>LR750227.1:0-130163 GCA_902729485.2 Mus minutoides | reverse complement strand
TGGACAACTAAGCTATTTCCATTTCCTGACTATTGTGACTAGAACAACAATGAACATAGACGAGCGAGTTTCCCAGTGGTAGAATATAGAGTCCTTTGGTTACACGTCCCTTCCATACAACACTGAGAGGTCATCTCAGAAGAAAGGGTGGAAAAATATTCAGAGCCAGAGATGATGGAGGACTGTTCCAGAACAGTGCTTACAGTCATAACAGGAAAATTGCCCACATGTACTCAGAGAAGTTATGAGTGTACGCATAAGCCATACAAGATGAAGCCAGCTGAAATTCCAGTATGGAGAGAGTAGAGGTTCAGGAAAATCCACACTTAGATGAGGAGATATTGGCAATTGATGGAAGCTGGTGAAGAATCAGCTTCCTTTGGGTGCAGTCTCTGATAGCTCTAGTGGTCAATGTCTCTATGCCCGGGCTCAGATTGACAGCACTAAGCCGGCTCAGTAGAGTACCGGATGTTGTGTGGGAAAGGTGGGAGAGGATATTTAGGAGGAATTTAATAAAAACACAGTATATTTTTATATAAATTATTTAACAATAAGTTATAAAGAAATTCTGTATCTTAAAAGGAACAAAAGAGAGGCAGCAAGATGATGCTCAGAGGGAAAAGAAGTTTGCTGTTGAGCCTGACGACCTCAGCTCCATCTCCTGAGATCTAGGAACCATATGATGGGCTGAGAGAACAAACACATGCTGTGGCATGTGCATCTATGTTCATGTGGGCACACACAGAAACTAAAATTCAAAGGGCAAAAGAGACTTTCCTATAGCGGAAGAACCATTCAAAGGACAGTAGAAATTATAAAATTTGGACAGAAGTAGCAAACATTTTCAAGTGCTGAAAGAAAAAGGAAGAAAAGAATGAATGGAAGAGAGGAGAGGGGAAGGGAGGGAAGGGAAAGGAAGGGAAAGGAATGGAGAGAGAGGAGAGAAGGGAAGTGTTAGGGGAGGGAGGGAAGGGGTAAAAGAGGAGAAGGGAAGGGATGAGAAGGAAAGGGTTAGGGGTGGGAGGGAAGGAAAAGAAAGGGAAAGGGAGGAGAGAGAATGGAAGGGAGGGGAAGAAAAGGAAAGGTTAGGTAAGGGAGGGAAGGGGAGAGAGGAGAAGAGAAGGGAAAGGGAAGGGAGGGGAGGGAAAGGGACAGGAGGGGAAAGGAAAGGGAAGGGAAAGGGAAGGGAGGGGAGGGGAAGGAAAGGAAAGGAAGGGAAGGGAAGGGAAAGGTGAGAAAGAAAGGAGACAGGAGGAGAAGAAAAGAGGGAGCAGAGGGGGAAAGAGGATGGAGGATGGGAGTGGAGAGGAATGTAATGCATACTCATTCATGGACAAGACCTTTAGAAGTACAAAGGAACTGAAAGTGTTCTCCAAGGAATCTGTCCCAAGCTAGAGTATCCTTCACTCCATACTGATGCTTTCACAGCATTTCCAAGAATAAAAAAACCATCAAGGCTTAAGTAGCAGCATAGGTTTTCTACCTTGTGACCCTCCTGAAGTTGATCTATGGCAAGATTTTAGAAAATCCTACAACCTTCCAGTGCCACATGCACAACCTTGTTCCTCAAGATGACTGACTTGACATGACACCACAATGTTCTCATCACATGGCTTTTGTCACCAAGGGACCCAGGACCTGAGGATGACTAAATCATAGTACTATTTCCACTTGTGTTGAACCCTCGTGGAAACTTGGGGTCTCTCCTCATTGAAACCTGGCATATAAGGTGGAGGTGAAAGGTTTCCTTAGTCAGCTAAGAATATGAAATGTTATTATTTTTTTAATTTATAAAGTACCAAGGACTCAACAACTACTGGTGGGGGTATCTATGAAGAACCAGTGAAGAGACTCCAGTGATGGGAAGCTGAAAAGACCTTAGGAAATGGCAATGTTCAAAGAAAAGCAGCAGGGCTGCATTTGGGGTATATATGTGAGGAATGATTCAGTTCTGTGCTTGCATGTAATCCCATATGAACAAAACCAGCACATGCTGGGAGGCGGGTGGGGTGACCTCTCTCTATGAGTCATATACAGAAGCCTTGAGTCAGCCTCTGGATTTTCTGATAATATAAACTAAAGTGTTTAACCCAACCACATAAAACCTCAAGCGAGGGAATACAGAGACAGTCCAATAGTTTAAAAGACTTCTTTCAAGCAGATGTTGCAACGTCCTCTCTGGATCTTCTAACATCGAAATGATCGTGATATGCTTTTTGCCCTGAGCCCAGGAAATGGGTCTTGGGTTTTTTGTTTTTTGTCTTTCATTTTTCTAGAAATTTAAGCTATAGGAGTAAGATTCCAAAGTGACTCTGTCTTCCCTACATCCCAACACTGTTCCTATTTTCTGCACAACTGTCATCTGTCAATAAGATTATTGCCCAGTCTTAGCCAACTGTCACGTTGCATCCATCTGGCAGCTGGAGGAAAGCACACCTCTGACATTAGATGATGCATCATTGGTTAGAACGAAAATGAAAGGTGCCTGATGTTTACTGTAGTGGAGCAGCATAAAACCTGAGGGCATTATCCAATTAGCATTCCTCAAAACAGTTGAAGCATCAATTGCCACTGAAAGTCACTTTTAACAAGACTAAACATTATAGTGAGTTGGGCTTTGTAATAAAATAAACAAAGTATTAACATTAAATGACTATAAAGTGGATGTTATTTTTTTCCAGAATGGTATGCCATGGCTATCAGAATTTTTTTTTCTCAATTAGTGATCAAGGAGGGAGGTCCCCTTGTGGGTGGGACCATCTCTGGGCTGGTAGTCTTGGGTTCTATAAGAGAGCAGTCTGAGCAAGCCAGGGGAAGCAAGCCAGTAAGTAACATCCCTTCATGGCCTCTGCATCAGCCCCTGCTCCCTGACCTGCTTGAGTTCCAGTCCTGACTTCCTTTGGTGATGAACAGCAATGTGGAACTTTAAGCTGAATACATCCTTTCTACCCCAACCTGCTTCTTGGTCAGAATATTTTGTGTAGGAATAGAAACCCTTCCTAAGAAACTATTTTAACACCTATAAGAGAATCACAAAGAAATGTGTTATAGCCTCTATTCTAGACAAGAAGAATGGAGTCGTTATAGTAACCAAGGTCTAAATTAAAAACCAATGCAGGATATAACAATGCAATGTTTCTGATCCCAGCATTCAGGAGGCAGAGGCAAGAATATCACTCAAAGTTCAAGGGCAACCTGGTTTGCAGATGAAGTCTTTGGCTAGTCAAGGCTGTACAGTGAGATGGTGCTTCAACCTCCTTTTTAAAAGGAACAGACAAATGAAAGAAAGGATAAAAGGAGAAAAAGGTGGAGGAAAAGAAAGAAGAGAAGGAAGGAAGGAAGGAAGGAAGGAAGGAAGGAAGGAAGGAAGGAAGGAAGGAAGGAGAAGAGGGAGGAGAAAGAGGGAAGGATGGAAGAAGAAAGGTCATAGCATTGAGTATTTATAGCAAAGAAGATTTGATGCAAGGTGACAGATTGCAGATGGAGAAGATTCTAATCCAAACTGGACACTAGGAAACTGATTTCGGGAGACTGCACTCATTAAAAGAGAAATAAGGCTAGAGGGGGAAGTGTTACAAGAGGTCAAAGACCAGGGTCACCCTTAAGAAACTGCAGCCATGGTGATCTGTTTGCAAATGCTGGCTAGAGCCACTGAGGAGAAAAACTCATATCCTACAGCTTGACAGAGAAACAGACCACAAAAGGCAATGTTGTGCTCACCAAATGTTGAACCCTCTGCCTGCAAGATAGAGGAGAGGGTTCATGGGAGAAGCTACCTCCTAGAGAGAATAGCAGAAGAGCCTCCTGACAACTGCCAAGGCAATTTCCATCCCCTGGGATACAGAGATGCCATAGAAATACCTTCTTTTCCATAACTTCAATATATAGTTAGTGCCTTCAGCCATTCAAGCCCATTGGGAAGATGGCTAACAACAACACATGAAAATCTGCAGGATCCATTTCCCCAGTGACACAGCACAACATCAAAGGAGAGAAGAGTGATGAAACAAGGTTGACAGGACCAGGGGAATGAGATCCACATCAGAACCTATTCCCTCTCCTCATGAATACTATGAGCATTTCATTCTGCTTTTGATTTGTATTGCTAAGTCCTGTGTGGTGATCTATCTGAGAAAAGAAGTAATTCACACCAGATAAGTCACCGTTATTATCTGCTGGTTCCTTCTGCACTTGACTAACTGCCTCCTGAGCTCTCTGAATGCACTATATAGTTTTAGTGGTATTTTGCTTCAGACCTTAAACAATCTGTTATCTTTCCTAGGCTTCACAAGTCCAGAGGATGATCAGCATCACCATATCCCAGAGAACACAAACTATGAAAAAAAAAAATTCAGGTTGTTTCCATTGTATTTTGTTCAGTTGTATTTCAAAGGTGACAGGTCTCCAATTCCCTCTTGCAGATGGTGTCCAGATCTCAAGCTCTTCTGGAAGACACTTCCAAGATTCTGATGACCTTGTTGGCAAGGCTCCAGAAGTGTGAGCAGCATGTATATAAGCCGTCACTTCCCTCATTGCTGTGACTTTCTCCTCCGGCAAGGTCTTTTTGTCATGCTAAATGACAAAGTAGCTCAAAGGGCTCCATTAAAAAAAAAAAAAAAAAAAAAACCTTATCTTGGACATCAGGTAGTGCTGAGCTGAAGATGAGGGAGACGAAATCACAAAGTTGAGCTTGAATTTGAAAGCAGTGAACCTGTGACTCACTGAATATATGACCTCGGGCAGGTCTCTGTGCCTCCCCAGCCTCAGTTTTCTAATATGTAGAGTATGAAAATAGTGGAACGAACCACAAAAGTTATTTGGATTACAACATGAGCAGGTTCTAGGGAATAGTGAGAAGAGTGCCCTCATATACTGCTGAGCACCACTGTTATCCTTACTGCCAATCACTCCAGAGACTAAACTCTCCCAAAGCTCAAGGACTGAGACACCTCTTCTCTGGATCCACTCAAAGTCAACTGTAGTACCTGGGTCATGGTAGTCACTGGATTCCTTTGTGAGCTATATTCAGATGTAGTATAATGCCCTTAGTTGCTTATTATAGGCTATTACCAAAGGTCAAACTTAATTTCAATCACTTTACCAGGCATCCAGATGTTCAGGAGTAAGTGGACAGGTGGGGTAAAAGAAAACAAAAGCCCAAGCATCAGCAGAAAAGGAAGCAGCAGACAGAAAACTACTCAGGGCTCCCACTCTTCTGGGTGTTACCCTGCTGCTCTTGTTCCTTAAAAGACACCTTTCCTTTCTCCATGTGCCCAGATCCTAACCATCCTTGTTGGAACACGGGTGGCTTCTATGAGGATTCACTGATAGTTTTCAGCATAACATATGATTCATTGCCAGCAGGCTTCAGTAGATGTTGCTTGCAAGTTCTAAATGGGATTGCTTTCACTAACTCCTTTCCGTAGTGTGTGACTAGCTCACTTAGGAGGGAACAAGTAGCAAGTATGACCCAAAGGCACATGATACATATGACATATGAGTAACGCTGAGATTTTGGCCTTACAAGACCCCAAAAGGCCTTAATATGGATAAGTAGATTAGTGAGATCATTTTTAAAAGAATCAGTTCAGATCTTCCTTAAATCTAAATTTTCTCATTCATTTGTCATTGATGACCTGATTAATTAATTTGCCTGTGTAATAATTGCCTGTCACATGTTACCCTATGCTAAGATTTATAGGGATGGAAAGTGTAAAAACCTCTTTCCACCCTAGCATTTTTTTGTTTTCATCTTTTAATTCTTTTACTGGCAGGAGGCCAAGAAACATGTTTACAAAATGTACACAATTTATATTTGCTAAATGATGTTGATGAATTTTAATAAGTATTTTGATTTGTAATTAGTGATATGTAGCACGTATATGTATAAGCCCCAAGGATTTTTGTAAGGTATACATTTGTATGTCACTAAAATTAAAAAGTTCTAGTAGAAAAAGCAGTATTTTCTCATCCTGAGATGCTCTCATGATGTTTTTAGTAATATTACTTTCTTCAATAATAACTGCTATACTGAAATCTAACAGTATAAATTAGCTTCATATATATTAAAATGTATAGAAATAAATCATACAGTGCATATTAATTGATGTTTTGTTACATGCAATTGTATCTTTGTTACAAACACATCAGCTTCTAGAAATTAATGTGGTTACTCATGATCTAGTCAGCCGGGCTGACATTAATTTTCTTGATTATAGTTTTTGCCTTAAAATTTGTTTTGTTTTTCTTAAATCAATATTTCCTTATAATTTGTATCTGATGCCATATATGATAGCTACTTTTGATGGCAACTTAAATGAATTTTCAATTACCAGAGACACTCAAACAGAACAGGTAAGTTTAAGCAGAGAATTAAAGAAGGGAAAAGGCAAAATGGCTTATCAAAGCACCTGCTAAGAATGGCATTGATAGCCTGCAGAGAACTGACAGGAGGCTGAACTCAACATGGGTCCTCAGGAGACAGAAAGAAGGATGAAACATGGACAACAAAGATTAGGGAGGACCTTCTTTTTTTTTTAAATTATTTTTTCTTTATTAGATATTGTCTTCATTTACATTTCAAGTGTTATCCAGAAAGTTCCCCATACCCTCCCTCATCCCCAGCCTGCTCCCCTACCCACCCCCTCCCATATAATGGCCCTGGCGTTCCCCTGTACTGGGGCATATAAAGTCTGCATGACCAAGGGGCCTCTCTTCCCAATGATGGCCAACTAGGCCATCTTCTTCCATATATGCAGCTAGAGACATGAGCACAGGGGGAACAAGTTAGTTCATGTTATTCTTCCACCTATAGGGTTGAAGACCCCTTCTCGAGGAACCCATGAAAGAGATCGAGGAAGGAACCCTCAGGACACAAGGTTGATTATCGACTGACACTCGTAGGTGAAGGCACAAACGGTCCGTGACCATATCGGAGGGTGTTCTGTCGATATAGTCCCGGGAAAGTCGTAATAGAACGACCGATATGCAATAGTGTTTATTTTTGGTGGCTGATTATGGGAAGGATCCTTGGCAGCCGCAGTCACTGGTTGGTCCATCCTTTTGATTCAGCTTCACACATGATCTCTGTAACTCCTTCAATGTGTGCTTTGTTCTTAATTCTAGGAAGGGGCACAGAGACCACATTTTGATCTTCCTTCTTCTTGAGTTTCATGTGTTTAGTAAATTGTATCTTGGGTAGTCTAGGCTTCTGGGCTAATATCTACATATCAGTGAGTACATGTTATGTGAGTTCTTTTGTGATTGGGTTACCTCACTCAGGATGACACCCTCAAGACCCATCCATTTGCCTAGGAATTTCATATATTCATTGTTTCTAATAGCTGAGTAGTACTCCATTGTGTAAATGTACCAAATTTTTTGTATCCATTTCTCTGTTGAGGGACATCTGGGTTCTTTCTAGCTTCTGGCTATTATGAATAAGGCTGCTATGAACATAGTGGAACATGTGTCCTTATTACCAGATGGAACCTCTTCTGGATATATGCCCAGTAGAGGTATTGCAGGATCTTCCGGTAGTACTATGTCCAATTTTCAGAGGAACCGCCAGACTGATTTCCAGAGTGGTTGAACAAGCTTGCAGTCCCACCAACAGTGGAGCAGTGTTCCCCTTTCTCCACATCCACGCCAGCATCTGCTGTCACCTGATTTTTTGATCTTAGCCATTCTTACTGGTGTGAGGTGGAATCTCAGGGTTGTTTTGATTTGCATTTTAGGGAGGACCTTCTAAATGACAGTATTTGAGCACTGCATAAGAACAAAGGGCTGACAGTGTGTTGACTGGACAGGAGCAAAGAGAGAAAGTGGCTCAATTCACTGAGTGGGAAGAAGAAAGTAGGTGGGAATGAGGGCAGGTGCCATGTTTCATGGGGTCTAGAAATCCCATGGAGGAAGACAGCACAGAGTTATAATTGGAGAGCCTAGAGCCTATGTACCTTGTTCTCCAGGCTGCACATTATAAAACAATAAAAAGTTAATAAATATTTCACAGGTTTTCTTTAACAAACTGAGCATCCTGGACATTTGCTCAGTTGTGAAGCACATAATAATAACTTGTAGCCTGAACTTAATATTTAACGTTGAGTCTCTGCCAGTTTTATTAGACGTCACTGCCTTTAAACATTTCACTTTGGTCCCTCTGCTGCTGTGAGGGCTGTCAGTGGCCATGAGGAACAGGGTGTTGGTTATCTGGACTCCTAAACTCTGTTCACCTTGCTTTCCTTGGGTAAGCAACTCTTAGATGATAGAACTTTGTCAGCAGTGTCGCGACCCAGTAAGACTAACTCTTCACTTTGTTACCTACCAGAATGGTGTATATAGCAATCAGTCAACACATGTCCTTAGAATGTAATTGTGGAAGTGAACTGTGGGTAAAAGTATGGTAACAATCACACTCCAGAAAAATATCATTACATAGATTATAAGCAAAATAAGAAACAGTGGCCAAATGTGCACTTGCTCTGATGCCAATGGCCAGATTACTGGACCACAGTCAAAATTATGGAGAAGATCAAGTAAGTTGCTGAATTTTAAATTCAAATCAAAAATACTAGGGTGAGTCATGGCTATAGTTGATCACTATGGGCTTCTCTGTTAAGGGGTTGAGAAGCCAATACCTCTTGGTACTCTTGCTCCATTGTTAAACAGCTGTCTTGCTCCCCTCATCCCCTGAAGACCATCTTGACTGGGGTCCCTTCCTCTGCCTACCATGTCTGGAATGAAATACAGACATATGTACATGTTAAATACATATGTACAAGTGCACACACTCTTGCACGCATGTATGTGCATTCCTATATAAAGAAACACAACTCAGTCAACCTACATAACATTACCTTTATGTATGTTCTCAGGGCTGATCATTTTGTATTGGATAACCAATTCCTGTGCTTTTTCCTAACGAAGGGCATTTCTCCAGCTTTCGACTCTTCTTAGCTGCCTGTAGTTCTTTGTGTAAGGTTGAGAATTTATGATCTTCCCTCATATACACAACAGCATGGCTATACATATCATCTTTGTTCATTTCAAGTTTAAGCAGTCATGTTGATGAGCACTTACCGATGTAGCTTCCGATGTTCCTAGGAGACACAGTCTCACACAAAACTCCCTCTTCCTCTGGCTTCTACAGTCTCTCAAGAAGTTTTCTCACCTCTCTCTTCCTAGCTGGGGAGGGGATGGGGAGTAGCCTTTGGATGCCCAAAGGTATAAAGTAGTTTCATCTAATGTCAAAATGAATTTGTCTTGGTGAAACTCTTGAGGATTCCATAAAAGAAGCAGGAAGTTTGTGCCTCCTGAGCATGAGAAAAACCTCACACAGCAGACAGGAGACTTTCACAGCTGTAAGGTTAAACGGTCATCCAGCTCAGTGGTAGCCTGCTGAATTTCACTCTGTAGACAACGAAGATGCTAATCCTCTCAGGGCTGTCCATATTTTGTTGGAAGAAAACAAGATGTTATGGGCAATCAGACAGCTGTACTTTCAAGGCAAAATTGTAAGGAAGAGTAAGGATCAATTGCATTAGGATTCAGTTTGGAGGGATGGGTATGGAGTAGAGAGGTCTTTTTTTTTCTATTGTTGGTTGCAGGATAGGCAGCTATTTTACTAAAACTACAAAACAAGGTAGTGATTTACTACTCTGGTTTTATAGTTTAGTACTATTAGAGTAGAAAGAAGAAATCACTTAAAAGAGATATGTGAAGCACCTGGGATGCTCTGTGTCATCCGTTAGGTCTGCTTCATTCTCAGCACCGCACAAGAAGAAGGAANAAAAGAAAGTGACCAAACCAGCAGCAACAGCACCACCAGCAGCATCAACAGCCGTATCATTATTTTGCCCACATGCCTTTTAAAATGATATTTGTTTTACTTTATTTGAAAACATTTGCTGTTCCTTCCAGTGGTGGAGGTTACAAAGAAATAAAAACATACACAATTTCTTTTTTTTTTTTTTTTTTTTTTTTTTTTGGTTTTTCGAGACAGGGTTTCTCTGTGTAGCCCTGGCTGTCCTGGAACTCACTCTGTAGACCAGGCTGGCCTCGAACTCAGAAATTCACCTGTCTCTGCCTCCCAAGTGCTGGGATTAAAGCCAAGCCACAATTTTTTATTCAGAAGAGCTTTCTACAATTTATTGGAAGAAACAATCAAGTCTGTTGCCATCACTAGGGAAGAATTTCTTAAGAAATGTTCAAGTTAATGTCAAGGGCTGGAGAGATGGCTCTTTAATTTAGAACATAATTTTCTCATGCAAATGACCTGAACTTATTTCCCATCACCAGCATTGTGGCTCTCAACTGTCATGGCTACAGTTCCAGGGTATCCAACAGCCGCTTCTGAACTGAGCGGGTTCCAGGCAAACATGCGGAGTACATAAATGCATGTAGGCAAAACACTCATGCACAATAAAAAAAAATCTTTAGACAGTTAGAGAAAGAGAGAGAGAGAGAGAGAGAGAGAGAGATTTTCAAGTTGATACCTATTAGAGTAGATAGACAAGAAATATTTGAATATAAAGCAGTCTTCAGAAGATGGTAAGACTTCAAGATGTCAAAAACAAAAAAAAAAGTTAAAACTAACAGGTTGGAAGAAGGGTCTAGGTAGCTACTGAGAGAGGGAGAGGGAATTTTCTCTAAGAAGTAAGCTGACTACACCAAGGGGAATGAAAATGTTGTCAATTACACAGCTGCAAAATGAAGTTAGATGTCAGAGCCGTACTGTGATAAAATTCAGATCTGTACAACTTATAGTTTGTCAGAAGAAAGCAATTCCTTTGGAAGCAGCTTTAATTACCCACTGACTTGTAATTACAGATGTGTTAATTCCATTACTCATTTATTTTTATTGATAGATTAGTAGTATAAAGTATCCCACTTTTTTGTTAGTCAAGCAGTTAATGACCTGTAAATGAACTCTTAAATATGTCAGAGATTCGTGTTATTTAAGGCAATTATTTAGCAAAGCAATGATGCTTCCATCATGCAAATTACTGTCATTAAATTATAAATGTGGAAGTATCTGATTTTATGTTTTGTTCGGGAACTGAAATGACCTTTCAGTCCAGGTTCCTTTGATCTATAGTTAAGATGAAAACATTTTCCTCAGGAATGACACAGAGAGTTAATAGATGTTTTCACTCTGTGGAATCTTTTATCTTTGTGCAGTAATAGAGCTGTAGGAAGGGATTATGATGACAATAATGATGATGAGGATCATGGTATATAACTTTGGCTTGCTGTATTTCACTGAGTGGCAAATTGTTTAGATTTATGAATATAACAATTATATCAATTAGAATACCTATTCTAAATAGTTTCAATCTTGCCACTTATTTTGAAACCACCTTTATCAGAGGGATGTTTGTGATTTTATACAGTGTATATGTGGGCAAGTGACAAAGTACTATAAAGAATCCATTTCTAGGGCTGGAGAAGTGGCTTAATGTTTAAGAGAACTCGCTGTTCTTCCGGAGGAACTCAGGTTTACCTCCCAGTACTCTTGTCTTAGTTAGGGTTTTCATTGCTGTGAAGAGATATCATAACTAAGGCAACTCTTATAAAAGGACAACATTTAATTGGGGCTGGTTTATAGGTTCAATCCATTATCATGGTGGGAAGCATGCCAGGGTCCAGGCATGCATGGCACCAAAGAAGCTGAAAGTTCTACATCATGTTCCAAAGGCAAGCAGGAGAAGACTATATACCACATGGCTAGGTGGAGGGTCTCATTGCCCACCCCCACAGTGATATACTTCCTCTAACAAGGCTATACCTACACCAACAAGACCACACCTCCTAATATTGCCACTCCCAGGGCCAAGCAAATTCCTGCCACCACAACCTTCAAGCACACAACTTTAATTCCAGTCCTAGAAGACTCCATCCCCTCTTTTGGCCTGCAAGGCAACAGGTACACACCTGGTTCACAGACATACACATAGGCAAAACACCCATATACATAAAATAAATTTAAAATGCATGGATATGTCATATGAATACATATGATATATTGTATATACTATATCATATTGTATATACATATTTATATGATATATCTCATATATCATACATATGTATGATTATGAGATACATTACAATTTATAAATATGTATATATCATATATATAATAAAACAGAAGGATGACTGTTAGGAAAATATGAGGGAAGTAAGGGGGAGTAAGCCACCATGAGAAAGAGGCTTGCACAAGAGAATGTATCTATGGATGGAATATAAGCAAAGTAGAATGATATATATGTGTAAAAATGTCATAATGAAAACAATTATATTATATAGTAATAGAAAATAATAATAATAAAAGAAAAATAACCTACATATGGTAGTCATGGTGCAAGAAGCAAGCAAACTGATAACCACTGAAATAACTGTAGTGAGAAAGAGGAGTTGTTGTTGATACTGGGAGATTTGGAGTTAGAATATGAAGGAATATTTTTGGACGAAATGAGAACACATTCTTGGTCAACCGTAGTTGAAGATAAGACCTGGTACTGGAGGAGAGAGCATGTATGAGAATGTGACAAACAGCCAGCTCTTCACACTAAGCAGACCATGCACTCACATTGCTGAGGGGGGCGGGGGGCCAAAATAAGGATGGAGAGGAAGGAGCAGGGGTCAGATCGTCAATGGTTATGTGTAAGAAGTTTTTGAACGAGAGAACAAGGGAGTCTGAAGGTTTTTAGACAAAGTACCCACAAAAATCAGACTTAGATTTTAAAAGATCACTCTGGCTTGGGAGTTGGGCAAAGCAGATGAGTAGGAAGCTCTAGGTGCCCATTTAGATTGAACCATCCTATAGCAGGAAGAGCCAATGTGTGCTCTGTCAACCATTCAGATGCTCCGTCTGAGTAATATGAGATGTCAGGGAGCATCTGCAGGACAAACCAATTACTCTTGTGTTGAGTCTGTTCCTGGCAGACGGAAGCAGATTCGGTCATGCCGAGCCGTTTGGAGGGCATCTGTATGACTCAGTTAAACTTAGCAAAGGAAGTTACAAACAAGACCTAAGATGATCAGGCACACAGTCAACGTGAATGAGACGGGAATGAGAGCTGACTGAAGGGTAGACTTGACCAAAATCATCAGGGTTTGATTTCTAGAGCCATGAGAGGGGTGGTCAGGCCATTTCTTGGTTCACTGGTAAGTGGACAAAAGAGAAAAAAATGATGATAAGCAGGGACATTGGTTAGTTTCAAGTGTCCTTGAATCGTGAAATAAAGACACTTGCTTTGTAGTATTTAATCACATTATTTTGAAGTTCAATGGAGATGGGGAGATTGCATATTTAGCAGTTGTCAGACTACAGAAATGAGTCAGAGGTACTCACAGTAGGTCGTGTATCTAACTGGAATTTAAAGAGAAAGATGCCACCATCCTGGTCTATACATTTTAAGATATCCTTCAGATTATTGTGCAATGCATACATGCATGCATGAGTGTGCAAGCATGCACACACACACTCACACACACATACACACAATCTAATAAATCTTGGAAATGCTAAGTCATATTAGGACATGTTAATTCTTATTAAATTAGCATTATGCTTACTATGCTAGCATTCTCACCCATCTCAGTGTTTATAAAGCTGTCTTATAGGTGAGTGGGATATTTATTTTCAGTACTTTGTGAGTGCTCTACTTTTTCTTCTCTACTACAGATTTCCAACATTCCCTTTTGTCTTTTACTTCTATTTAAGAAAACCCTTTATGAATAGCTACTGCCGGCATGCTTTCAAATTTCTGCTTTCCCAATGTCACTCATCCAAGGGATGACAACTTCTCATATTGCAATTACATTGAGGTAGAACACCTTTCAACCTCCCTAGACTAAAATCCAATCTAGCTCACACAGCAGTGTTCCACATTTCCATAATAGAGCTTTTGCAGCAATCAAATCTCTGTTCATTGATTCTTCCTACAAGTCCACTATAAATCTTACCTTGCTATATCATCTGCTTTGTCAACCTCATCTCTTGTCAAGAACAAATGTAGTTTATTAGGAAAAGCTTAGTTGAGAGACATGGAATTCTGAGAGCAAGGCCATCTATCCATGTAGTACATAGTTACATTGAAGGGAAAGTCGGAACATCTATGTGAAACTGTTCCTTGTTATAAACTGTCATATGAAATTAATTGTGCCTGATTAAAAAATAGTTATGAGGCCAAATCACACAAACTTTAAGCCATTGATAGGTTTTAAATCTTTGAAAACGCCATGTCTTCTTAGGGGAATTACAAGTCACTTCTGTGTGAATCAAAGGACTAACATTGGGAAGATTAGCAGAGGCCAAATAACATTCAGCCAATTTTCAGTGACTGTAAAATAAACCATCCATGTAAAGTTTTTTTTAAAAAAATGAAGGTTTTTAGCAGACTAGGCAGTGACCGTTCCAAGAGTAGGGCAGCTGAGAACAAGTGAAAATAAGTGAAGTGACTCTAGAATGGAGAGCGACAGCCTGGAAAAGCTCCCGGGAAGAGCAAGAGAGTCTTTTGTGGGGAAAGGAAAGGTCCAGAGGTTATTCTGGGTCATCAAATAAAAACATTATCAAAAAGAAAATTGAGACGTTAGAAACATGTGGATATGATCTGCGAAAAGGCAAAGGTGTCCTGATTTCAATCATCCAAGAATTTGTCAAAAGTCTCATGAATCTGGGCAGCTCAAAGGCTAGAGTGAATACAAGATTATGTTTGAGAACTATGTAAATATTTGGTCAACTAAGTAGACAACAATTACTCTATCACGACACCAACTAAAACACTCTATCACTACACCAACTGAAACACTCTATCACTGCACCAACTGAAACACTCTATCACTACACCAACTGAAACACTCTATCACTACACCAACTGAAACATTCAAACACCACTTGGAATGAAGCTTTCTCCTCATCTAATGTAAACTCCCTTCAATGACTTTTGTAGGTTCACCTAAGACCTTTACATCTATTTTCCTTGAGGCATAATTCTCCTTTACTGCTGGTTTCAGTCCCGAGTTTGGGACAGGAGACTGTGTGTCCGGCTAACCTTGTGGGTCTTTTGTGCTGCTTTCCTTACTGCTGTGACGTACATAATCTGCTCTGTCCCCAGCAGCACTGGTATTTGACTTTTTCACTCAGCATCTCAAACCCATTTTAGTCTCACAAATATATTGAAGCCCACGAGCATCGTGTAAAACCTCACCTGTTGAGTCTTTACACTGACTGCTGACATGCATATTGTATTCTTATCAACTATTTCAAGAAGTAAGGAGACTAGCTCTAGGAAACAGAAGTTAGTTGCTTAATAGTTTCTCAATAATAAATGTACTACAAGCAAAAATGTTATTTTATTGTGAGAATATAAACAGGTAGTCATACTATTACTATCTACAAGGCCATATTTTATTTATAGACTTACTATCTTGTTCAGTTAATAAGGTGGTTTATAAAATGTGGTGGTTCCCAGCACTTGGGAGGCAGAGGCAGGCAGATTTCTGAGTTCAAGGTCAGCCTGGTCTACAGAGTAAGTTCCAGGACAGCCAGGGCTACACAGAGAAACCCTGTCTCAAAAAACAAAAAACAAACAAAAACAAAAACAAAATAAAATGTGATGGTTCAAAACTCTTATGTGTCTGTCTCTACAGCACATACCCTAAAAGTCTTATAACTAAACATGATGTCTCAACCTTTGTCATTGTAGCATTTAGGAGACTGGAGCAGAAGGATTGCTGTAAATTCTGGGCCAGTCCAAGTTCCATGAGTCTTTGCCCAGACTAGCCAACACAGTAAAACTCTTTCTCACTCCCTTTCTGCCCTCTCCCAAATAATTTTGCAATGATTAATAAGTCTAGAAAAAAATCATTCATCTGAAATGATTCTGATATTAAATCCAGATACCATGAGCAGAAGCTTATAAAACATAAACAAATCTTTTCAACCCCTTACATCTGAACCTCAGGTGGTTCAGGATCTGAAGCCGGTAGCAGCATCCTCATGGCCAGTTATGTGCATTGCAGCTATGTGGGCAGGGAATAATGGGAAGAGCTTTTTCTTTCTCTTTCCCCCGTTATTAAAAAATAATTTTAGAGCCACAATGGCAGCCTCACTTTTAGAGTTTGTTGAGACTGCCCAACACGCAGTCCTTAGAAGCAAGATTTACCACCAGGGCCTCCCCGAGTCTGCAAAAACAGTGCCCACATATACACTTGTTGAACAAATCCAGATTTATTGAAAGTAAACATTTACATTGGCTACAATGTTAGAACTATTACAAAGCTGGATAAAAGAGGCTGAGGGAGCAATAGAAAGCAAGTGCAGTAAAAAGTGAATAGAGAAAATATCTGGCCTTAGTGATCTCTCGGCAGTATTTACATTATGTACATATTGTTAAATAGTTAGAATAACTCTAAGGCACCAAAGGCTAAATAGCAGGTTGCAATACTATTCTGTGCACAAAAGTCAAGAAATGTCTTGTAAAGAAGGTTGTCAAAGAAACAGAGGCATACCTTAATGTTTACATAAAGGAGTGGCTGCAGTTTTAAAAATCTCAAACGATACATTAAGTAGTGGGCAGATTTGAAGAAACTTTCAGAACATTAAATGATGTTGACTATGTAAATAACTAGTATTTTTTTTAATTTTTTTATTTTTCTGCTGACTTGCTGGTAAATGGGTAATGTAATCTATTCCTCAAGACAGCTTTTTCACACTCGTGGATATGTTTTGTCTAAAAGCTACTTGAAATACTTTTGACCGACAAAAACTTAGTCTATATTTCATGGTGTGTACAAAGTCCCCAAGAAAAATTTACTGGGTAATAATATACATCAAATCCATAGATGAGCTGACAAAAAGTTCATAGGCAACACTTGCCAACATATTTGAATATTCAGTTTGTCATTCTAGCACAGCAACTGGGGTTATTTTTTGCTTTTTAAACTCTTTAACCCTTCTGTGTGCATAACTGTGATTGGACATGAAAGTGGCCCACGTAGAAAATGAACCTAACAATGAACTAATTAACTTCTAATTATGCCACTTAAATCCTTTGCAATAGCTCGTTAACTATGTCATTAATCGCTGTGACTAAGATGCCTATGCTACTGTCGTTAGGAAGCAGCTGGCAATGTCTGTGTCTAGTATGGTCTCACCTATTGATTTATTTGATGACTTCAGTCTGTAAAATTGTGTTTGTTCCTTACTCTGGAAACCAATTTGCTTTGATAAGCAGTCGCTCTTTAGTGCTGAGGTAGTGTTAGGACGAAGGATTCAGCAGGCCAATAGAATAGAATGTTTCTTTAATGTGCTTCAGATGTCACCATGATATCTCTATTCAATTGGATGAGAAATGATGCAAGGTTGAAGTGGCCCTTCGTGATATTAAATTACTATGTGATCAAAGTTGTGGATGAGTTTGTCCTGAATGCTTTCTGAAACTGCATGTCCTGAAACAAGTTATGATGAATGAAACTTTTTACCAGTTTGGAAAGCACTGGTGAAAGTCTCAAGTGATATTAAAGATTATAGATTTCCATATTTAATGCTTACTTTTAATCAGTAGAGGAGTGGAAACTGAGTGACTACTATGGCATATTCTTAAAATTTCCGAGGAGGAACAATCATATCAGCTTGGGTTCATCTCTTATTTCTAGAGTCTTTCACAGCAACTCTAAGGATATGGCACTTTTAAAATTCAAGTTTAAATAAAAAAACCTTTACACCCCACATCTGACTAAGATTAACTACCAGCCTACCGTACTCCTGGGCACATCAAAGTGCTTCACCGTGACACACTCTGTAGTACTGGATTATTTATATCTCATTACATTTTTTTTCTCTGCTTCAATTTCCAGTCATTTCATCTCTATTTTGTAGCAAAAAAGGAAGAATGTTTCCTCATGAAATGTTCCATAAAATTAGCAACATGAGAAAGAATGGACCCTACTCTATATGACAAATGAAGTTTGCTTTGTGGGTAGTACTGAGTAGCAATGACTACAGAGCTAATATTACTGTTATAAAAGACAATGGATAGATTTCCAAAGATAATTAAACGGCAATACCATCTAAAATTTCTACAGTCACCAAGTAAAATCACCCTAATAGGGCAACTGGGTCATAGGATGATAGTTGTTTCTGAAAGTTTTTAGAGACCTTGAGTTTTAGAAGTAGGGTATTCACCTACTAATAGTATTAGTAGAAATTACATCCTTTAGAAATATAAGCATTTTCATTAATGTAGCATAAGAGTTCCAATTTCAAAAGTTCAATAAAAGTTTTTCTCTTTTTAGAATATTTGCTTATAAAAGTTCTGATGCAATTGTGGGAAACTAATTCTGGGAAGGTAATACAACTCGATGATCATTTTAAGATATCTCATTTAATTATCATAAAATGCCCATCGCTGTGTTGTATTAAATGGGTATTAAACTACCAATTACTTTTCTACTTGGATAGGCAAATTTTCTTGTACTCTTAAATTGGCAGTAGAAGTTTTTGATGTCAGATTTCCCTCCTCTTAATTATCTCCCTTGAATGCAAGTACAGGTTACTCTGGTTCGGATTCTAGTACTGCATACCAACTATTAAATGAAGTCATAATTGACTAGGTCAGGGATTTTCAATTAAGCTAGGAGGCAATCTACAGCCTTTTTGGAGGTTCCTCATTGGTGACTTGATAGGAGGATCCTAAGACAAGCCCCCATTTTAAATGTAGGAATTACATCTTTATATTATTATCACATGTGGAATGTCCCATAAAATTACTTCTTTTTTTGTTGCCTAGAAAATATCTCAAAAAATTGTTGCAATGACTTAGGATGTCTGGTAGAAAGAAGTAAATGGTATTCTCATGCCACACAAGTCTTCAAATAACTGATGACTGAATGCTCAATAGAGGATCTAATATGCTGATATTATTCCCTAGATCAGAGGAACAAGTTATCACAAATCGATGCTTCTTTGAGCAGCAGACACTATTAAACTGTCTTGTATCCTAACCTCTTCAATTCTATGTTTTTTTTTTCAGAAGTGGTAGCATTTCAATTATTTACAGTATAAGGAAAACAAATGACCAGTAAAATCTTCCTAAACTGCAACCTCTGACAGCAAGCATAACCCGCCTCTCACCTTTTATGCCAAAGGGAACAAAGAGGAAAGTTATTACACCACAACTGCAAATGATGACACGTTTGTAGTTTTTTCTGTTTACACAAAATCAGATAAGAACCTTGATTCAGGATCTAAATAGAGTGGCAGACTCACTAATTAAACTGCTTCCATGAATGGTCTGATTCCAAAGGTACCATTCATATAGCAAAATAAACAATGTCAGTTAAAACTTGAAAGGCCTATGAATCTAAGAATCAAAGGAACAGAAAGGATTGGATGAGCGCATGACTCTCGACGAAGAAGTGCTGAAAGTGAGGTGAGTTTTCTCTGTAAGCTTTTGTTCTTTTAATGTAAAAGAAGCTTCAAAGTTTACCTTCTTTCTCAATATGAAAAAAATAATCAGAGGTAGCAGATGAAAAATATAAAAATACATGTATGGTACAAATAAACTCCACTGGGAGAAATAAGAAATGTGCACTTTTTGTTAATTCTGTGGTCCTTTTTAAAAATCAACTAAGTATTTAAATACAGATTTGAGCCACCAGGGACAATACTTTTCCCCTAGTTGACTTTCAGATAACATTTTTAATTAGTTATATTAACCAGTGAGTAATTTCATCAAACTATCAGGGGGAAGAATGAGTGTATAAGTATTTTTTCTGTATGTTAATGAACTATAGTAAATTTGGCTCATATCGCAGTTTATGTCCACACTTACTGCCTATTGATTATGATTTTCTGTTCACTAAATGACAGAATGAAGAAGCTATCCATCTCTGTTGTCAAAATACATGCAGCATGAACATGCATGCATGTGCTCAATCGCACATCCTGAAACATGACATCTACAGATGGGTGTGCTCCATGCCTTCTGACATGGCACTGCCTCTGGACCTAACTGCTGTTTTATAAGAAAAGACATGAGAATAGGAATACCCCTCCTATGGCATTCAAATGTTGGTGTGACTCAGGCTGACTGAGCACACCGCCACGTGCAGACATTGTACTTATTGCAGGCTGTCTGGCAGATTTAGAAGCCATTATACAACGACCTCAATTCTACTTCAGTACCCTAAAATATCAGTATATGATACCAAATGTCCAATTAAAGGATTTCATATAAAAATATCAGCACAAAACTGTTTTTTCAATTTTTTTATTGTGTATGCAACCCAAACTTCAGTTTAAGTGCTGTTTAATGTTTATTTACTAGATTACATAACCCTACAATCGGTAAATCTTATACCATTTTAGGCATTTAATGAAATACTTAGAAATACTAAGAAAAGAAAAAAATCAGTATTCAAAGGGTTAATTTTGTTTATAATAATAAATTATTTTGTCATCTTCTTCAGTTCAAAATCCAGCTTTGAACCCGAGGAAGGCTTTCAAATCCTGTTACATGGTCTTCCTTTAACCAGTCGCAGTCTGATTACCAATCACACGGAGTATCTCTTTGTGAATACCTCCTTCTTGTGTGTTGATATTGGCATCTCCCACCTGGCCATCTTCATAGCTAAAATAGAAAGCAGAAACAGGAAATATGGACAAAGATGGCACTGTTTAAATGGCTTCAAAATCCCATTTGATTCCTAATAGTCATCCAAGGACACCAAAGACACAAGGTAATTTGGTTTTAGTTTTACCTTGTAATGTGTGTTAAAGATGAAATTTAGTATCATTTGTACTTTTCTGCCAGACCTTCATTTATTCCCTTCTGTCCATTTCAATGTTTAATGCTTCATCTCCCATAAAACACTGCCAGACTTGTAGGGACACCTACAATACAAGCATCTCTCCCACTGGCTGCTGTGACATCAACTGCAAAAGAATCTAGCAGCTACATCATCATGCCCGTTGTATTCTGGACTTCTTCCGTCCACTCATATCTCAGCTATCCCCTCCCTCACCTGCACTGGCTTCACAGTCTACCCTTGCTTCCTCGCCATGGCCACCTTCTAACTACTGTGTTGCATAATCAGCATTCCAGCATTCCTTATCAATCAGAGGCTTGTTCTCTTTGTAATATATTTTTGTTTATGCTGGCACATCACATAAGACTGCAAACCAGCTAAGTTCAGCCTAGTAGTAAAAAAAAAAAAAAAAGTGAAGACGTGGTTCTAAAGGACAGCAAATGCTAAGTGCTCAAGAAAGAAATAATTACATTTTAGATAATTCATTTCCTCAAATAGACTGACTTAGGCAATAAGAACTTCCAAAGAACAAATTTTCAAACTCGAAATGATAATATTCAGAGTGAAATAGGTGATAAATTAATTTTATGACATAAAAATGGCTTTAAGAAAGAAGATGTAGAGAAGTGGTAATTACTTCAAAATAGATAACCAGAGGCATAAGCACGGTGTCTCAGAGATTAATGAATGCTTCTGTCTTTTCCTTGCCATACTTACATTCTCTTGAGATATCATGAGGTGGGAAAATAAAACACTCTCACACAGAAATGGGAACTTAGCTCCTTACATAATACACTGCTTAAACACAGAGTGATAATTCCACTTGCATCTAGTCCAAGTTCCAAGAGTGGAGCTGGCCCAGAATATCGATAAGCTTGCTTGACTCTTACCATACAATTTTCCTTTTTTTGTTTTTTTGGTTTTTCAAGACAGAGTTTCTCTGTGTATAGCCCTGGCTGTCCTGAAACTCACTCTGTAGACCAGACTGGCCTCGAACTCAGAAATCCGCCTGCCTCTGCCTCCCGAGTGCTGGGATTAAAGGTGTGCACCACCATGCCCGGCACAATTTTCCTATTTTACATACAACTTGCCCTGTTTCTTCCACCTCAATGCTGTAACATTACTGTAATATGGGAGCTCATTAAAATGCCTAGCGCATGGTCCAAGCACTAATATTTTCTCAGGAAATCAAACAGTAAATGTCACATTGAGAATCAGAACACATGTGGGCTGGAGAGATGGCTAAGCAGCAAGAACACTGACTGCTTTTGCAGACACAGGCTTGGTCTCCAGTATCTATAGCAAGTGGTTCATGGCCACCTGCATATAACTTCACACCTAGGACAGCTGACAACCCTTGGGGGGGACAACTGCATGCATATGGTACATATAAGCTCAAGTAAGCACATACATATACACACATATAAAATAACAAAAACATTCCTTTACAACAAGAATGAGAAAATATTAAGAGTTCTTGAAACTAAATTAGAAGTTTGGAGCAGGTTGTATATAGTTATTCTTTATTGGGCAAGCAAAAATATGATCTTATATTTAAGAAAAGGAAGGGGGTTAACAGGAGGTGGAGGGGACCAGGAGTTAGAATACAAGTGAACACACTGTTAGAATGCAGGGGTTAGAATGCAACTGACATGCACTGTGCATATGTGTGAAATGCCGTAATGAAATGTTAGGTTAATAGAAACCCTAAGAAAAAGCCAGGCTGACTTGACTTTTGTATAAACACAGATGACATGTCCATGTTTCTTAAAAGGAGGCAGGCAGCCTTTCATACAGATACATGACTGTGGTTTTCCAAGACAGACTAACTCTCCAGGATTGGGATGGGAAGAGGAGTAAACTGGGAGAGAGATGAAGAGACAGAGAAAATCATACTGCCCTGAGAGAGGCCAGAATGCTGGGTCTTTCTGATTTCCAAGTTTAGATTACCACCTCAGTGTAGCTTTAAAGCACCCCATTCAGATGGACTCACTCTCTGTTTGAGTACTGGTATGCTCTCCAACCCCAGCACATCCTATATGATCTGGACCTTCAATGAGTAGGACATGCTTAGCCTAACTGGCATGCAGCTTGCACGCTATTATCTCTGCTCTGTGCAACGTGAAATTTATTAGTGATGGGATTTTTATGTAAATCATTTTAATTTGCCAACTTTGGCTCAACCTTGTACATTTTCCTTCCTGACCTTAATGTTCTACTTAAGTCACAAAAACGCTGCCTGGGCCTCATGGTTGATGTGCTCGTGATACGTTATATCCTATGAGTAAAATACATAACATATAGATCACCACTATATTGCTTGAACTCCTCTTCCTCCTCCTCTTCCTCCTCCTCCTCCTCCTCCATCTCCTCCTCGTCCATCTCCTCCCTCCCTTCTCCTCCTCCTCCTACTTCCTCTTCTTCTTCTCTCTCTCTCTTTCTCTGTGTCTGTATGTCTATCTGTGTGTCTGTCTCTTTCTCTGTTTGTCTCTCTCAGCTACACTGCTTCATCCCTTTGCTGCCTTTTCCTCTCCTTCCCCAATCTCCCAGCTGAATGATTTCCTTTTCCCCTGGATATATGTGAACTCCCTCGCCCCTTTCAGCATCTCCCAGGTTTTAACTCTCACCCGAATGCTCCTTCCTAAAATATGTATCTCCACACTCCCAATCCTCACATCTTTTTCCGATTTAGTTTTCCAAAGGCATCACCAATGAAATATACCCGAGACATTAAAGTCACATATACTCTCTCCATTTGCATGGATCCCTCGGTATTTTGTAGATGCCTTCATACAGATGCACTAAGAGCTCCCGCATAAGCTGTCTTTGATAGGAGTACCAATTCATAAAGAGAACTGGATGAGGGTCGGAAGCAGAACTATTCAAAATACTACAGGAATGAGGCAGGGGTGAGGCAGGGGCAAAGCAGCCTAGAAGTACAGAGACAGTGTACAAAACTAAAGGTGGTTTCAGATGTCACTTTTGAAGAGGAATCCAGAGAAGGGCTTGAGGTCGCCTTGAGAAACAGGCACTGGGAACACAGCTATGGATCTGAGCATCTGCTCAGCATGCAAGGTCTGAGAGCTTCAAAAGCAGAAGCATGTTTCTTCTTTTTTCTCGTCTTAAATTTCTGCATATCCAGCCAGGCATGGTGGCACAGGACTTTACTCTCAGCACTTGGGAGGAAGAGGAAGGCAGATCTTAGAGCTCGAGGCCAGCCTGGTGTACAGACTGAGTTCCAGAACAGGCAAGACTACACAGAGAAACCTTGCCTCAAAACACCAAACCAAGCCAACAACAACAACAAATAAAATATAAAAATAAAAATTCTGCATATCAAACCTATATTATCGGTGTAAAAATCCTAACAGTTAGTAAATCTGTCATGGTACAGCAACAAAATTTCATTGAGAGCAATGAAACTAAAAACAAGAAGAACCAGTAACTTTTTAAATGAATTCTGTGAGAGACAGTGATAGTGTTACAGGAATGGAGGTGTTTATAGGAGAAAACAGAAAAAAAAAGATAATACTTAGGAGCACGTAAATATAACGAAGTGAAAGGACACTGGAAACCACAGCTCAGCATAGACAAAAGGCATTGAGATGCTACAAAGGCATTTTGAATAATGGGTCCCTCTTGGTATTCGTTGATATTTTTTTTAAAGGTATTGTAAAGACATTTGAGAACAAATGGTTACTGAGCAGTTAAAATGCAGCTGCCAGTCACCCACTCCTACCTGACAAACACCATGCACATATACAAATGGACCCACACAGTCAGTGACTGCAAGGAGGCTGGGCTAGGGAGAAGGCCATGCAGGAAAACTGATAACACAACAACAGGAATATGCCTTGGGCATTACCCAGTTCCCACGGAGCTGATGCACCAAGATGCTTCTGGAAGGAGGGAAGCAAGAAGGAAGAATCTGATAAGGAGTGAAAATTAGACACACAGGTATGAGAGATGTTACAAAGAGATTTTAAATGATGGCTTCCACTGGGTATACATTAATTCTTTAAAGGTATTGTAAAAATACCTTTACTTTTTCAAAGGTAGTGTTGGGATCTTTGAGAGCAAATAGTCAAAGATCAGTTAAAATGCAGCCCTTCATTCTCTCCTACTCGACCAATGGCATGTATGCAAAGACAAATGGAGAGAGACAGACCAGAGGACAGAATCTCTGCCTCACCGAGAAAGAACAGAACCTCAGTCGTGAAAATCATAGTACAACGGTTGAAGTTTGGTACCCGAGGCAGGAAACCAGAAGCAATGGTGGGGCTAAGAAGCCACACACCAGACCTCTGCCAGCATGGCACATAAGCACTGCAGAGAACAGATCGGTCTGTGAAGCACTGAAGACTCCAAGGGTAAGAGGCAGCTGCCATGGACTGTGAGGAGGTGACAGGTCAGCTTAGAGCTCAGAAAGGAATCTTGCATGGGTACAAACTGGGTTCCCTTACAGACCAGAGATCAAACAGCCAATCAGTATTTATGTTCACACAGGGGAAGCTTTCCCTGGCAAAGGTGAGGTTCTGGTGTCTAATTCTGCAAGCAAACTGCTTGCTATCAAAGTCTACAGTTGAACAGTGTCCACCTTTTATAAACGCATCACTAAAGGTGATGTTGATTTTACCTGATGGTCATTATACAATTCCTATCTTATACATTCTTCTTATATCAGCCTAAAACTTTTCATACTTTAAAAATAAAAAATACCTAAGTAAAAACCATATATAATCCCTGGACTTGGGAAGCTGAGGCAGGAAGATCACAGCTGAGTTCAAAAGCATCATGGTAGTGAGGCCTTGTTTCACAAAGCCAAAATTAAAAAAAAAAAAAAAAAAAAAAAACAGTTACTGACCATTGGGTAAAATCAAATACAGAGAGCTGCATGAGGTAGGGCAGAGAAAGAGAAGAGAAGGAAATTTTACTCCAAGGGATTTTAATCAGTCTGAAGGCTAATGGATTAAATTTTAAGATTAAGCTCTGCCATGTGCCACAGGAGAGCCAAGACATCATAGTCTTCTTGTCCCAATTTCAAGAAAATTTTATCACGAGGAAATATTTGAACTGGACGGAAGGCAAACTGGACCGAAGTGGAATTCCTGAAATGGACACAGGACTGAGAACTGCTTGGCCCAAGGACCTGACATTTTTGGCCCCATCTTCTGCAGACAAATGTTTTATGTGATCCTTCCTGATGTTATACTTGAGAACTTGCTAATTAACTTGCTTGTTAATGTAATCCTGACTTACTTTCCTAGCTGCTACACTCATAAGGGAGGCGCAACCCTGTGGTTGTGTCTTTTATGAAGGAAGAAACTAAAAGCTGCAATTAGAATGTACAGTAAGGACTGAATGCATTTTCTCCATGGTGTGTTCTGAATTTATCAGTCTTACCTAATGAGTTCCATCTACTAAGGGTGAAGAAAAAAAAAAAGAAGACATCTCATTGTGTTTACAAAGCAATGAAAATTACCTTAATAAAGATTTCCCCTGTGAATCATTTTGAAAGCATCTGGGCACACTGGTTTTCATCAGGCAGCTTCGCTTCTCTGTTCACTATTGTGGAGAACAGGAGTCCTTTCCTCCTATAATTAATCCTCTACATGTGTCTTATGTATCATTTATGAAAATATAAAAAGGTCGCATTGAGAACTGAGCTACTTCTGCTAAGGCTGTTTGTTCTGTTCAATAAATCTGAATTTTTGTAAGCTACAAAAGAACAGACTACAGGAAAAGACCCTGGAGTTATCCTTTTATCAACATCTCAAGCTTACTAGATAGATAAGATAATTCTGTAATTGAAGCTTAGTCAAAAAAAAATGAGAATGTTTTATGAGCTTTGTACTAGAGACCTACATTAGCTTAATCTCCAAATAATCTTGCAATGTAATGTATACTGACAGCTTTCCTAGTAGCTCACAGGCCCTGAGTCCTTCTCGCTGTTATTTGTCTCTCCTAGGCTGACCTGTATAGACTTTAGTAATGAGCTCCACTGGCCTCCACTTAGAGTTTGGTCAAGTAGGGGTCCTGCCAAAGGACCTCTTCCTGACTCAGCTATCTGGACCTGAGGATGTAGAACAATCCTACTGCTCTATATCCAAAATGCTACTCTAGATGTGCTGAGGCCCCACAGCTATACCTTTTGCAAGTCATCTAATTGTGGGTAATAAAAGTATCAATGTTCTTTGTGAGCCATCTGCTTGCTGTTGAGTCTCTAAGTGAGGCAGGTAGGCAGACAGTTCCCATTTTGTTGATGAAGCTTTGAGAGGTTATACAACTTGGGGATTTTCCTTCCTAATTTCTGTGGAGTTGAAACTCAAAACTCCCTGATAAAACCAGGAGTTCTAGCTGCTATACCCATTTCCTGTGAAACCTGGAGCCAGTGAATAAATGCCATAAGAAAACCAGTTTCCATAGAATCTCTCCTTGTGGACAAGCTGCCCACATGCTCTTGGATCCAAACATGAAACACATGGGTCCTGTGGATCTATAATGGATTATAGCAATTTTAATGCCTTCGCATTGACATGCTTACAAAAGAACCCAGATCACTTTTCAATTCGTTTTCAGATACTCCATAAACTATAAAACCAACAACTCAGTTCATTCTTAAAAATCCTTTCTGTGCCTAGGTCTGGAAAGAGTTGTGTCCAGGCAGGGAAGTGGGACTACAGAAGCAAAGATGGAGTGAAGACTCAGGCTGGCTGACTGCATCCGTGGATTTGGAATGAAGACAATGATTTTTCTATTCACATGCCAGCAAATACACAGGCCAACATGCAATATCTTGCCAGCCTATATACAATGAAATGTACATTAATTTTTATAGAACATTTTCATTATTGTTTTCTCTGTCCCCGGTTCTAGAATCTCTCAATATTAAAGCATATATGGAAGGTTTTCCTTTAGTTCTTACAGATTAACAGCAAGTAACCATCACTAACCTCAATAAGCATACTGAGATGTATCAATCATTAGACTCATGACAAGTTCTATTATTTTTTTGTTATATTTGGCAGCTAAATTGAACAAATAATACTGCAGTCAGTCTTTCATTTGTAGAAAACACAGTAACGTACAAATCTGAGCATGTAGACTTACACAAAAAAGAATCTTGTACAGACATGATCCGTGTTTGGGACAACCCATATCTCGCCATGTTTGTGCAGGTCAGGTGACGTGATCACTGAAAGTGGAAGACATAATTAGAGACCTATTTCATTAGAAAGGAACAGGAATCCAATTAAGTAACTACTGTCCTTCTCTCTGAAATCTAAAGGCAAAAAGAGCTGTCCAAAGGAACATATAATGAATACCTAACTACATCAGCTATCAATAAATGTAAATGAAATCAACAAAAGGTCACTTCGCCATTAAGGAAATCATTTGACTACTATCAGAAACAAATGGGCCCTGAAAGTACAGACAGCAACTCACTGTCACAAATAACAGTCAGGAGTGGAACGTAAACTTGAGACACACTCTAAAACGTAAGGAAAGTCTTACTTCAGAAAAAAAGATGACTTGAAGCCCGTCAGACATTAGAGCAAGAACAAAGAAAAGCCTATGGTCTTCCAAACTACCTCTCAATCTTTCTGCATGGAGCTCGGAAAGAAACGCCTTCCCTGGAGTGATGGAAAGTCCTATCATGCTTTCTTCTTGGTGCATGGCTCGTTCAAGGTTTTCATTATCTTACACAGTCAAGCACCAACTTGAAGAGGAAGCATCACAAGAACAAATAAGAATTACACGATCTGAAAGCTGAGTTATGTTTGGAAAATCTGCCAGGAATAAGACGGCCCTGTCTGAACCCTCGCCAGTTCTGCACTTTGGTTTTAGCCTCTACGATCTCATGTATGCTCATTTCCCACAGTGGCCTCTGAGGCGGTCTTAAAGAACAATACGTCACTATTTCACCGTGAACTCTCTGTAAACACACTTCAGCTCTGAAATACAAAGCTAGGATGTAAGTCAGGCTCAGGCACTCACCTTCACATAAGGCTATGCATTTCAAGTTACGACTTTGCAGGAACTGGGATTGCTGTCCTTTTTTCTGAGACTAAATCATAAAACAATTGAAAAATTACAGTTAAAATTAAAATGGGGCACTCTAGTAAGCATCAACAACAAGAGCTTGCCATTAATAAGCATGAACCAATAAGACAGTGGTGGAGAGTTTTCTGCCACCATCTATGCATTCTTTAAACATCCAGCTGTTTTTGTTACATCGTTTAATGTATGCAAATAATCTCTGTCAAGGCCACTGAATTGACGCAATATTAAAACAGAGTTCAGTAGTCTCGGAACACATAAGTAGAATTCAAAGTTAGTTTTACCGGTGAGGCTGACAAATTTATATCAAGGCAAACAATGAAGTTTGCATGATGTTTTCAAACATTAGAATCAACCGCTCTAGATAATATAACCAGCCAAACCGACCCACATTTACAGCAACATTTACTGGAGCCATGAGGTTTCAAAGCACTCCCTCCGGGTTTACTTTCAGATTTTAGATGAACAAAGTTTATTCTTCATCAGGTGGGTTTCCGTTTCCTGACTACATTCTTATACTCTCACGACTCTTCTCTGTCTGGAATGTTCTTTCTCTCAGAGACATGTGGCTCATGCTGTCTCCATCTCCAGTGCTATACTCAAAGGCAAGCCTTCTCAGAAGGATTCATGCCATGCAGTACTCATTCCAGTATTAACTTCTCTATAACATTAAACAGCCCTTTCTGTGAGGTATTGCTCTTCCTCATTTAATAGTCCACTGACTTAAGCATGTTTGTAGTTTGTTTTGTCAAGAGGACAGGAGAAGTAATCTAGTTTTATTCACCATAGTCTAGACTCTGGTAGTACAGTGAGACACCAGAATGTGTGTGCGTATGTGTTCATGAATGTATACTAATTATTACCTACAAGCAATGAAGTTTTTGCATGTAGAGTGAGTTTGACTGCCTTATGAGTAATGACCACTTAAAGTACATTTGGGGAGGCTTAATAATCCTCAGTATTTATTGACATCCGGCTGTCTAATGAAACTGCAGTTCACTGTTCACCCCTGACTTGTGAGTGACTATAGCACCTGTGATGCATTGCTGCTTTTACTACTGGAAGCTGGCTCGTCCTTGGTTGACACCTTCTGCTTCTTGTTCATCCCTGAAAAACATCAGCATAGCAGTAACTCAGAGACATGGCTGACTGAAGCAAACGAAAGTACAATCGATGTATGTCAAAAACTTGACTGTATGCTGAAGTCTAATCACACTGTGCCAGATGCAGACATAACAGGCTCACAAGACAACAGCTGCTTATACCCCAGACCCTGGAGCTGATGTTCTGAAGGTCTGAGATACCCGAGAAGGGTGTTCTTGGCATTGAAAATAGGGACAGAAAATTATTTTGTATACACTATAACTAGAGTACTTACAGAAGTTGATTTTAAAATGTTTAGTGAATTACAACTAACTTCCATCCATATGGTCTGTTGAGTACTATGATAAGATACAGAGTGGAAAATTCAGACAGGAGAAAAGAGAGATTTCACCATGGCGTTGTAAACTGCTAATATATACTCGCTTCTGTGTAGAAATTACTATCTTTCTAACTCAAACAACTATATATTCTTTTGTCTGTGCTAAATCATAAATTTTAGCTTTTGCTCTATTGAGGTCATGATATAATATTCTGCTGTGAAGTATTTTAGAAAAAGAGAACCAATGCATATTTCATTATAAACTATGCTAAAACTAAATTTATGAGATTGTTCGACATACTACCACACCAGAAACTGAGAAATTCTTGAACATCGATGAGTATCTTGGTGGCAGGAGCAGAGCTGCTCAGAAATTTGCAAAGAAAGTTTTTCTAACCTTTTCTAAGCCAGGCATTCTCTGGAAGTGTCATAGGTGGGTAGGAACAGACATGATATGTAGAATGGGTGAAAAGGTGAAGTATTGCCTGCAGGGCTGTTCCACGGTTTAGGGTCTATGTCTTCAGACCTCAAAACTAACCACAACTTCATCTCTCTCTGGGGACTTTACACCCCCACTCCCTGCCCCAACCTGGGCTATGGACAGAACTCAAGGTCTCTATCATCCAAGTCCTTGATTCCTCCTTTTAGAAATATGTCAAGAGCCCTTCAGATTCTGATGAAAGCTGTAGACTCTCTTCTATATAAGTGCACATGCAAAGACAAAATTTCGCATCCATTCAGTCTGTACCTAGTCTCCACCAACTGTTTCTACGATCCCATTTAATGACTCTATGTACTAGCATAAGAAGTAGAAATCAAAAAATTTGATTTTTTGTTGTCATTTTAGCTATCTATGCTGCTGATGTACTATTTAGCTAAACAATATTTAGTTTTAAATCTGATTTTAGTTATTTCCCATTGCCTATCTCAATACTATTTTGTCCATCTGACACTTATCTTTAGTGTTATGTTGATATCTCAGAATAACAGTATTTCCTTTTTTAGTAATTTATTTATTCACTTTTCATTCCAATATCAGCTCACCTCCTCCTAGTACCTCCTTACAGATTCTCCTCCAGATCCTCCCCCATCCCCCTCCCTTTCTCCTCTGAGATGGAGGAGAGCCCTTCCTGTATCACCTCTTTCACCACCACCCCCCATACCCCTACACATTAAGTCACTGCAGCACTGGGCCCATCCTATACCACTGAGGTCAAAGAAGGCAGCCCAGTTAGGGAAATGGGGTCCACAAACACAACCGCTCACTCCACCCCCATTTATAACAGTATTTCTGAACTTACTTTTTCTGTTACAATGTAACAGATTATATATATAAATATATAAATATATTTATATATACAATCTCACATGACTTGAGAAACAAGATCAGAAAAGCCACACAAAAGGTGTCTAATGGATCAGCCATATCTAGGCAACTGAGTGTAATCTAATTCATTTCCACCAATTAGGTGTCTGGCCTGGGGTCAGGCTTTAAGACAACCAGAACAACCCTTCTCCCAGTTGAGTGTTACACAGTGAATACTTTGAGAAACTGAAAAATTACATGATATGCTGATTCACTGATGTGAAGATTCTAGGGACAGAATAAAGGGCTGTTTCCCCTTATATGTAAGTCAACTTGCCAAGCAATAGTAGTCAGGTGGTAACATAACATCGTACTTAACTTTGCCTAATTACAACTCTTCATTATATATTTATAGTTCCCATCTTTTGCTATCTAAAATTGTACATTTTCATTCTATCGGCCTTTTATTGTCTTTTTGATAACTGATATTTCTAAGTCTATGTTCAAGTACTCAATTTATGTCACCACCAAAAAGCAACTTATTGTGGTTGAATTTACACAGACCTCAACTAATGAACACACAGATGGGCCAGGTTAATGGTCACTTAGTTAACTTCTCTAAGTATTATTTCCTGCAGTTTGAAAATACTAAGATTTAGCATTCAGGAACCATGTGTAAAACATTCCCTGGAAACACACAGTGTGATCACACACACACACACACACACACACACACACACACACACACACACACGCCTGCTGTGGAAGTAGTTAAAGAATCAATACTAAGATTTTAGGGCAATCTTGAGAAATAGCTATTTGCTTTTTTTTTTTTCAATTCTGATTTGAATCTGTTTACAAATTGTTTAATTTAATTACTCTATAGTCAAATTTTAAAAACACAAAGATGCACTAACCATGAATTCTACCACATGAAGAACTGTTCAATGCCAACAAACAGGAGATCGTTCTTTCCATGCTTACAATTTTCCAGGCTCCCTACAACATTTGCTTTCAGTTTACCCCTGCTATCCTCCATCTCATAGAGTAAAATTAAAAATGAAGTGCAGGATTACCTGAGTAACCAAACGATATGCTCGACATTGGGCTAAGATAGATCCCACTTCCGTACATCGCACCATGGAGCTACAACATGAGATGTAAGAGAGAGAAAGACATCATCGGTCAGTGCTTTAAATTAACATCATACAAAAGAGGGCAGTCGGTTTCATGTTGGAACATTAGGTCTAATTCAAATGACAGGACACTTAAGCTGGGTCAACTATAAGAAGAGCACCACCATCTCATTTGGAACGAGTTGATAAAGGAAAAAAAAAGAGAGAGGAAAAAGAGACAAAGAATTTTCTCCACTTGACCAGTTATAAAGAGAGTCACTAGTCACAAAGGACTACGTACAGTTCTTCTAATGAATCTAAAATTCTAAAAGTGAGACTCACTGAAGAGCCTGGAGAAGCATTCTCAGGAACACTACAAGTTGCAATATGCACAAAGTTCACCATGTACCTCATCTGCCAGTCCATTCTTCCACTTAGTGTTTCAAGTTAAAAGGAGTTTCATTATGTGAAACATTTCAAGTGGTAGAAAGGGAAACTCCTCAGAACATTTAAAATTCTTCCATCTCATTTCCATATTCTAGCGTCTTTACATGCCAGTCCTAAGAACTTGGTACCAAATCAATGGGTTTAAGCTAGCATACATTCAGAGTTAATTCTGTCCCCCGTGTTGTTACTGTACAGTGACAATTGGCTCAGGTGACTGGGCCGGACTCTTTCTTTCCTTGTTTCTTTGTGCTAAGGAACATTAGGTCTAACTAAAATGGGCCAAATGTAATTTGGAGGTATGGACTTGGAAGAGGAATAAGCAAATTTAAGGTACATTGAAGCATAGTACTAAAGAAATAGTAGAGAAATCGATAAAAAGTATGGTTTTACTTTGTGCAGTGTCTTATTTTAGTTAAACACTTTTTCTCTTAGGAATCCTTCACTGTCAGGCATCAATCAATTTTGATTCAGTTACTTTGTGAAAATGCATTTATCTTTATTAGAAACTCTGGATAATATTTTAAATAAATGCATTAGAGCTCAACATCTCCCCATTAAGAATAAATGGACTCTTACTAAAACATGCCCCCCCAAAAAATGTTACCTGCAGACGCGTGTTAGAGGCAACGACCAGACCATTCCTCAGGATAGAGTGCCAGTTTTCAATGTGAGAGCCACTAAAACAGAGGAGCGGGCGGGGGGTTGGGGGAGGCAAAGACACAAAGTCAGGTGTCTCTACAGTTGGTCTTCACTTAAGAAGAACTTCCGTGATGTTTCTGGAAGTTCTGAGTTTCCAAGTTAAATATCCAAACGGCTGATTTGTCAGTTAGTGTCAAGCTCAGAGACAGTGTTTTCTTCCCCTTCTCCTCTGGAATGACAGGAAGACCGGAAGACCGGGTGGAGCCCACCCTCCCTCGCAGCAGTACTCACTGAAATGCGAAGGTACTCCCGAAGAGCTTCTTGGCAGCTCTGAAGTTGGACTCTTTGGCTGGTGGACTGCTGAGAAGGAGGAATTGGTGTGGAGTGTGCATGAACTTCAGTTGCTGCCATGCAAAGGAATAAGAAGTGATGTCATGTCAACATTTTACCAGCTTAGGGATCATGCAAGTTATCCAACTTCAAAACAGAGAAATTCTACACTAATAACTTTATATATTTGAATGAAACCTGTGTAAGTTAGACCTCACATGGAATCACCCACGGAAAGTGACTTCTTTGGGCTAGTCAGAAAGCAAGCGGTGGCAGACAAGCCCAAGACACTGAGGCCTCAGACTCCACTGTGCTCTCCTGCTCACACTGGACTGCTTGCTCTTGAGGACATTTGTCAGGTGAACTGCTCGGCATGACTCCTCAACTCTTTCCCTTTCAGCTTGGATACGTACCCAGGAACATAACATGAAGCAATCTCCCATGCAGAGATTTGAAAATAAGGAGAGAAGAGCTTTCAGTGCTGCTCTTAGGTGGCGATGAGCACTGCAATCAGGGACCACTAGCTTCTCAGAAAGATTGTTTAAACACTACTTAGGCTGATAAGCAGAGAGTTTGAATCCAGAATTTCAAATATGGAAAGGCAGAACTCTGGTGGCACAATCTCTCCCTAGACGTCACTTTTCAAACTCTTATCGGAAGACTACATTCTCTCAGATTGATGCTGTTCAATTCATTTCATATAAGTTTCATGTCTCTAAAGGGTTTGCAGCTCATGCACAAATGGAAACTGAAGAACTGAACTGAGTCATATCTTGGACAAGCTGCCTGAGAACAATGGTGGTCCAGCTAACACAGTCTCCCATTTATATGAAAACATAACTTACCCTGTTGACTGGCAGTTTCACAATATGTGACCTATTACTTGAGATGACCCTGAAATTGAAATGATCAATCAGTCACACCTGTGTGTCAAATATCTTGACTGTCTTGCATGATAATAGGTAAATGATAGACTTGTAGTTTCTCTATGCCACAAAATTCAGTAATGCTTTTCAGTTGATTACATAAGTTTGGTTTACTTACTAACACAATCTAAGGCGCTTACATAACAAAAAAAAGATGCTTTCATCTGAGAAAACTCACTGGGAAAGTAGTACTGTAAAACTTGTGAAGATGTCATCTTTAAAAAGCACAACTGTAAATATTAGCAACATGAACATTTTTGGAGATTCAGTGCTCTCAAATAATGGGACTCTACCGGTGTGATTCATGGCCCTGATCATTTTGTTTCCAATATCTCCTGAAGAATGGCTTTCAATAAACATTCTCTTTGTTGAAACAGATAAGGATATCTTTGAGTTGACAGAGTTGACAGTGGTTCATCCACAAAAGTCAGCATACTTGACACTGAGGTTGACCATTCTAACCTAGGTGCTTGAAACCATGAATACACTTAGTCTGCTCTTGTTTAAAATAGAAGAGACTACAAAATGTTTGACCAACAGACACACTTTAGAAAAGCAAGCTAGAGACATGCCAGGGGGTGGGGTGGGGATAACCAGTGCACAATGAGATGCTGTACTTTTCTGTCCCAGAATGCCTACCCCCTAGTGCAGTAGCTTTACTGGACGCAAGGGCAGAAAGATAAAATCATTATATTCTTTCACTTTTCTTATTTGAAAAAGAATGTGCTTCTATCTCTTTTTCTAAGCATGGTTTCCTCAATATCTGGGCTTTGCCCACATCTGAGCCTTCTTTAGTTTTTCTCCTTAAAGCTCTCTGCCCACCACATGGCTGCCTAACCACCATGTATCTGATTTCAATACCAGCTTGGTCTGTCTTCGTTTTGTCCTCCAGTTCCCCTAGGCAGCTGCTGAGGGTTTTACAGCTCAGCTGTGCTGTCCTGTCCTGCCCCCGCTGCCCCCAGCTTCTGCTTGATTCCCTTCTTGAATTCCTTTATTAATGAGTCAAAGTGCCCTAACCTTGGACCCTAATTTCCCGTGTCATCTGGTGATCAATCTGGGACCTCAAAATTCCAGTTGTTTATTTTCCTACTTTAACCTTAAGTATGATGAGAAGAATATGAGACTTTAAAAATGTCATTTTTAGCCAGGCGGTGGTGGCACACGCCTTTAATCCCAGCACTTGGGAGGCAGAGGCAGGTGGATTTCTGAGTTCGAGGCCAGCCTGGTATACAGAGTGAGTTCCAGGACAGCCAGGGCTATACAGAGAAACCCTATCTCAAAAGAAACAAACAAACAAAAAAAGTCTTTTTCCCCCCACAACTATCAGTATTTTAATAACAGATCCTAATGCATCAGGCAAATTTCTTTAACTAAAGTTTGTCATGGTCTTATTAGATCATATGGTCTATGATATTTTACTAAGCAAAAGTAATCAGAATCCTGAAGAAACTGGACTCTTGTCAATTGAAGACAGATGTTTTTTGTTTGTTTTGTTTTCTATTATCTTTAACTTTTTTTATACATCCAGTTGTTATCCCCCTCCCAGTTCACCCTCCTCAGCTCCTCATCCACCACTTGTCACGCCCAGTGTGTATACAGACCCATCTCTTATATGTATATTTTGCTACCTCATGATAACCATGGTAATTTTATTTAAGTGATTTCAGAAAGGCCATGTATACAAAACCCTTATAAACTCTTATTGTCTAGTCTTTGCAGATGAAAAAGGACAAATTAAGAAGCAGGCATCAAAGCAAGGTATAGTCTTTAGGTCGCTCCTGCTCTCTGCTGCAGAGTCCTCCTAGAATCCAGGCTGGGGCTAAATGTTGTGTTCCTCACCAAGGCCTACCCTTAAACTGTACATCTTCTGCAGTGGTCAAGCAGAGAGTCGGGAAAATTTTCCTATTCTTGTTAAGGAATCAAAATATCTAAAGCCTATTTTGAGGGTTTTTTTTTTTCCAATGAAAAGGACTTAAAGGAATTAAGTTTTATCACCAAGTCCTCACTGAACTAGAAAATTAAATGAACCAAAATGCTTTCAGCACATAATCTAATTAAGCATATCCTTTAAGACTGTAAACTAACCGCTGTCAAATGCATTGTGTGCTCCTACTTGTGCATACAACAGCATCTTCCTCCTCTTGTGATATACTAGTTTTAATTAAAGCGAGAGTCATTTGAGGACTCTTGGGTGGAAAAAAAAAATCACCAGGTATCACAGGCTTGTAGAACTGTGGCTTTGCAGGGCTTATAAATAGTCCCTCTTCCTTAGAAACAGAAAGAGCTACTATTATTTATTTATTTATCTATCTATCTATTTATCTATCTATTTATTTATTGAGAAAAACTACAGTCTTATACCATTGCAGAAGTGGATGAGCAAGGGGGTCCTGTTTATCCATCTGCTTCTTGATTTCCAGATAGGGTGCCTGAAAGATAAAATTACATTCATTCATTTTTCTTTAAAATTCACTTTTCCTCCCCCCTCAACAGAAAGCAAATCAGATTAAGTGATATATAGCCTAGTCTAGCTAAAGCAAAACCTGTCTAGACTTGGCATGGGAATAGCCAATTACCCTCTTCACACAGGGGAAGGGAATCATGAACAGACTTGCATCCTAGCTTTAAGAGACTTGACCAACAGCGGAGCCCAAGAGACTCCTAAAACAATGTGGACTACTACTGTTGCCCTTGGTTATTTCTCAGAAGTCGGAGGGTTTTGTTGAAGACACCATGTACTTTGGACAAAAGACTCAGAGGATTTGAGTTGGATCTGACCTGAAAGCTTTTTCTCTGAGGACTAGCTTTCATAGTACCAAATGGTGCTATTAAACTGCCAAGGGAGCAAAGCAACCAATAGTCCATCCCAGCTGTACAACAATAATCACCCAGCATTAGAAGATATCCCTACCGGTAGGTGCAACAATATCTTGATAATAACCAATAGTGGTCTGGACTTAAGGCCTTTTCAAAAAGAGAGCATTTATTTCTGGTATTGGAAACCAAACCAGCTACCCATGACTTGTGAGGTCCTGCATCTTAGAGGAGAACATGCTGGTACCACTTTCCCAAACCAAACCAATGTCTAACTTCATCCTGAATACTTATACCCTTAGGTAAATGTAGCACGTGTGCTCCCACTCTCCTTCTCTCTCTCTTTCTCTCTTTCTCTCTCTTTCTCTCTCTTTCTCTCTCTTTCTCTCTCTCTCTCTCTCTCTCTCTCTCTCTCTCTCTCTCACACACACACACACACACACACACACACACACACACACACAGAGTTTTTCTGAGGGAGCTCATTACAAAAAGCCAGGATAGAGCAAAAAGGAAATAATAACTGACCATGTGGTACCTGGCTCCATTTGATGAATCTACAATCAACCCCTACATCTAAGGCTCAAAGAACATTATAGAAAAGGGGTTAGAATAATTTTTATGAAACAGAAGACCAGGAAGCCTGCTGGGAGATTGTGCCTTTAGTATGACAAGGAAGCTACATCCAGAAAATCTCAACAACACAGCTACCTAAACAAGGACCTGAACAAAGACAACAGTTCACATGCTAGAATGGAAGGGAGAGATCTCACAGGCCCCACTCCTCAATAAGGAGCTATAGTCATTATTAACACCTGCTAAGAAAGGAAGAAGTCGTCTTCCTGAGGGATGAGTTCCCAGTTGATTACCCGATACCAAGTGGTCAATCCTACAAACATAAAAGCAGCACTAAACACTCAGCAGGTTGCATTCACATCTAGTCATGTGCATGTGTGTGTAAAACAACAATAATTGAGAAAAAAGAGGCCATGATTTGAGAGGGAGTGTGCTTGGGGTGGGACATGGAAGAGACTGGGAGAAGGAGAGAGAAGGAGTACATCGAGTAATTATTTTTAAATTAAAAATAAGATGAAAAACTTAAGACTGGATCCAACTTTAGCCCAGATTCTACCTTCAGTAGATTATTTATTAGTAGTGACACCCTAGCCTCCCCCCAACTCTCCCCGCCCCTGCACACACACACACACACACACACACACACACTCTCCTCTGTGTCTCTCTTGAGAGGATGCAGTCACCAACTTTGCCATACTGCCTGCAGTGATTTTCCACTTAGCTCCTTCTAGGATCTTCCATTTCTACATCACTCCCCTTGGCTACATCGCTGCCATGGCTGTCCTTCTCTCCCTGCATGATCTTTTCCTTATAGCTCCTCCCATCCCCTTTTAAGTCTTACCCCTCTTGGGGCTGAAAGGAAGTGACTGGGAAGGAACTTCAGCACATAGAGCAGCCCTTCCCCTACAGCAAATGCTCAAAAGAGAAAGTGCCCTGCCCCTTGGCAAAGCATCCTGCAATCTTTCTCTTTGAGATTTTGAAATTTAATATTAAAGGAGGACATATAGCCATGATACACTGCTGTATGAAAGCTGAAGACAATTTATGTGAGAATTTATCTCCAAAAGAGAAATTAAATGGAATTTACTGCCAAATTAAACATTTTATTACAAATCAAGGAACAACTTCTAAATTCTTTATAGAATTTCAGAGCTAATTTTAAAACATGGGCTAGTATAAGATTAAATAATTTTATTCTGTAAGACCTGGCACCATGCCTGTGGAAACAAACAAATATATAATTAAATAAACAAATAAATAAGGGCTGGTGAGATGGCTCAGCAGGTAAAAGTACTGACTGATCTCCTGAAGGTCCTGAGTTCAAATCCCATTAACCACATGGTGGCTCACAACTACCTGTAATGAGTTCTGACACCTTCTTCTGGTATGTCTGAAGTCAATTACAGTGTACTTATGTATAATAATAAATAAATCTTTGGGCCGGAGGAAGCAGGGACTGAGCAAGCAGAGTTGACCAGAGCGAGCGGACCTACCAGAGCGAGCAGGGCCCAAAGAAGCGAGCAGAGGTCCTAAAATTCAGTTTCCAACAGCCACATGAGGGCTCATATCCATCTGTACAACTACACTGGACTCATGTATATAAAATAAATAAGTCTTTAGATAGATAGATAGATAGATAGATAGATAGATAGATAGATAGATAGATAGATAGAGCAAGCTGATTTTCCTATGTATATAAAATAAATAAGTCTTATAAATAAATAAATACATGAATAAATACATGAATGAATACATGAATAAATACATGAATGAATGAATGAATGAATGAATGAATAAATAAATAAATAAATAAATAAATAAATAAATAAATAAATGTAGCTGATTTTCCTAACTGAATAGTGAAGACAGTGAGGCGTCCAGCAACTAAACAACTTCCCTAAGATCATGTGCTGAAGCACATTGTGCTGAAGCAGTTATGCAAATCTGGCCTCCAATGTCCTAGGCTCATGCTTCAACATCTCTATTGCCTCCAGTTAAAATAGCTTACACATGACCCAGAATAAAGGAAGCAACCTTTGGCAGTGAGCAAATTCTAGAGTCTGTGGCCACGTTTATATCTGGGAATGATATATGGGTCTAGACTCTAGACTCTGAAGAATAGAACAAATACTCAATACCAAACTTTTTATCGTAACTAAAAATATGTATCTTCCTTTAATATGTGGCATTATTTCTTCTTTCTCATCACTATGGGAAATGCGCTTTATAGTTTTCTTTCCCCACACAAATATGTGTTATTTGAAAAGCAATTCAAACGACACTCCAAGTTATGAGCCCAGAATAGTCACTAGAAGAAATGGGGGACTTAAAACAAATGGCATCCCTTGTGAAGTATGGACATTCATCTGTGCCACTGTCTAACACCGATCAGTGAATGAATAGATGTATGCATGAATGGATGAACAAACAAATGACTGAACACTGTTAACACGAATAAAATAATGACCAAGGGAATCAATGACAAACGTGGAAACTGTGACATGTCCATTTGAGAATGTGCAATTGCGGAGTATGGACAGCCCTGGGTGCGGGGTAGGGAGAAACTCAGGGAACCTGTGCAGGATATTCCTCTTCCTTTGACAGAGGGGATGAGTGATCCCAGATTATACTCATCTCTCACTTACAGTGGACACATGCAAAGTTTACACAAAATGTAATGTTAATTTTGGATTATTAATTTCTATTGATAATCATGATGATGATGACTTTTCAATCCTATTTCCATCTCTTTGGTAGAGAAAAGGAATAGGTACTTCAATGGCAAGTACTTTTCCAAGTGCTAGGCTACAGCACAAGGAGGTGTAAGTTGCATAGATAAAAAGCAGCCACAGCCCTTAACCCTTGAGCCACTTCTCCAGCCCCAGAATTTGTATCTTAAAGAATAATTCTAAATAAATCTACTGACGAGATCACATGAACACATATACAAACACATACATAAACACACAGACACATAGGCACACACACAAGAATGAGAAGGAGGAGGGAAAGAGAGAATATTTCTGAACTATTGTGGTGGCATATGTTGGTAATCTTATCACTCACTCCTGAGATAGATAAAGATCAGAAGTTCGAGATATCCTTAGTACATAGCAATTTGAAGGCTGGCGTGAGATGTTAATTCAAAAAATAACATACATGCACACAGACACCCAGGCAGGCAGGCAGACAGGCAGACACACACACACACACACACACACACACACACACACACACACACACACACAAAGCTAACAAACAAAAAATAAACCCAGCCCAATACCAAAGAATACCTGTAGCCAGATGTGGTTGTAGACATGCAAAACCAGTCTCTATTGACCCAAATCTCAGTCTTTTTTAACATTCAAAATAATATCTAAAATTATTCACATCAGTTAGTATTGAAGGTAGTATTTATTAGATTTAAACTTTGTTTTAAAAGATCCTGCTAATTTCAAGTACTCAAGGAATTTACTCAAGTTTAAGGACAAAATATTAAGACTACAATCATGCATTTATTCTTTAAAATCAGTGTTACCACACAAAGAAACAGGCAGAGTTGAGTTAAACCATCCTCTCATACTTTTATGATTTTAAATTGTGTCTTGTATAGGAGAAAAAAAACCTGAACATGCTGTAAGGGGGTTAATCTGAGGACATTTTTAAAACACCATTTTACTCATGCCGACTGAGCCATACTGGAGAACGAGACCACTTTCACACCTGTGTCATTTCTCTGATGGAAGTTATGCTGTCCAGAGCTTTCATTACACGATCATAGTTCTTTTTCTGTGTGTCAAAGGAAACAAAAGGCACCATTCAGTGACAGGCCTTCACAAGTTATACTAGAGAAATACATTATTTCTGTACATGCATTTTTCTATCGAAGCGAATGTGCAAACAATGTTATTAGATAAGAGTGTATTAAGATGAAGCAGGGACAGAGGGTTGATATCTAGAATCAAAGGGAAGAAAAACTCAAGTGTTATTCCTCATATAAGGGCACAAAATAAAGTTCACCTCACTGGGAGAAAGTCTTGAGATACAAAAGAGGTTTTGGGCTCTTGACTCTGGCTTTCACAACACCAAAGCAATAAGCAATAAAGTAAGCTTAGACTCCTTCTGGAAGAAGACATACTTCAAATCTCCCAGCTGCTTTAATTTTAGACTGGAACACTGTCATCCAAAGAGTAAGGTGACAGTGTGTGCTTGAATGATCCCTCATTTCTATGCAGAAGGTAAAAACAAGAAGGGAAAGGTCTTAGGAGGGTGCATTGTACACTTGTTTCTCCAAAACAATTTCGAGAACAATAATATGCACTAAAGCAGTTTTGTCTATCAATTTGAAATTCTGTTATTTCAGAAAAAAAAATCTTCTGTGTTTATTAAATGGTTAGACTTTTAACAATATTGACATAACTGTTGTTACTTTCTACGGAGATGGCGAGAAAACAGGGAAAGGGGTTGAGGTGATAAAGAAGAAAGGGGGTTCTGTCCCTTGGCTCATGTTCCTTTTATTCCAGTCAGACTACAGAATCCCGAAGAATGCGCTGTGAACTTAAAATTACCATGGAGACACTTGACAAGACAGACATTCAAGGGGACCACAACCATGAGATTAAAGCCTCCATCATGGTTCTTGGGAGCTTTGTGCATGGGTGCGCTTGGGGACCACTTACCCTGGGATTGAAGGCTAACATCTGAGGGTCATTAGGATCTACCACAGAAGGATATGGCTCAAAAATGACAACTTTTCTAGGAGATTCCAACGCAGATCTACACATGGACACGAGCAGATCTACCACCTTGGAAAGCAGAAGAGATGCGTCACTGTCAGGTCCTATCAGATGTTCTGCCGCTGTCTGTCCTGTTCATGGTGTAATCACACACAGCCCAGTGTAATCAGGAAGCCCCGAGGCTGCCACCCACCTCTCAAATCTGTAGCTCATGACATTGTACCAAACTTGACCAAAACTGGACCACTGATTTAAAATAACAAGCATGTGCTGCCTCTGACTGCTCATGAGTACGTGTTTTGTCCTGAGCACAGTGTGTGTGATGGCACTGTTCTAGATTCCATGTAAGACAAACAAGACAGGTCTGTGCTAGGGTGCTGTACACAGTCTAATGAACAAGATGTTAAAGGAATATATGCTTCATTGGAATTTCTGGTATTGTTAAATGGAATGACAGTGAAGTAGTTATTAGATGAAGACGTATAAGGAAGTTCTGGAACTTTCTTAGAGACCTGGCCTGAGAGGGGAGGAGATTACTCCAAGTTAGAAAATCCACTCAGCCATAACAAGTTTACTATATTCTAGGAAAAGAAAATTACTGGAAATCACCTTGCCTCTCATAAACAAAAAAACAATACTGCCTAGAGTAAGCTGCCTCCCTTCTCCAGATCCCAGAAGAGTATGCTGTTTCCAGAAACTGAATGAAGGAAAAATGGTACTGCCTAGACAGGAGCTCATCTGAACAGTTGTAATTCAGTGTTGGCATAAACAGGGAAAGCTACGTCCAAAATTATTTTAAAGTAGCATTTTAAAAATGCACAGGAAGTGAAACAAGATGGTACATGACTATAAGCCCAGCTCTGGAGACACCAAGGCAGTAAGTTTACAAGTTCAGCTCAAGGCCAGTCCAGGACACATACCAGAATCCTGTCTCAATGAAAGGGCCTAATGTAACCCTGTACTAAAAAACAGCAACAACAAAACGTTGGGTCTGGTGGCACTTGGGAGGCAGAGATAGATGGATCTCTGTGAGTTGGACCCTTCTCTGGTGTATATATAGCAAGTTCCAACACATCCTGCAAAAGCTGGCTGGCTGGCTGGCTGGCTGGCTGGCTGGATGGATGGATGGATGGATGGATGGATGGATGGATGGATGGATGGATAGATGGACAGACAGACAGACAGACAGACAGACAGACAGACAGACTAGGCTTCCACTTCATGGAAGTGAAACTGTACCAAAAAACAAGCAAACAAACAAAACTACATAAAACACAGGCAAGGTTTCCCCCACATCCAGCAAGGAAGACAATTATTTGTAACAGAAAGTTGTTTAATTCCCTGCCACCACCACCCTGCCACCCCCACTAGGCCACTGCAAAACAAACAAACAAAAAAATTGCAAACCACCATTCTAAAAGGAAAAAGTTAAATGCGAGATTGATTTTAAGAAGAATCTATCAGAATTCTGTCCTGAAGACCCTGAAGAACAACGATGAGAAGACAGCATTGGACTGGAACAAATTTTTGAGATGAAAACCAGGCCCAATGAGCATGGTTACCTGAGCTCCGGTAGCAATCTCGTCGGCAGCTTCATTCATCACTCCCAGGGTTTGAAAAGCAAACACACACAGCTCTCGCTCACATACTGTGGGCTGCAAAAGAACAGGCGTCAGCTACAGTATATGTTTCCATCTCTCAATTCATCAATGTAAAGTTGTTCTACATAATAAATGGGACGTATAGAGCTTAGAGTGTTTGAAGAAAGGAAATCTATAATATATTATTAATTCTTACACTGAAGTAATAATAGTCTTCTGGTAGAATCACAACTACAATAACAGATGATCCATTCCAGAGAGTTGTAGGCATTTCCATTCAGAACAACTTAGCTACTGATTAAAACAATATTAAGCAGTAAAATACATCTATTCAAAAAATAATGCATATTAGATATATTCATTTTGAAATATATTTCCCTAAGTTGGGGATATAATCAAATCACACACAAAAACTACATTTAAAAAAAAAGATATATAATGGGCAAATCTCACTTTTCCTTAGGAAATTTATTAGTGAGAAATAAGCATGACTTGACTTACTCCCCACCTAACTCTTGAAAGATTGTTGGTTTTGTTGCATTTGTTGCACAGGCTCTTAACTTCAATAACCTCCCGAGGTCAACAGCACTGAAATATACACTCTCCAATTACTTTGGAGGAGCTCTCATCTTTCAAATCTAATATAGTGTCATCCCCTTGATTTATCTTATCTCCCAGTTACATTGCATTAGGTAGCTGATGAAGCCTAGCAGAGCGCGATCCACTGTGCCTCAGCACAGCAGACAAAAGGCATTTGTTAGTGCCACTGATGTTGGTCTATTGTGTAGCCACTGGGAAAGTATGGCTCCACTCTGGGCATTCTTTATGTTCAGAGGAGGCCCATATGTGTGGCTTTATGGATAGAAATCCTGAGTTGTCTCAACTTTCTCGCAGAGTCCCTGCAGAGAGTCTAAGAAGAAGGATTACTTGCTGTACTTCTTTTGTTGGTCCTAACAGTGCAAACTGATTCTGTTTCAGAATCGTTGAAACTGTGGGAAGAAGTGGGGGGGCGGAGTTCTGCAGACAGTCTACAGTCAGTGCTCTGTGTCTGGATAAACACAGAGAAAGCAGACTGCTCAATTTTGCCTTTTTCTTTTTACTTGAATGTTTGCAGTATTCTAAAATCTTCTTCAATCTCTTATGAGTTATCTATGTATGTGCACCTCAATTTTTCCCCAAAGACATGAGGCTTTTTCCTTTGATCACTTTCTTGGGAGTGGCTCAACATGCTATGACTGAGGTAGCAGGAGCAACCATTACTACACATGAACTACACATCCAATGTTACATCCATGTCTCAGTATAACAAAAGTGAAGTTGCCCGTGAACGAAAACTCAGGGAGTCAGACCTTTTAGATCATGACAGACGGACAAGACTTACCTGTGTACTACTTGACCCAGTGAACGGCAACATGGAAGGTGCTTTCTTTTGAATAATACTCCAGTCAAAGAGCCCACTAACCATTTAATAACTACCATACACTAATCCCTAAGCTGAATATAAAGATATGGCTTATTTACTGATTGGAATAATTATGTTTTATCTGGAGTATTTAACAATGGAATGTACTTACTTAAATGTGTGAACGGAACAGGTATGCATGCATACACACACACCAACACACATACTCTCTCTCTCTCTCTCTCTCTCTCTCTCTCACACACACACACACACACACACACACCATCTTCAGAATATAATGAAAATTATTTTCAATTAAAAAATAACAAAATGATTTTCCATATTAAGCTGCTGTTTTAAACAGAAATCAAACACCTTAGGTTACCATATTTAAGAGTTCCATAACACTTTTAAGAAAAATGTATGAAAAACCACTGTAGACAGTCATGGCAATATATATATGCCTTGTCACTGACAATCCCAGGAATTAAAGCTCTTCTCAGATTTTGTCTAGCATGATTTTATTAATTTACCCAGTGAAATTTTTCAAGCTTTCTTCTGCATTCATTCCCCAGCCTGTACTTATAAAGCTCTGAATCCCATATAGTCTCCAACTGTTCAGTTTTTTCCAATTACTTTGTGGACATGTTTCCATTTTTTATACATTTTTGGCTAAAAGGAACCTATTTCCCATACTCAACTGTGTGTAGCTGATTTCTGGAAACATTCTAGCACCCCAACAGCTGGAGAAAGGGAATAGGGAAGCTAGGAAATAGGTTTTTCTGAAAACAACAACCAAAACAATTTTCTATTATTATGAAAAACTACTAGTAAAATTAGAATTACATTCTTACAAAAACATATTTCCCTCTTTTTTAATGTAGCAATTAGATGTTAAGTGCTCTTATTAATTTATCCCCATATTAAACCAAACTAAAGTAGTGCTTATATACCATCAAAACAATTCAAAGTGTAAGATGCAAAAAATGTTCAAATTTGTGATAAATGTTTATAAATTCACATACTTGTTTTGTATAGTAATACACTCTTCTTGTTTATCTACATTATATTTGCAAATTCCAGTTGTTATTACAAGATGATCCTAAAAGAAAAATTCTGAAATTACATTAGGTGATTAAAATTAGGTGTCTCCCTCACAGCTGACCAGAGTGCAGAGAATGAGAATGTATGGCATGTCTGTGCCTAAGTGGAACATCTAGACCACATAGCTCCGGAGGCATTCTAGGAGAGGACAGAAATTTTCTTTTCCCTTTTATTAATTTAAAAAATAGATTTCCCCATTACAAAATATATCCTGATTATGGTTTTCCCTCCCTCTACTCCTCCCAGTTTCTCCCCATCTTCTCTCCCAAGTAGACCTTTAAGTCTTTCATTAGGAAACAAATAAGCATATAAGGAATAATCAAAAATAAAATGACAAAATAAAGACTAACACGTCAGAGTTGAGCAAGATGAACAAATAGAAGGGAAGGAGCCCAAGAGAAGGCAAAGAATTAGGGACCCACTCAATTCACAAACTCAAGAATCCCAGAAAAACACTAAAGTGGAAACTAGAATATATATGCAAGGGATGTGATGCAGACACATACAGGCCCTGTGCATGTGGCTTCAGTCCCTCTCCATGAGTTCATGGGAGCTCTAATCATGTTGATTTAGAGGGCCTTGCGTTGTTGGTGTCCTTGAATCCCACTGTCTCTTACAGTCCTGAGAGCAGGAATATTTTAAGAGCCAGAGGTTGAGGAGGATTGCCCAGAAAGTGTTTTCTGGACATGACAGAGCCATTACACTCATGAACTCACAGCCGCTATAGAAGCTTGCACGTGACCTGCACAAGATAAAGCTAGTCAGACTTCCAGCACAGATGGAGAGAAATGTCATGACATCCCAGCTGTAGCTGGGGTGCTTTGACAGCTACGACAGCTGGGGTAGGCAGTCAGTGTTCTTTCAGGGAGGTGGCCTCTGCTAGACCCCAGACTCTAGTAAATGGCTCTACAAACATGTGCATGTAGACAGCATTGGATGGTCTTAGCTACGGAGAGAGGACATGAAGGTGGGAATAAGGGGCGGGGGACTGGTTGGGAGAGCTCTAATGTGGAGTATGGGATTATTTATTACATATGAAGTACACCGTGTGCATTCATGAAATTTCTCAAAGAATGAATGAAAAATCCACCTGCCTCTGCCTCCAGGACAGCCAGGGCTATACAGAGAAACCCTGGCTCAAAAAACCAAAAAAAAAAAAAAGAAAAAGAAAAATTAGACTTCTCTGCTCACAGAGAGGGAATCGTACTCAAGGAAGATAAAGAGAACCACACCTCCTTGGCACCATGTAAGGAGTTACACTGTAGACTAGCATTTTTAAACTCTAAAATGACTCCTGTGTGCCCCTTATTAGAAACTGCCATGATTGACAGTTTCAAATCTAAACAGTACATGGCCACTTAACATCTAATAATAGATAGGTGTAATAATGAGCTTATTTCACATACTTTAATAGAAATCAGGTAAGCATAAATATATCCAAGTATGGCATTATTAATTCTTACTTTGTTTTAATATGTACCCATAAGATTTAATAATTATGCATTGGGTTGGAGCAATCAACTCCCTATAGTTTAGACTATAAAACTACACCAAGCCCCACCATTACCAACAGGCATACTTACTACACAATGTTCGTTATTTGCCAACTTAAAAGCACAAAGCACTTTTATATGTGTCCTTAAGTATGTTTCACTGTAGACCTTTTCAGCTAAGATGAATACACCTAAATTTTTTTTGTTCAAAGCAATTTAAATATGAGCAATAAAAACATATCTCAAAAACCGTTTCTAAGCCTCAAAGAATATTTTAGAACCTAACTGTATTTAAAGAAATTTGCATTTTCAATGAATTTAAATTACTCTTGACTGAGAATAGAAATGTTACAAGTCTGGAGGATTTTGTTATGGATTTATGTATAGAGAAAAGTGTAGCATTGGGGATGGTTTCCAAACACTTCCGCTATGATCTTTTTGTTCAGATTAAATATTTCATGTAAGCCCAACATATGAAACACACAACTGGATCTCACTGGCCTTGGATCACATATGCAGCTGTTCCCAAATCTGTACAATGGGAATAAAAATAACATCCAACTCAATGAGTTGATAAGGAAGTTAGGCAGGATTCATAAGCACTTCCTTTAGCAATGGAGAGCCATTTCCACGCTAAACAAAATATATAAAATTACCCTAGCTGACCCCATCGTGGCTTTATCTTAAAGTACATAAAAATAAAAGTACTGAATAAAACATACTAATGTATTTTATAAAGGCTGTTTGTTGTAGTACATATTGCATTTTATACATTTTAGTTAATCAAAAATGTTAAATTATTGCTGAAATATTTCCAATTTAACAGAGAAAAAAATCAGCTGGAGGGTAAATTCTTGATTAAAACCTGTTGAAAAATGAGAACAAATGTTAACATATTAAGAACCACACCTCTAAGGTTTTAATTCTCTGCGTTTCCAGTCTCACGGGCAAGGCTTTGCCAATATTCGAGAATTCTATAGTCAAGACAGATATTCGAGTTCAGAAAGCTTTACTCTTCATTAAGAGGGACAGACATGACAAAGGAACAGGGCAGAGGTGCGCTCTCGGGTAGGCGTGGCTGCTGGATGGGTGCTTGGTCACAATGCAGGCTTCAGAAGGGAAGGTGACTTGACAGGCTTCTAGGGGGTGATTAGGTGAAGGAAGTGCCAACCAAATCAACAGAGTCATCCACTGAGTGGTTAATAATTGATCAACCTTAAGAAGTGCTGAAAAAAATGACAGTGCCTACAAGATTGGGGAGAAGAGATCTCTGGGGCCTTGCATCTGAAGAGGGCGTCACTTTTCTTTCCCTCTGTCTCTCTTTGCTCCTGTTCTATCACCACTATGGGTGTTTCGCCTATTGCACTGAAGGCAACTGACCATGATCATAACTCTTTATCTTACTAACACATACAGGAAACAGGAAATGTGTCTCTGGGGGGGGGCACAGAATGACAGCCAACACTGGTGAGTCCTGGGATGTTAATGCATATAGATGCACGGTTTTCTCCATCAGAGATGAACAGCTCACAGGAAAGACTCAAGTAAGACACAAGAGCAGAGGGAGACGTAAGGCCACTAGGAATTTAGACGCTTTCAGGCACCAAACCCGGACTTTCCTGCTTTCTGTAACATTTGAAGGCCTCTCTAAAACATGTGCCCCACTGACACTCCAGTGCCTTCAAATGGGACAGATTTATTTACCAGGTTTTGTGGTAACAATCCACCATAGTGCTAAGAACCCAGACTCTATGAACACTCCTGTGTTAATAGATTCCATGTACTACAGATTCAAGTGTCATTTAGAAACCTTTTTAGCAAATAAGGAGAAGACTGGCAGACTGGGACCCTTCTAAGTAACACTTTCAGAAAGTATGTATCACACTCACTAAGGGAGTCCTCTGAGAAGAATAACAGAAGAGTGCTGCAAGCAGGAAGTAACATTTTAGGACTTCAAGAGCAGAGAGGTAAAAGACATTTGCATCTTAAGAAAACCAGGAGAGGTTATTGCAGAATCCTCCAGTAGTACTATGTCCAATTTTCTGAGGAACCACCAGACTGATTTCCAGAGTGGTTGTATAAGCTTGCAATACCAACAACAATGGAGGAGTGTTCCTCTATCTCCACATCCACCTCAGCATCTACTGTCACCTGAATTTTTGATCTTAGCCATTCTGCACTGGTACCAGAGGATCCTGCAATACCTCTCCTGGGCATATATCCAGAAGATGTTCCAACTGGTAATAAGGACACATGCTCCACTATGTTCATAGCAGCCTTATTTATAATAGCCAGAAGCTGGAAAGAACCCAGATGTCCCTCAAAAAAGGAATCGATATAGAAAATGTGGTACATTTACAAAGTGGAGTACTACTCAGCTACTATAAACAATGAATTTATGAAATTCCTAGGCAAATGGATGGATCTGGAGGGTATCATCCTGAGTGAGGTAACCCAATCACAAAAGAACTCACATAACATGTACTCACTGATAAGTGGATATTAGCCCAGAAACTTAGATTACCCAAGATACAATTTGCAAAGCACCTGAAACTCAAGAAGAATGAAGACCAAAATGTGGACACTTCACCCCTTCTTAGAATTAGGAACAAAGTACACATTGAAGGAGTTACAGAGATCAAGTGTGGAGCTGAGACAAAATGATGAACCAACCAGTGACTGCTGCAACCGGGAATCCATCCCATAATCATCCACCAAATGCAGACACTATTGCATACACCAGCAAGATATTGCTGAAAGGGCCCTGTTATAGCTGTCTCGTGTGAGGCTATGCCAGTGCCTGGCAAACACAGAAGTGGATGCTCACAGTCAGCTATTAGATGGAACACAGGGTTCCCAAGGGAGGAGCTAGAGAAATTACCCAAGGAGCTGAAGGGGTCTCCAACCCTATAGGTAGAAGAACAATATGAACTAACTAGTACCCCCAGAGTTCGTGTCTCTAGCTGCATATGTAGCAGAAGATGGCCTAGTTGGCCATCATTGGGAAGAGAGGCCCCTTGGTCATGCAAACTTTATATGCCCCAGTACATGGGACCACTAGGGCCAAGATGTGGGAGTCAGTGGTTAGGGGAGCAGGGCGGGGGATGGCAGAGGGTATAGGGGACTTTTGGGATAGCATTTGAAATGTAAATGAAGAAAATATCTAATAAAAATTGGGGAAAAAAAGAAATGCTAAGCATGTTAGCATGTTGCAAATGCCATCACTGCTTACTGTCTTGCTTTGGTTCTTCCTGTTTAACTTAGGAATTATTTTAAATAAAGTGTTCTGATAGAACAAAAAAGTAGAAGAAGACGAAGAAAAGAAAACCAGACTTAGAGAACAATATTGAGAAATAATGCAAGCACGGAAGACAGAGATCTTAGGACCAGGAGTTGAAAGCCAAGTGTTGTCTCCTCTACTGAGTTACCAGCTGTGTGTGTTACAATGCACCTCCTCAGGGTTTATGACACCTGGAAATAAGTCACAGGACTGAAGCTATGGTTAGGGAATCACTGTTTAAAACCCAACGAGAAACTATGTACGATCCTTAAACTTACAGCAAAATGTACTGCAATGTAAATACAAGAAAATTACAGAAAAAAAAATACAGAGTGTGCTGAAATTAGGAAAAGCCTCTGTCAAGAAAATTGAGAGACGGCTCCTTCTGTTTATCCCACTTCAACATAGATGATGCTTTGATTTTCATTGCCTGACCTGATTTAACATCACTTACATCATTATTTAAAAGGTCAAAGGCATTTCTCTGACTCCCTTGGGCCAAAAATTCTCAACCTGTGGGCTAGGACTTCTTTGGTGGTAGAGTGATCCTTTTACAGGGAAAATGTGTCAGATTCAGATATCTTGCATCTCAGCTATTTATATTATGATCATTACAGTAGCAAAAGTTCAAATATGAAATGGCAATGAAAATAATTTTATGGTTGGAGGTCATCTTAAGAAGAGCAACTGTATAAAAGGGTTGCAGCACTGGGAAGGTGGTCAAACATCAGTGCCTTAGGCTCTGTCACAGTAACACTACACCATCTAATAACTAGCTACAGAAAATACTTAGTTAGAATATTGTTTTCTCTCCAACCTTCACTGATGGGGAAGCAAAAACAAATAATATTTGGAGTGAGGCAGAAAGAATACTAAGATAAACTGTGGTATTTCTGCCACTTATTATAAAGATGAATTGCCAGCAAATTAAACCACAAAGAATAGGCTGCCAATCCTGTGTGCAGTGAATTTCAAAAAACAGAAATGTGGTCATTAAAGTCTGCAAGTTGAGAGTCTGCTCTGGTGTCACTGAGCCCCATCAGAACCTTGTCTTTGTCATGAACCATCAAAGCATCTCTGAATAAAACATATCCTTTCTCACCTGTGACATGGCGTTAATAATAATCACAAGAGGATTGCATGCTAACAACCCAAAGTACATTGCACACATAAAACATACCTAAGGAGTTTCTGCTATTGATGAATCCCTATTGTTCTCTGCAGTGGAGACAGCACTATCACAGAAAAACTCAAGGTCAAAGCTTGAACGTTGGTAACTGCAGCTCCTAAGAGGGATATGCAGAGATAGATGACCAGAAGCTACAGTGCTCCATGCATCACCTGGACATTTTTCTTCTAAATCGTGTAATAATTTAACAAATAGATGCAGTTTTAGCTAGCATGATTTTATTCTGAGAATAAAATAAAAAGTAGACTTTCAAAAAATGGTATGCGGACTGTAAAAATAATTTTCATCTATTTCCCTTGAATAAAAATAAATCCATCAAGAAATCTGTAAATTATTCTAATAGAGTTGTGATTGTCTATGTGAATCTTGTGATACTAAAAATGTCTGATTAAAAATATCATTGATTTATAGACCGTGTGATTTATATTTTCAAACATTCTTAAGAGCAAGACAATCTTTTTTCCCTCCTCAAAGAGTGGAACAGAATCCACCATGGGGCCTTCAGCCTACCAATCCTTTAATTAATGTTGAAGATAGAGAGTGCAGAAGTCGGACAGAATCAGGTTCAAAGCTCGGCATCCAGATACACTATCTGAATGTTGATGAGCAAATTGCTTAATCTCTGTGATTCAGAAACAACAACAACAACAACAACAAAAACTGCTTTGAACCACAAGCCACAGTGTAATAGTAAGGAATCAATAAGCAAAGTATCTGTGCCTGTCCACAGTGCAAAACGATGTCCCTCCTCAATAAATAATAAGGATACATAGTAGGTCAATCATAATCTTCATATTCACCTATATTGTACTGTTTCTCAAACTAAAACCTGGATTTTACAACACAGGTGTAGTAGAATGCATTTTTAAAAAACACTGAAATAAGCACTGGCACCAATGAAAATGTCTTAGTGATAACCTATCCTTCTTCCTCCCTATAAAACCTTTAAAAACACTACTAAACTGTTCTAACAAACTCAAATCATTTTGGAAAGTAGCTTAAAGTTTGTAATATGGCAAGAAGCACTTACTCAAAACAAACAGTTATACTGCGGTAAGAACATGAACTATTCCTAACAGATTACATTTCCTGAAACTGAAAAGGGAATGGAGGACAGTCTCAAAGGGCTATGATGTCCATCTAGTGGACAGATATCTGTCTGTCTGTCTGTCTGTCTGTCTGTCTGTCTGTCTGTGCTTGAGCTGCAACTCACCCAGCACTAAACCTTATACCCAGGAAGAGGACTGAACACTAGTCAGTGTCCTTGGTCATTACAGAGGCAGTGACAACCGAGGTAAACAATAAAGTAAAAAAACTGCTGGGAAGGAGAGACTGATAAGGATGAACAAGATGTGTGAAGAGTGTGAATGGCTTCTACAGATGCCTGGGGAGACAGAAGGCCATGAACTTGGCCGGGACTCCATGTACTCAATAAAAATTGGTTGTCAGTCACGGTGGCTCGTGGCTCCTGGCAAAAAAAAAAAAAAAAAAAAGCCAGCATTTGAGAGGCTTAGGCAGGAAGACTGCCACAAGTCTGAAGACAGTCTGAACTAAATACAATAATTCTTGAGCCAACCAAAGCTAACCAGAGAGAACATATATTTAATTTAGAAGAGGGGGAGGAGAAAAGAAAGGAAAAGAAAATCCAAAACAAAAAAACAAAACAAAAAAAATCAGAAGATGGCATTAAATATCATTTCTAGATGTTTTTTATTAATGCAAGTAGGAAATTCAGGCCAGGGTACAACTGTAAACAGCCAAGTTAAGCATTAAAGGAATGCTCAACAAATACACACTCTTGAAAGAAATGGAAAGGTACTTTTGATAATTTGTCAAGAACTAAATCCTAGAAAGGACAGAGATCTGATTCATAGGCTGCTGCATTTGTAAATTCAGGATGCCTAGCCAGAAGGAAAGGAAAGAAGGGAGGGAGAGAGGGAGGGAGGGAGGGAGGGAGGGAGGGAGGGAGGGAGGGAGCCAGACAGACAAGGAAATAATAAAGGCCCAGGTACAGAGGAAAGGCAAGTGAGGAACAGGGTCAACACTGTATTCACAACATTTATAAGACAATTAAAGAGCCAAGACAAGCAATCTAAATAAAGATGGTATTTTCAAAGAATCAATAAATAGAATTTATAAAAATGAAATAAATTCTGGATTTGACCACTATCAAAACTAATTTAAAATTCACGGAGGGAATGCTATGAATGTGTTTGAGGAGTTCATGAACATTAGTATGTAGGCCAACTAAGTTGTGTAATTCAGAAAGAGAACAAAGAAGGGAATGAATAGAGGTTAAGAGGTCTACTCGGTACCATCTCCTACAAGTGATGCTGGAGTCCTGAGAGAGAAGGAAGAGATGTGGAGAAAAATGTGATGAAACAGTATCCCCTAAAAAATGAAAGTCTGTGAGGAAAACATATATATCTCAAGAATGCCCAGTGAACTCCACTAGGATAAATGTACAGAGATGTACCCATACCTTAGTTAAAACATGGAGAGCCCTGGCAATGCACAACTGTAATCCCAGCACTCTAGAGGCTACTGCTAAATAACAGCCTGAAGCTCCACACTAGCCTGTAGTCCACACTGAGAGATNAGAGAGAGAGAGAGAGAGAGAGAGAGAGAGCGCTGATGACAACAGTTCCCAAACTGATGTGCAGGTTAGATGCAGACATTTACAAATTCCAACTGCTTTCATTTGCAAAAATGGACAAGATGACCACAGAAGTGACAGAGCAAAGCAAGGAGTCCAGATAAACAGCCAAAGCAAATTGTAAATGGAGAACAAAGCTAATTTGCATCACTTTGATTTCAGTTTCTTAGATACACATAAAAATGCAAGAAATTAAAAATATTAGACTCCATCAAAATGTAAAATTTACTGGATCAAAGACAATAACAAACAATGAAAAGAAAACAAACAAAACAGTTTTTATCATTTGTAAGTTAAAAATCTAATAATAAAGATATAATATAGAGAATAAAGAATATTTATCATCAAGTAATAAAAATTAAAGTAATACAATACAAAAACAAGAAAAGTTTTGGAACAGACATTTCTCTGAAGATATATAAATGGACAATAAACACAAGAGAACATTCTGAAAATAATCATGCATTGTGTTACCAAAACTAGAGAGCTAGACTCACATATATGTGCACATACTCACATATGTACTCATAGAATTTTTTGAAGAAAAATATAGAGAAGGAATGTAGACACAGATAAAGTGTAACTGTCATAATACTGATAGTGAGAAGGGTGTAGCAACTATGAAAACCATTCAGCCATTCCAGAGAGAGAGAGAGAGAGAGAGAGAGAAAGAGAGAGAGAGAGAGAGAGAGAAAATATGTATCTTGCAGATTCCACCAATGGATGGATGAATAAACCTATGTGGTATGTCCATCCATTAAGAGGAATACTGAATGACAAAAAGGGAACAGAGTACTGCTCCATGCTACAAGAATGAAAGTTGAAAGCATCCATCAGCCACCAAACCCCGACACTACTGCATATGCCAGCAAGATTTTGCTGAAAGGACCCTGATATAACTATCTCAAATGAGGCTATGCCAGTGCCTGGCAAACACAGAAGGGGATGCTCATAGTCATCTATAGGATAGAACACAGGGCCCCCAATGGAGGAGCTAGAGAAATTACCCAAGGAGCTGAAGGGGTCTACAACCCTTTAGGTGGAACAACAATATGAACTAACCAGTACCCCCAGAGCTCGTGTCTCTAGATGCATATGTAGCAGAAGATGGCCTCATCGGCCATCATTGGGACGAGAGGCCCCTTGGTCTTACAAACTTTATATGCCCCAGTACAGGGGAATGCCAGGGCCAAGAGTGGGAGTGGGCAGGTAGGGGAGCAGGGTGGGAGGAGGGTATACGGAACTTTCGGGATAGCATCTGAAATGTAAATAAAGAAAATATCTAATTAAAAAAAAAAAAAAAGAACAGAATAAGTCAGTGGTTGCTGGACACCAGGATGGGGAGAGAGCATAAAGACTGCTAGTAGTGTGGGGTTCTTTAAGTAGTGGAATTGTTCTGGAATTAGCTATAGTGATTATAATCATGATTATATTAAAATTCACCTAACTATGCATTTTAGTGACTTGAATATTGTGTTAGTTAATTTCTTGTTGCTGTGATGAAATAGCACGCCGCAAAGTTACTTAGAGAAGAAAGCCACTATTTTGGCTTATGGTTCCAGAGGACTAGCAGGGCAGGCAAACCATGGCAACAGGGTTAAAGTAGGAGGATGGGAGATCACATCTCAAGCCAACACAGGAAGGAGAGAGAGAGAGAGAGAGAGAGAGAGAGAGAGAGAGAACGATGTGGATGGAAAAGTAACAAATCTGCAAAGTCCTCCCTAGTGATGAGACTCCTCCAACAAGGACCCCTTTAATGTCCCCAAAGAGCACCACCAACTGGAGACCAAACATTCAAAAACAAGAGCCTACATGGAACAGTTCTCCTTCAATCCACCCCAAGGATTACATAAACTTCAATTTAAAAACTGTGTCTTTTTTCAACTTTTATTGATTAAAGTTTATAAAGTTATTATTGCAAAAAAAAAAAAGAAAGAAAGAAAGGTGCCAGTTTTTAATTTGAACAACTCACCCTCCAAAGCATGCACACCTGTTGATTTCCTTTTCCAAACATCTCAGGTGAGATGGAAACATTGTCAGTAAACTGGCGATTTGAACTTTCTTCTGACTTTCCCAACACTACTGTGTACTTTGTGGAATTTGCATGGAACTTCTCTGTATACTGTATTAAACTGTGAGGTTTTGAACGAAGACACTGAAGTACTCCAGTTGTCTAGCCTTCTAAAAGGCTGTTCCCAGAAGCCATGTTATTAAATAAGCATATAAACATACAGTTTATGAGACTTATTGCCAATATAGAAATAAATAGAAATAGATAAAAAGATATAACAGAGATAAGGAACACAGTTTTAGTAGGAAATTACTTACTCTTTCACAGATGCCTCCGGAAGTCATATTAACTCCTTTCCATGCAAATGATAGCACTTATCATCTATTAAATAATTTGCCCTAGGGAGTACTTATTCTAACGGCTTTTATTTGCTTATTTATTTTTATATTGGAATGCTTCTGCTTGTATTACATGTTAATATAAAAGTTCAGTCAATGGGAACTTACCCTAAGCATGGGGCCATTTTGAAACACGTGTGGTTCATCACACACCACACAGTATTCATTCAGTACAGGGATCCGCTGCTCAGCAAACTCGATGGTCTGATAAAACAATACAAGGATATAAGCAGTGTGGTTCTCAAGTGTTGCGCGCTCCCAGCAGGGACTAGATGCATCCAAAAGTATATGGTCTTAACTCATACCTGCACCAGGAAGCCACGGTCTCGGATTGGAACGCTTTTTGCACCATTTGTCTATAAAATGCAAAGTTTAAAAAAAAGTAATTTTTTCATTGGGCAAAATGTAGGGATTGCAGCTCTTACCTTCTTCAGAAATGAATGCCGACAGCCACATTAGTATTGTCAGATAGTATATTATCAAAATTTTAAATTTCTTTACTAATTCTGTCACAGTTGCATAATCTGCAACTTTGCCTAAACAAAATGATGTTCTTAATTTCTCATCTTTTAGTAGGAATGGCTGTCATTATTACATGAAAAGAAAGTTAATTTATTCTATTGCTGACCCCAAAAAAAGTCTACACCCTCATTAGAATATTTAAATGTTATCTCTTGCAATGATTCCTTTAAGGAAAATTATACAGCTACTAGCAAAGGTTCCAGTACTCAATCTCTTAATGGGCTAAGAACATGAACAAATGTATGCATTTTCTTTGACCAACTATCTGAAATTACCTTTCTCAGTGAAACTATCATGGAAAACAATCCTTGTGTGTTTGACTGACACAATTTTCTTCATGTTGTTAAAGCATGCCTCTAAATGGAATTTTAAAATAAAGTTCATATAAAATTATAAAGGTTGTCAAGGTTTCCTAAAACAAGTGTAATTTACAGTAGTAGCTGTGATTCAGTTGTAGGGGAAAGTCTATGTAAGAATGACATCCTAAAAGCAGTCTCTTATTCTTGACAGCTTACATATAGCTGGGTGTGTCCCTATGAGTCATTAAAATGACACACACAACATTCGCATATTTAAAAGAGCAAACAAAACTTTCATCAACCATTATTATGTAACTACATGTATAATTTAAGTCTGTCAGACGTTGGCTATAATGTTAATCACTGGAGAGGTCGATTTTGTGTAAGGCCAACCATACAGTCATCCACTGAACCCACACTGACCCCAAAACTGCATTAGCACAGAATGGTCATCGAGAAAAACTGTGTATGAGACTCTTGGATTCTATCACTGATCACAGTATTCACAGACAAAACTCTCTAATATATAACTAGAATATTATTCTTAATTATGAGACAAGTGTCCTCCAGCACTCATAAGGTGAGAAGACTACATGGCCTACTTAATAAATATTAAAAGCTTTGTAAATCTAATTGAATACCTTCGATTTTTAGTAGTATTCAATGATAGGAATATGAACCGAAATGCAAATCAATAATTACATTTTTTTTCAGAACCCATACTAACTGTTCTGGGCCAGCTGTAAATACTGGGTACACAAAAAAATAATATTTTCAAAGAAAAAACACAGCAAATTTAAAATCAAAACAAATAACACGTGTCTTGCTTCTTGCCTCTCCCAGGTCTTATAAGAAAATGCAAACAAATCTCTTGCCCCTTAGCTACATGTAAGAAGGCAAGATGAAAGTGTTTACGCACAGGAGGCTGGGAAGAAGACGATGATGGTGTTAAAATACCGATAAGCCCTGAGGTAAGCGAGAGTCTCCTGCCCTCTGCGTTGGGTTCCTTGAAATGCTCTGTTTTCGATGACTTGGGGGCACTGGAGTAAGACTTGCTGAGCAATTTGTGATTTTTCAGCCCATATAACTCTTCCATTCTGAGATTACTGGAGTAAGATCTGCTTAGCAGTTTGTGGGGCTTCATGTTGGTGTTGTGCTCACATCGTGGGTCTCCAGAACAAGATCGAGTCAATAACTTATGGGACTTCAGTGTGAGGCAGTCCTCCTGCTTGCCGGCTGCGGGGCAGGGCCGGCCCAAAAGTTTGTGCGATTTAATGGTGGACATCGCCTGCTCTGCCCTGGGGTCGCTGGACAGCGAGCGCCCGAAGGTCCTGTGCGACTTGGCACACATATCATCAGCTTTGACAGTACTGGAGCAAGTCCTCCGCAGCAGCTTGTGTGTTTTGGAGATGCCGTCTTGTTCAGGTTTCAGTTTGGATTTGCTTTTGCCACAACCAGGGGGAGGATAGCTGGGCGACCTTGGAGATGAGCAACAATTAACACAGGGGAAATACTGGACCTAACCTTAGGGGCCCAGCTCAACCACCGGACAAATGTTGGCCACTCCATTAACCAACTCCCTGCTTTGGGTGCAGAACGGGCCACAGGAATTAAACCACATCTTTGCTGATAAGCACAAGAAGATCGCAGCCTGGCTTCTCCCTCAGACCTAGACCAGAACCCCAGAAAGAACCAACTTTTGGAGACATCTCTATTTTATTTTAAAAGAAAATCTAGTTTTAGTACATTTTCCAATAATCAACTAAAACTGACAAATGCCCATCGATGTTTTAGATGGGGTACCTGTAACTCAAGTCTTTTCTTGGAAGTCATAAACAAAAAAAGTAGTAAGAAAGAATACTTCTAAACTAGGTGAAGACCGACTCTATGGGGGCTCCGCAGGGGGCTCCGCACTGAGACAAGGATGAAGATGCCTGTTACCAACCTGCGCAGGGTAGAAAACAAATGCAGAGGTGACTTCACCTTCTTCTCTGACAGCTTCTTACCGTGCGGGCAATTGGACTTTTCTTTGCTCTGTTTCCACTGCTGAGAAACAAACGTCTGCATGATTCTGTCAACGCAAAGGCAATACCGTTAGCACAGTTTCAACGGCACCTGAACAAGTACTTCCGGTTTTGTTAGTTAGATGGTTGGCCGTTTTGTCTGGGGGGTTTGTTGCTATTTTGCTTTGAAAACACTGTGTATCCCTAGCCTGAAACTTGCTACAAGAGCCAGGATGGACTTGAACTCCCAGGGTTCACACAGACACTCTGCTTTTTTTAGTACTGGGAATAAAGGTGTGTGATACCATCCCCATCATTAAGGTGTGCGCCAATAGATATATACTGCACTGAGAACACATTATCGAGTATATTTAACATAGTCATAAGTAAAAGGCTAAGTTGTTGTGAAAGAATTTTCATATGAAAGAAGCCAGAATATAAGAAATTACCATGACTTTTTTTTTATGATGACTTATATCAAGAAGTGATTAAGAAACCTACTTATTAATAAATTAGAACAAAATCCTGCCATAATTTAATTCCTCAAATTGTTGGAGAATTTATGAAACAAACGATTTGAAGAGAATCCTGAGAGCAGCCCCCAGGATTGATAGCTTTTATGTGAATTATTTGAAGTGACTCCAAGTTTGGCTTCATTGTGCCACCTGTGCCTTTTCGTCATGGAAAAGAAAACCAGATTGTAAAACTCTATGGAGCCATAAATGCTGTAAAAAGTATATAGTCATCAAACTCAGCCCATTCATCTCTATGTATACTTTTTGGGAAAAAAATGCATATTCCTAAAATATCTTAGTTATTATCATAAAGCTGGAATTTCGTAATTCCTAGCCTCAGAATTTTCCACACCATCTTGTTCCTTGGTTATTCATGGAAAACAGTGCTATGGACTCTGACAGCAAGTATCTGCAAAGCACCTGAAGCTGAGGCTATGAGCCCACCCTCCCAGTCACAGGGCAGGAGGGTCCTGTGATGATATGTCTGCACATGTAAAATGTTACAATTATATATTATACATATTATACATTCAACATTTTTGTTTTCTTTAAAAAAAAAAAATCCCTTCAAGTCTGGTTGTCGTGTTCTTTTGTTATTTCTATAAACTGCTTCGAGGAGAGAAAATTGATGCCAGTATTTGTTTATCAGCTAGACTGTGCCAGGGACTAAAATGGAATCCTGTACATGAAAAATTTCCTCTTAACTCCAGAAAATAGTAATTATGCCATACATTCGAAAAAAGGCATCTGTTCAGTGGGAAAAATGTGAGTCTTAGCAGGAAGACAATTACCAAAATTCCTCAACATCCTTCATGTCTCAACTAGTCCTGATAACCATCCCTTACTCTGGTAGCCTTTCTCCTACTATCTTTGATGTTCAGAAGTCATGGAGGAGTTGTCTGGCATCCTTAGGGAAGCAGAAGTGGTGAAAAAAGGAGGATAAATGATGTTGACTGATGCTGTGATGGTAACTGCACAGGACATTTGCCTCGGAGCTTAAGAGAGGGGCATCTCTTTATTCTGCTTTTATTTAATATCTGAAGACTGTTTTCTCACTCAAAATTTCAGAAAGATGAGTGTATCATCATGATCATTATTTATCCTTGATACTAATAACAACAACAACAAAAAAACAATGGAGCCACTTTTTGTACCAATTAGATTCAGATTTTTTTTTTCATTTGCTGAAGAAAGTTCCTGTTCCTATGACCTACCACCTAAGAAGGCTAACAAAGTACACACTGGGTAAGCTAATTGGAACCAAAGAATTTAACAGGTTAAATGGCCAAAATATCTCTCACTTTCAGGTTACACTGTTATTCCAAAATGTGACCTTCCCAGCTAACATTGGCAGCTCTTAAGTGTGCAATGAGTCCTAGTTGTCCTTGGATATAAAGGGAAACAACTTCTCCTTGTAAAGCAGTTAATGTCAGTGCTAATCGAAAGTGTATACAAATGTGTGTGTTTGTGTGTGCAGTGTATATATAAGGCCACATGTGCTATAATGATCACCTTCTCATAACAGAGTCATAGAATATTTAAGTATTTACTAAATGAAGAACAATTAGACAAGTGGTGTCTCAGCTACTTTCTGATCAAAGATGCGGGGTTGTCTTGATAGAGTGGGGACAGGAGGAGAATATATAGGGGAAACATTATGATTTGCCTTCTGTTGATTTCAGAAGAACAACACATACGAGTAATAATATACTGTCACTGTCAGCCATGGCCAGCTTCAGCAAATACCATCTGGTAAAACTGTTCCAACTGTGTTGGTTTAAATTTGGGGCCATACAGTTCATGTGCAAACTGAATTTCTATAAATGTAGAACTTCACAAATTAGGAACTGTCACCTAATTCTACATTTGCATTTTACATGTAATGAGGTCAAAAAGACCCACACCAATTTCTCCCACACTAAATTCTCATAAACAGAATTTAACTTTGCTCAAGTAGGCATAAAGTCATGCATGGCTTCGGGGCTCTTCGCACTATCACTGATACAGTCAACCATTAATGGCAGACATCTCATTCCATGGATCACAACTTCTATGTCAGGTCAGACATGAACAATATTTAAGTATTCTCTCTTAATCTCTTTGGTTGACTCAACACTCACACAATATTCACTCAATGCCAAAAACATTCCTCAACATGTGCATGGCAATAGGGTGCTTATGTTTACATGACAGACAGCAAGTGACTCAGAAGGACTCAACTACAAATAGATCCAAACTCTAGCATTTTCTGGCTGTCTGACTTTTAAGAAACTACTTATTATGCTCTAGGCTTCGGTTTCATCACTGAGGCAAAATGATAATAGTTCCTGTGTGTCACAAAGTTACCCTGGAGAATAAGTGACTGAATCTATGTCAGTGTTTGGAAGGGCAGTGACATCCGCTAAGCACTTGGTCCTCGTGCCTGAGAACAGCAGGATAAAGGATCACAGAAAACACTGATTGTGGTTATGTACTTAATAAAAAATCTATCTAAATCATAAGTACCCTAAATTCCAAAATAGCCTCATTCAATATGCTTTAGGTAAAATAACTGCTTTGACTCTTATGAACCACTATGAAGATGAGGTGAAAAACTTCAAATTGTATTATTTTGACTAGATAGGACCAGAAGAATCACAGACAAAAACACTTATAATTCAAGAAACTTAATCATGTACCAGAAAGAAACTCAACATGAAAACATGGAAAATAATCTAACCCATACTAGCAAATTAGATACATAATTAAAATTCATTCATAAAAGCAAGTAGCATTTCCTAAAAGATTAACCACCAAGATGAAGTTAAGAACAGAAAATGTTACATGTATAATACACATGCATCTCTTAAGCACAAACCACAGCATACAGTCTTTATGTTCTCAGGCTTACAGCTATAGATACTGTTCCTTTGTCCAATCTCATGTGATACTCTCATAAAACGCTACAAGCAGAAAGTTGTTTATTCTGATACTTTTGTGTTATTTTAGTTCTTGTCTTGTTTTGATGAACATCATCCCACAAGCAACAGCAACAACCAGTGCTTACAAAATATGTCCAAGGCAACATAATGTAAAGTTAGCCCCATGCTCCTCCACAGGATGAGTAAGCCAGGGGGGATTCATGTAAGAAACAAAGTCCATCTGAAAAGTGAAACCAACTGCACTGGAGAAGCCTGGTTAATTCCAGCACAGAGATGTAAACATAGCAGATGAGTCTTTGAAAGAGAAAATTGCATACTATATTACATACTAAACATCAATTGTAAATTAAATTTAGCTTTAGAGACACAGAATCCCACATGTTAAGGGTTAATTATTTGATTCTACATTTGTGTGAGCATCTAGACTCAACATCTGAGCGGCTAAAAGAGAAGTTTCCGACTCTTTCAAATACGGTCATGCATAATTCATATCTCCACAAAGATACCTTGGTGTAGTGTCATAAAGGCTGATGATAATCCTAGAGGCCTAAGAGATGGACAGAGCCAGACATCACAGAAGACTTCCAGCACCAGAGAAAAGGAATCTGGCACAGGGACTTTTAAAAGTGTTTTCTCTTAGAACATTACTCAATAACTGCTGGCATAGGATGAAAATGAAAATTCATTAAACTGAAGGAGAAAGACGTGGGCTGCATCCTGATCAGGGATCTAAGCCACTGCATCGGTGCGTCAGATCGAATGGGCTCTTAGTAAATCAAGTTTATGGACTGGAAAGAATATATAGTTCTTCAAAAATTCTTACACATTTAAGAACTGAAATTTTGACAAGTACAGAACTTATTATTTATATTCTGGCCATCGTTAATATGTCAATATTTTCAGTCAGGGTTTTTGGGGGGTGTTTTGTTTTGTTTTCTTTGTTTGTTTCTCTCATCTAAAGATAGAAGAAAGGAAGTGAGGGTGAAAATGGGCACAAAAGGGAGCCCATGGTGTTGGTTAAATTAAGATGACCATGATGGGGATCCATGAGATGGTTCAGCTGGCAAAATGTTTGCTGTGGAGTCTGACAACCTCAGGACCCATATGAAGTTGGAAGAAAATGAACTCGGAAATACACACACACACACACACACACACACACACACACACACACACACACACACTTAAAGACAGACAGACAGACAGACAGACAGTCTAGATAGTCACTATTGGAAATAGAACATGATTTCCTTAATTAAAATAGAGTTAACACATGCTATAGCAATCCCACCAGTATTTATCCAAACAAATGAAATGTGTAGAGAAGAACCTTTTGCACAGTTCTGTCTGCTGTACTACTACTCAACACAGACATAAGATGGAAACAAGCTAAGGGTCCATGAGCGATGACTCCATTGCTGGGGAGTGGCGGTGCAGACTTATAAGTCCAGCACTTGGGAGGCTGACACTGGAGGGTAGAGCTGGGCAAAACAGCACGATGCTGGCTCAAAGAAATCAAAACAACGAAGTAGGACAAGGACAAGGACAAAAATAACAGAATCCTGTCATTTGCAAACATCATGGATGGAACAGGGGGTCATATTAAGTAACAGAAACCAGGCAGGGAAGACATGCTCTCATCTCTACATAGGATCTAAAACTGTTGATCTCACTCCTGTGCACAAACTAAACAGGCTAGTATTGTAGACTAGAACGGTGGCTGGAGACAGGGCAGAGGTGGGTGGCAGGAAGGTAGAGCAATGGGCACTAAATCACAAAACGATTGAAATTAGCTCTGTGTGCTGTTGCTCAGCACCATGACTGCGGGTAAGAATGCTGTCTGTGTGTTTCAAAACGCTGGAAGATTTGGAACATTTTCATCACAGAGCTGTGATGCTGAGAGTGTGTAGAATCACTATGTGCTATCCCAATATTGTGTGTAATGGTTATGCATTGCTAAGGACTATCTGAGTTAGACAGGTAGTCTGGTACCTTTGGATAGAAAGCTGAGGCTCATCTAAATCCTATCCAAATATAGTGCTGTGCTCCCTGTGTATGGAAGGTCACCAAAGGAGACCATGTGAACAGTAGAGTTATTTCCTTCAGTCAATCCACAAGCTCTCAAGATGCACAAAGACTTGCTTGTCCCACCTGTGATCTATGCCTTCACATGTGGCAGTATGCACCTGACTGTAGAAAAGCTGAAAGGTCAGCTCTGCACTCTGTAGCTCACCAGAGTTCTTTCTCTACTCAAAGACACAATGCCCTTTCATTCAGCTCTGCCAAAAGTGCTCTTTTCCATTTTTATATTAAAAAAAACACAAACAAACAAATAAGAAACAAAGTTTTAGGTAAAGCAAACTTAAAAATAAGAAAATAAATGTGAATTGGAGCTAAAAGTCCTATCAATAAGTCTCTGTGGGGTTTTAAGAGGACCAGAAATAAAAGCTTGCTTCACCTTTTCTCAACACTCCAACAGGTCACCATTTATTTCAACTTCATTTTTATTAATGATACCAAATATGCCAGAATCTCAGTGACTACAGAAATGGTAGGTCATAAATGCTAATGTATTAGCCTATTCAAATAAATTCTATGCATACCATGTTTTGAGACAACCATGTACATTTATTTAAAAAAAAAAGATAAACTGAGATACTGTTGTTGCTTGAATAAGAATTGTTCCAATAGGCTTATGTGTTTGAATGCTTGGCCCATAGGGAATGGCACTATTATGAGGTGTGGCCTTCTTAGAGGAAGTGTGTCACTGGGCTCTGAGGTCTCAGATGTTCAGCCCAGTGTGGTATATAGCCTCCTTCTACTGCCTGCTGATCGAGATGTAGAATTCTCTGCTCCCTGTCTGCCTGGGAACCACCATGCTTCTTCCCACCTTGATGATAATGGACTAAGCTTCCAAAGCTATAAGCCAGCCCCAATTAAATGTTTTCCTTTCTAAAAGTTGCTGTGGCCATGATGTCACATCCCAGCAATAATAATAACTAAGACAGATACTATTAAGTAAAGGAACAAGAAAGAAAGGGAGAACTAACTCACAAAGGAATGCTTCAAAGCATATGTGGAAAGTAGCAATGGCTCAGAGTCAGTAGGTGTCAACCTGCTGTCTTCTCCAGGACAAAGGAACAAGAAGCAGAAACCTCCTATTGAGTGTTGGGAAGGGGGCAGATACAAAATCCTGAACAGCCCAGCAAGATGGAAAAGACGAACTTAAACAACAAACCACCTCAAGGTGAGTCCCAAACAAGAAGTCTCTCCTTCTCCTCTCCATCTTCCTGCCTTTGCTCCTTCTGCTGGACACACCAGAAACCGAGACCCCAGGACCACATGAGCAAGAAGGGTAGAGTGTGGGGTGTGGAAGGGTGAGCTGATGTGGACAGGAAGACAGAAGGGCCCTGGAAGCTCGAAAGTGAGCTCAGAGAACAGAATCACTGATACAGCTCTGTGTCAACCCCAGGGACTCACTTGAAAGAGATGTAGGAGAACAGAAACAGAACAAAAGAGCAAAATGAGAATCTTGAAAAGAAATTCATTTTTTCACTCCTCAGCAAACTTACTTTTTCAGTTGATGTCCCAATCCAAACCGCTCTTTTGTCGAAATTTGAAAGACATCAACCGTGGGCACTGAAAAGGGGAGGGGGAGAGACAGAGTTAAATACTGACTTGAGACTCATGCACAAAATGACAGAGTTGTTATTAGTGCGTGCGCACGTGTGCGCGCGCACGCGCACACACACACACACACACACACAGGAAGGATGGACACTGTTCTTTGCAACATTGTTTAAGTTACATAAGTGTGAAATATAAGATCATTGCAGGTTGCATATTAATGTAAATATCTGTCTATGTTGATGTATAGTACATAAGAATATGAAAAGGAACCTCAAAGTAAGCAATAGTTTTAGTAGCCACACTTCAGACAATTCAGGTAACATTCTTAAACTGTAAATGAAACATGTTAATATATAATACTAGTTTTTTAAACAGCAGGAAATAGACAGATACTATTACGTAAAGGAACAAGAACAAAAGGACATTAGAAAAAATAGATCTGGTTTTTGTTGTATAGTTTCTTGATGTTCATATTTCATTATATACATATATGTCTATATATGTACATATACATATATATTTACACACATTATATACACACACTTTAATAACTCTCAAAATTAGTGATTTACCTTAAATCATTATTTAAAGAAGCGAAAATGATTATTTGATTTTAAATATTTCCAAACTGAAATGTTGATTAGGTATTTGAGAGGAAGGGTGAAAATGATCAAGAAAAGATAGAGGACATTTGGGTAGAAATATGTATCAGAGCTGTGTATCTGAAACAGCCATTGTATACACATATGTAAAACTGTCTCCTCCCTCAGTAGTTTGGCCTAGTAGTTGTGCATGCACGAGTGTGCAGGCATCCACCAAAGAAGCCTGATGCAGGACAGCCCGGAGGGTGTAGGTTCCAGAACACTAGCTGAACAAACATTCATAAAATGCTTTCAAAAAAGGTGAAACAACAGATTATCAATTAAGATGGAGAGTTAAGATGAGTACTCAGAACTGGTCACATGGCATTCAGCAATACGAAGCCACAGTAAATGTTAATTTGTGGGTGAAGTGATGGCCACATAACCTTGTCCTTGTGGATTTTAAGAGAGGAAAGAAGCAATGCAGGGAGCAGAGAAAGATCTAATAATAAAATCTGACAGTCAGGAAAACACAGCGCTACAGGAGCAGCTGAAAGGGAATTTGAAGTCAAGGGTTTTGTTTAATTTTCCATATTGAAAAAAAAAAGTTTCCTGATGAGAATTTTCTGGGAGGGAAAAAAAATGGAAGGGGACGGAAAGGAAATAGAGTTGTGTGATTACACAAAAGTGGAGGGAAACTCGTGCACAAATCACAGTGTGACACCGCGTGGGTCCCCAATGTGCCATTACAAGTAAGGGCTGGGATGCCACACTCATTCACACACGTTTCACAGTTCTTAGTCCACACTGCCCTACTCAGGGTGGGCACACTTCATTCCCCAGACACCCATGAGTTCCATCCTAAAAACGCTCTAACTTCCGTATAAGCGAAGGACACTGTGGTAGTCATCAGTCCAAACTCATGTGTCCCAAACAAGAAGTAGTCACTGCATTAGAAGAAAAAAATCCTGAAATTTGCATACAATATTTTTCAAAGAATATGATTAAAAACAAACAAACAAAAACAAACAAGCAAGTAGCTAGAGAGATGGCTCTGAGCTTACTGCTCCAGCAGAAGATCCAGTTCAGTTCCCAGCCACAACATGGCTCCTAAGTGTCTCTAACTCCAGGTGCAGGAGATTGGAAGCTCTCTTCCAGCCTTGAGTGCACCAGACACAGACACAGTGCACAGACATACATGCAGGCACAACACACATAAAATAAGAATAAATCTTCAAAGGAGAAGAAAGGGAATAAGTTGTGTTCTTCCCCAAGATTTCAAACATTAGATTTTCTCATGGGCAGAAATAAAAATGACTAAGAAAAGAAAGGAGAGAAATGTAAAGGGCCTAGGCCTACTCTTTTTATTTTATTAGATATTTTCTTCATTTACATTTCAAATGCTATCCCCAAAGCCCCCTATGCCCTCCCCGCTCCCTGCTCCCCAACCCACCCACTCCCACTTCCTGGCCCTGGCATTTCCCTGTACTGGAGCATATGATCTTCGCAATACCAAGGGCCTCTCCTCCCATTGATGGCCGACTACGCCATCCTCTGCTACATATGCAGCTAGAGACACAGCTCTGAGGGTTACTGATTAGTTCATATTGTTGTTCCTCCTATAAGGCTGCAGACCCCTTTAGCTCCTTGGGCATTTTCTTTAGCCCCTTCATTAGGAGCCCTCTTAAGGCAACAGCAAGGTCCAAAGACACTGGAAGAATTAAAATCGTTCAGAGGAGAAAGTGTACTACATACATAGAGAAGGGAAATGGTGATATTTGGTAATGATGTTTGCCCAGCATATATTATAAGTAATTCTAAAAACTAATAACCAAAATTTAAAGTCTTAGTCATTGCATGAAAGACTAGACAGTGAGTGTCCATGCTTTAAGAAAATGATTAATTTTTAAGGGAACTATAAATAACAAATTTTGACTCACTCAGTCAGCAGCAATACAATCTAAATGACCTAAAAACTTTAGAGCACACCAAAACAGCTCATGAAACGCTCCTATAAAAAAAAAAAATTCCAAAGCTCAAGTGATAAAATGACTAATACTGTTAAAATGAATGTAATTAACCATAAGTGATTCCTTTTAATGAAATAATATAAACAAGTCAAGGAAACAGGACGGAGGGGACAGAGAAACTCAACGCTATCTTTAGTTTTCAGAAAAGCATTTTATGTAAAATTTTAACAATGTTTTAAAAACGTAATAACTTCCTGAAAACCAGTAATCATGAGTTGAAAATTATTCTGAACTATAAAGTGTGAGTAAGCCAGGAATTTTGGATAAACTCTTCTAAAATAGCGTGCTTCATCAAAAGAGCAGGACAAAGAAGGCGAGCAGGAGTGGGTGTGTGGGCGGAGGAGCACCCTCATGGAGGCAAAGGAAAAGGGGAAGAGGGGAGAGGGGAAGTAGAAGGGTAACTGGGAAGGGGGAAACCATTTTAAATATAAACAAATAAAATGATTAATAAAAAAACTGAGACAAATATTCTCTTATAAAAAATATAGGTATCCACCACTGTGAAGTGATCATTTATAAACAGAATTTCTATGGTAGTACACCAAACACTTGGGAAACATGACCAAAAATTGAGTGGACGAACACAAAAGAGAACATAGTGGGGGAAGAATGCTGTGAGTCTACAGGACACTACTTGGTGTCCCCCTTTGAGGGGGTCAAATGATCCTTTTGCTATCATCATATCAGATATTTAATTATAATTCATAACTGAAGCAAAGTTCCAGGTATGAAGTAGTAACAAAAATAATTTTATGGTTGGGGGGTCACATGAGGAATTACATTAAGGGGGTCACAGCACTTAGGAAGGTTGAGAATCACTGGCCTACAGGCAAGTTAATGTTTTCTTCAGTGACATAGTCACTGATAAGTTGCCTATGTTCCAATAAATAACAGTATACTCATGCTCATCCAAGCAACCATAATTAAACTCAGTGGGACACACACATGCATGCACACACACAGTCACACACAGGACATCAACATAGGAGTGGGGTTTCTGTGAAGAAGAAAGACTTCAGCAGAAGAGGGAAGGAGTAAGAGGACAAGAGGGGATGAAAACGGTAAAAATTGACACACATGTATGAAATTGTCAAAAGAGAAAAACTTGGAAAGTGACTTCGAAGACTATCAGGTTGTTGTCCTGTACACCCTTTGGAGGAGTAAAGACTTCACATGGGAGGGAAAAGAAAGAGCTAAATGTCTATTCTCCCAGATTCCACACAAGATTCATTCAAGATGGAAAAGAAATAGAACTTGACAGAGAGATGTATTCTCACGTTAAAATAATATAAAAGTTAATAAAATTTTCTTACTTCGTATAATTTTTTTCGCAACACGAAGGCTGCATAAAACAAGTGGGAATGATCTTAACATAAAACAAGTGGGAATGATCCTAACACTCTGATCAAGCAAGCATAGGTGTGGAAACACCAATGTGAGTTATTTAAACAAAAAAGTTTACTGATGGCAGCTGTTCAACGTTTCCAACAAATGAGGGCTTGTGCCTCTAATCAGGAACTGGACTTATAGATCAACTGTAAGTAATATTTATTACTGTAACAAGCTTAAATGTGTTTAAAGCATGCATAATAAAAATTATCTTTATCTTTATTTCAAACTATAAAACATGTGTCCTGTTTCTTCTATTAATTTTACTCACAGTCAGATTAGTCCCAAGTAAATACTGTACTTCAAATTAGTGCTAGTCATACATTCCTAGAACATAGAAGAAAATGCTTTTCAAAAAGAACTCCTAAGTAGGTCAGTCTAAATCTTGGATTAATCACAAACTTTTACAAGTTCCTTTCACTATAAATGTTGATGCCTTAAAGGCAAACTACAAAACACCCCTCAAGAAATACCATCTCATTTATACCACACTCCCACCCCCTGAGGCTGATGGATCATCTCAGAAAAGTGGGTAGAAAGATTGTAACAGCCAGAGGTCCTGGGCAGACAGCAAAATGATGCTTTCTGGACATGGTGGGTCTGCAGTCCACAGCAGCTGTGACTAAAGCCTGGGACCAAGTCAGCCAAAATACCAGATTGGATGGGTGGGACTCACTCTGCCTCCCAACTCAGAATCTACTGGCCCCTGATGGCTAATCTGAGAAAGTGAGAGAGTAAGTTTTCTACAGGGTTTTGAGAGACTACTCAAGCTCTAGTAGATGGCCCTCAACTAGCAACTAGTTATAGCACTGAGTGACTCCAGAAGGTTTATAAAGGAGAGAGATAGGGTGTGTGGGGGTAGAAGGGGGAGAAAATTCCTGTGACCTTCATGAGGGGAGGATGAGGGCAAGGAATTAGAAGGGAGTGGATTTGATCGAGGCATATCACATGCATGTAGAAAATTCAAGAAAAAATAATGTAATTATTGATAACAGTATAAAATTACCTACTTATTAAAATGTAATAACAAAAAGATTTTTCCATCATTTTACCTGTTTGCAATAATCAAAATTGTAAGTTAGGCTAAACCTTAATTTTTTTTTCCCAGAAAAATTGGTTGTCTCCTTTCAGACACGGTGTCTCTGCGTCTCACTCATATATATGTATGCATCATGGTCCATTTTAAATCAAATTCCCCCCAAGGTTTTAATAAGAAAATAGTACCACTGGAGGAATTTACTAGTAAGATAGCTATGTAAGGAAAAACTGAACAACCTACAATTTAATTAGTATGGTAGAGAATTATGAGAAAAGGGGCTCAACCACAGGAAATGGAGCAATATAAGAAAGTTGAAGAAAACTTTACTATTCAAAACAAACAAACAAACAAACCAACAAACAAGTCTAAGCTAACCTCCAGGACCCTGCTTGCTGGCTCTAAATGCCCACCCTGCGAGAGAGGGTGTGAAAAGCGATCAGTCACAAACATCTCACACAAGGGGCAAAGGAAGCACGTACAGGCAGTAAGTTCTTGGAGACTGACCATGAAGAGCCAGCTCAGCCTGGCCGGGTTTCCTGGCTGCTGGTTCCTTTCCTGCTCTACCCATGTTGAGTTGATGGTACAACATTATCCAAGAATAAAGCTGTATGAGGAGACTCCAAGTAAATAAGACCACAGTGTTGTAATCCCTGTTCCTCCATTACATAGGTTGTTCCTGGGATGTGCTTTTGTACCCTTCCCAGGGCATGTCCTTTACATCACCCTTCATCTTACCCCTTATCACCCACCATTCGGAATGAGGGTTCCAAGCTCAAGTTGTCCTTGTGACTAGATACAGCCTCAACTAATGTGACCATGCCCTCCTGACTGTATACAACTTAACCTCAAGTGAGCTTTGCTGATGTGACCTTGCTTAACCCTCAGAATATAAATTGTCCAATTCCTTGAATAAAGTTGGCTACTGCAGGAGACCAACCTCCCAGATTCACCCTGCTAAATAGAGCGGCTACAAGTCATAATCTTCTGGAGACCTGAAGCAAGGATCTGGGACAAACCCTTATTAAGACTTGCTCTCAGGAGACCCCAGGAAACCCAGTAAGTAAAGCAGAGACCATGATTGAGAGAGAACACATTACTGGGTGTTCTCCCCTTTGGCTCTGTCCTGTCAGGAGGATGCAAGCATGGACTTCATCTCAGAGCTTTATGTAGGACAGTGTTCTCATACTAGTCACATTCAAATTGTGGGGTTATGGGGCACATATGTAAGGAAGTAGACTGTCTTAGTACAGCTTTGCAGGGCCAGGGAGATGATGTAAGGATAGAGGGGCTGGTAAAGGGTGTCAAGAGAGCAGGGTATGGTAGCAATCGATTCCCAGCTCGCCTCTCCAGCTGTCAGAACTTCAGGATATAAGTCAGTACTGCACTGTTTTCCTTTCCAATGCTTATTGGGAGAGACAACAAAATAAAAAGTTACAAAACACACAAAGTTGTGAAGAGCATTTCAGCTCCTGCTGGACAAACTGAAGATTCATAGCTAAGAGGATGAATCTTGGACAATCACTGACTGATGATCTCAGTTAACATTCAAAATGATACGGACTAGATAAAAAACAAACCCAAAATCTGGATGGTCTGCAGGGCATACTGTGGGGTCAGCTGAGAACACAGACTAACTGAATATGTAGTGTCCAACATTGAATCATAAAATAAATCAATGGGCATAGTAGATAACAGGGTGGCAAAAACCCAAATCTGTGGATATGAGGAATAAAAGAATGATAGAAATGATATATAATATGAAAGACAATAGTTATATGTGATTGATACACATGTTAAGATTATAGGAATACAGACCACAGATTCATCTCATAAAGCTAGTGCTTCAGTGAAATTAAGTAACTCAATTTTATTCCTAATTTAAATATTTTTTCAAAGGTCAGACCTAAGAGACCATTGTCTTTGAACCATACCTTGAGTCCAGAAACATGATTTTTGGACCTTACCCATCACGGTGAAAGAAGCTCAAAGACCCGGAGCTTCTTTCACCATGCATATCAAGTGTAAGGTAGACTTTAGTCACCAACATCTGTGCAGGCCAGCTGATCTCCAGATCAACTGTTAGTCATTAATGCAGCATGATGTGTTTCCAGCTTGGAGAGACATTTAAACCCTCCAGCTTCATATCCCACATGACTGAAAACCAGTGGAGTGGGGAGCACTGCCGCCAACCCCAAGTGAACCCAAAGAAAGCCCATGAGGAGCAAAGTCTTGGGGCAATTATCGCAGTAACTAACAAGATTAATATAAGCAGATGAAATTGGAGTATGGTGTGAGTGTGTGTGTGTTGGTGTCTGTGCATGTACATATTCACTGATATAGAAAAACATTTTAGCCCTCTTGTGTTTGTGCAAAATTTGCTTATGGTAGAATACCTTTCTTTTAATAACCATCAGTTGAATAGAGCAGTACTGTCCTGTAGGAATCCAAAGAGGAAACATGCTTCCATAACCTCTGAATGTTATGGTTTTCTAAGTAAATTCTCTGGGAGTCATAGGTGGGATGAAGAGGGAAATGAAATAACCAAACCTAAGGTCAGTCCAACATATCCGTGTTCCAAGCCTCTGAGGTTTCATTTTGTTTTTCTTACAGAAACTGCTCAAGCCTCTTCAGTTCAACATTATCTATGCAATTTCCATAATTATATAGGTGATAAATCATCTTGCTGAGCACAGAGCCCACACAGTTATCAAGATGCTTAACACATTCAGAATTATCAAATGAACATCCATTTTGCACAGTACACAGTTAATCTTCAAAACAACTGAAAAATAAGACTAACCTGGGCCATTTAAATACTGTGTAAGAGAACAGTGTAGTCGGACAATAATAGGTTCTGTTCGAATCACTTCCCAGGCCACAGCAATCTCCTCCTGCACAAATATATTGAGAGAATAAGTTGGGCTTCTTTTAAACATCTAATTAAAAAAATAATAATACCCAAATTTTAAACTTAGGATAATGGAATATATACAATATAAAGGTCTATGAATTATTTCAAAAAGCAATACTTTGTGAAAAGAAGGCCAAAACATTCATTCATTTTGCCTTTATATATGACAATAAAAAGGAGAACTTATATAATGAAGTGCTATAATTAAAACAGACATTTTACAATATATGGAAACAATGAGAAATATCTATTATCTCAGCTTCATTGATCAGTCTTCATAAATCACTTTAACAGCAACAGTATGAAATGGTGCTATAAAATAATCCAAAACTGAGTTCCTTTCAATAAAGATAAATGCACATGAAATGTGCCAGTCATATTATAGAAACTGATACTTACATCCAGAAAGCTGACATCAATGTGCAGATCAATATCTACATCATCGATAGCCCCATATTCCCTGAAAGCAAAGATTAACATGAGTGTTTTCATTTTCTCTAATAGTATGTGAATGGTTATTTTAATTAAAAGTGTATTCACTAATTCTCATTGCTGACTTTTAAGATCAGAAGTGACCTTGGATATGAGTAAACTAATTTAATTTACTTATATTGCCATTTTTATCTACTTATAATACAGAATACACACACACACACACACACACACACACACACACACACACACACACACACAATTCAAGAGTTGTTTGGTTCATGGTACCAAATAGTCCAGTAGTCTTCCCTTTGTGACTACTCTAGTATCACCAACCACTCAGAGAAAAAGGAATTGATCTTAACTGCAAGAAAGCAGTTTCTGATAGAAGGAGGCAAGGGGGACACACAAAAAAATGGTAATGGATTCTTCTTCTGCCTCGAACATGGGTGGCTTGTCCCATGGTCCAAGTGCTGTTATGCACAGCACTGTATTAAAAGTACACAGAGCCCCCAATGGAGGAGCTAGAGAAAGTACCCAAGGAGCTAAAGGGGTCTGAAATCCTATAGGTGGAACAACAATATGAACTAACCAGTACCCCCAGAGCTAGTGTCTCTAGCTACATATGTAGCAGAGGATGGCCTAGTCGGCCTTCAATAGGAAGAGAGGCCCTTGGCCTTGCAAAAATTATATGCCCCAGTAGAGGGGAATGCCAGGGCCAGGAAGCAGGAGTGGGTGGGTTGGGGAGTAGGGTGGGAGGAGAGTATAGAGGACTTTTGGGATAGCATTTGAAATATAAATAAAGAAAATATCTAATAAAAATGGAAAAAAATAATTAGTCATCATTAAAAAAAAAAGAGTATCAGAGTATCATAGCCCTGAGTCTAACACGTGACATTATATCAATTCAGTTTGGGATTGTCTTGGTGCCCGTCTTTCATTTTATGGATATGTTAGTTCAGCAGTCTGCCCATGAGCTGTATCCCTGGGCCATAGGAAGGCATTATGCAAACCAACTTTTGTAGGGCAGTGGTGGCCCACGCCTATAATCCCAGCACTTGGATTATACTCAGAGGCAGGCAAATTTCTGAGTTTGAGGCCTGCCTGGTCTACAGAGTGAGCTCCAGGACAGCCAGGGCTACACAGAGAAACCTTGCCTTGAGAAAACAGGAAAAAACGAAAAGAAAACCAACTTTTGTAGAGCATACAGCATAATTTTTAATTTAACAAAATTAGATTTTCCTCTGACTGGTTGGTGAATCTGGCGCCGTCACATACAGAGGAATACTGTGGCTCAGGGAACTGGCACTATTTGGTACCATGGACAAAGCAACTCTTGAATTTATGTATGCCAAGTGTGTGTGTGAATGAAAACAAAGAATAACAGTTTTAGTATTCTTCACATACATGTCTATATGTTTATATGGTAATTCAATTACTCTGAAGTTATGAATTAGGATAAAGGATCAAGGATAAAAGATGAAAATAACCAAAATTATAGAATATACAATACCTAAATCTAGCTCATAACTGGAAGAGAATGTCCTCAGCATTTAATGTCCACTAAGCAAGGGCTGGAGAGATAGGTAAAGCTGGAGAGTGTTTACTAACCATACATGAAACCCTACAACTAATCCTGAAACCCTGGGTTATATGAGAAAGAAGGGGAAGAAAGGGGGAGAAGGGAGAGAAAATTGAGGTAGGGATAAAGAGGGTGGATCCAGAAATATTACAGAAACTATTTGTATTTTCACTGTATTTGCCTATATCTTATAAAGTAACAACACATTACAGCTCCGTGGCAACTTGATAGAATACTGCTAGGATAACAGTATTTGTCAGTCATTTATACAAGAATTAAACTGGCCCAATAGCCAATAACCACCACTTTATTTCACTTTATGATGAATACCAGTTTAAAGATCAGTGAACGATACCATCAGATCCTTGTGAACTAAAGAGTTTAACATTAATATTAGTGAAGAAATTGATAAACAGGTAAGTGAAAAAGTTGTCAAGTGGAAACTGCAAAGTTAATGAGTTACACTACATTACCTCCTACCTATACTCGGGCCAGTAATTCTTACTGAACGCAGTGGCCGCACACACAAAGACATCAATGCAGGAAGGGTACCTGTTGGACTAGGTTCTAGTGGAAGAGGGATGGAATGAAGAAAGGGAATGGAAATAACTACAATTCATTAGATGAATATATGAGGCTGTCAAAACTTAAAAAGTCTGTGGAATGTTTATCAACACATACCCAAATCCAAGCCTGTGTGTAGTATGTAAAACACAGAGCAGACACTCAATACAATTGTTGTGTATTATACACATTAATAATGCAAATATAGTATATGATTATGGCATGTTTACAGGCTTGTGAATATAAAATTTATGACTGAAAGGTCATATGATTTAACTTACATAATTTGTATAGCCTAATAAATAAAAGAACCCTGCAGGATCCTTTGGTAATTTTTGTTTCCATAAACAAAGAAGCATAAAGGTAAATATAATAATTTGACCTTTTAACTTTTCTTCTTAAAAAGTATGTTCTACCATGAAGCACATTTTTTAAAATTTCTTAGGAAATATATTCTAAGTTTTTCATGCTAACATTTTGAGAACTAATTATTGACACAAAAAATGGACTTTTTAAAAATGACATCATCATAACATCCATGTTCTTCACAAAAAATGGTGCATATTTTATACGAAATTATACATCAAACATGACAAAAATAAGGATCAAATAAATACATTTCCTTCATGCCTCTAAGTTCTGGGTAAAGAAAATTTTCTGTGATTATCAAAAAAACAAGTATGTTAGGAATGTTCAGGGAGAACATGCTTTGCTACACATTCAATTTTCTTTCTTCTACTTCTTTTCTGTAACTGTTTTGGAAAAGCAAAATCCATTTGTACCTTATTGTGTATTAGAACCAGGCTCAAAGCTCATAATTTAATGACTGTGAGCACAGACAAATGGTTCATGACTATCATAGATGCCAAGTTATACTTGTAAAAGGCCATTCAATGCAGTTAGTCACATGTGTGTTGTGTTGAAGGGGATACCCCCATAGTCTAGCTCAGTGGTTCTCAGCTTGGGGAAGGAACAACCTTTTCATGGGGGGGGGGTCTCATCCCTGATAGTTACATTATGATTAATAACATAGAAAATTACAGTTATAAAGTAGTAGCAAAATGTTAACGTTATGATTGGGGGCCACCACAACATGAGATGAGGAACTGAGTTAATGGGCTGCAGGATTAGGAAGCTTGGGGACCACTGTGCTAAGGAATTCTTGGTCTCCACTTGGCAATGCTCTTTGGGAAGGCTTAGGCCATGTAGGTTTGTGGGAAGAGGTATGTCATTGGAGGTATTAGACTTAAAGTGTTTAATATGATTTCAAATTCTCTCTCTCTGTCTCTTGTTTGGTATGAGCTGTCAGCTTCTATGAGCCAGCTCACTGGATGAAGATCCTTGCAACCAAGCCTGACATGAGTTAGATCCCTAGGATCCATGGGTGGAAGGAAAGAATCAACACCTCCAAGGTAACCCTTAGACCTCCACAGGCAAATGACCACAGGCATATGTCCTTTCCTTACATCATCTTAGTTTCCATGGTGTTTTGTAATGTTCAGTAAAGATTATGTCTAGAAGATCTCCTCTACCTTACCCTCTCAGGCATCAAAGAATGTATGGACACAGTGTCCATTTTAAGATCATTTTATTTAGAATGGTATATATTTTATAAAAACACATACCTAGCCAGTATTCAGAATGGTGACAGTATTATTATATTAGAAATAGATAACATGTACAAAATTAACTCAGCATCATCAGAGAGCATTCTTCTTGAGAGACATTCTTACTACATGGCCAGGCTGGTTTCAAACACATAGCTCTCTTGATTCATCTTCCTAGTGTGAGATTGCAGTCAGGAGTCTTCACACCTGGACAGATGTGTTGGCTAGTCTTATATTAACTTGACACAAAACCAGAGTTATCAGGAAATAGAGGGAACCTCAATTGAGAAAATGACTCCCTAAGGCCCAGCTGTAGGACCATTTATTAGTGATTAATGGGGTATGGTCCAGTCCATTGAGGGTGATGCCATCCTTAGATTGGTGGTCTTGGGTTCTATAAAAAAGCAGGCACTAGCAGTAGCAAGGCAGTAAGCAGCACTCCTCCATGGCCTCTGCATCAGCTTCTTCCTCTTAGAGCTTGCCCTGCTTGATTTGCTGTCCTGACCCACTTCAATGATAAACAGTGATATGGAAGTGTAAGCCAAATAAATCCTTTTCTCCCCAACTTGCTTTATGGTCATGATGCTTTGTCATAGCAATGGAAACCCTAATTAAGACACCAGGCATCACTACTTTTGCTTAAATCTCCCTCTAACCTTCATATATGGTACATAAAAGACCTTTTCTTGTTATTTCTCTTCTTCAATATGATTAGCTCTTTCTGTGTTGTTTTTCAAAATCATGCATTTAAATGGTTGCAATTAAAGTCTAACAAGTGTGAAACAAACAAACAAACAAACAAACAAACAAAAACTCTTGTAATGCATTTGATTCTTTTGCACCATAAATACAGACAGAACATTTCCTTGGAAAGAAATTTCTGTATACTTGTGTTCTCCTAACAATAATTTCTGTGATTATGAAGTCAAATGCATGGAGAGACTTATTTGAGACTCTCAACATTTATTTAAATGCTATTTAGGGGATTAGAGCTACTTGCAATCACAATGGGCAATCTATCAAGGGCACTACTTCCTCTTTCTTCTTCATCACCACATCTCCTCTTCCTCTCCTCTTTACAATTCCATTAGTAGAATATGTGAGTTTGCCTTAGCTTGTAGATTGTGGTTAAGAGTCAGGGAGGAGAGATACAGACATAACGCAAGACTCTAATCCATGAAAGATTCTCTGTAACTAGCTTAAATAACCCAACAGAAAAGATCAATCAGCCAGTGGCATGGTTAATTTTAAAACCATTCATTATGACAATTAAGATAATTATTATTCCGTGTATGATTTCTTTGAAGTAAAAATTCGGTTTCTTCTCTATTTATGACTCTGACTTTGTAAAGGAAGTGAGATGGTACAGGTACTCAGCTTCACCATGGCAGAATACTAGTGCGCAACCCTAAAGAGGCGATTAGCAGTGCTGTCAGGGCACATCTCTGAAGATGGGCACAGGGGTATTTGTTTGTATGTCATAATTCCGAGTTCATGGATGGCACTGTGCATATGCAATCTCATTTCTGTGCTGATGCCCTTCTCACATAATGCTAGTAATTTCATGTTTTCCATTGAGAGACTCTAAGCATGATTACAGTTTGTCCAGATGGGATGACCTACTTATCGAGATTTCTTCTGTGCCTGAATAAATTTCCACTGGTCTCAACAACAGAGAGAGAGAGAGGGAAGGAGTGAGGGAGGAGGGAGGGAAGGAGGGAGGGAGGGAGGGAGGGAAGGAGGGAAGGAGGAGGGAGGGAGTGGAAGGGAGAAAGGCAGGCACATGGCAAGCATTGGAGAGCAAGGCAGAGAGTAGCACTGCTCAGTGTCTTCAGCACCAGTTCTTGCCTCTCTGCTCCTTCCTTGAATTTCTGCCTTGGTAGCCTTCAATGATGGACAATATAGTGTAAGCAGAAATAAGCTCCCCCCCCCCAAGAAAGGAAATGCTCACAAGATACTCAAATATATATTTACATATATTTAATATGTACACTATATTAGACTATGCTGGTTTTCCTTTCTCTATAAAACCAGTTTGTTGATTATAGTATTACAATAGTTACAACTTGATTTAAATTATCTGTAAACAGGTTTATTGTAAAAACATTTTAGATATCTAACTTTCACTTAATAACTATCAAGAAACCATCTATTTATATATACACAATTCTACCACAGGTTCTTGGGAAATAAATGTTTACTGTTAATTGTTTCTGCTTTCAATCAAGGGGCAGTGCTATTCTGAGAAAATGTAGGAATAAACATACACCTTCCTGTGGCATCTGAAACTCCACAGCATGGCATGTCTCTCTCTCTCTCTCTCTCTCTCTCTCTCTCTCTCTCTCTCTCTCTCTCCCTCCCTCTCTCTCTCTCTCTCTGCATGTCTCTCAGTGTGTGTTTCTGCCCAGTGTGGGAGAGATGTTTGTGAATGGGCCAAGAAATATGCACACTCAGCCATCGGGAAGAAAGCCGGGCAAGATAAAAGCTTTCCTAAGACTGCTATCCAATACAGCTATAAACTTCTCTAAAAGACAAGCTGAGAAGGAGTTAGATGCAGATGGGAGGGAAATATGAACTTCTTTGACATAATAGTGCATTCATAAGATGAAAAGAACAGATTTTTTTTTTTGTGGTCATCTTTACAAGAACCTGGGTTTTGCTTGAACCAAGTCCAGGCTTTGGGAGCAGAGGCAGGCTTGCAGGATCTGAGCCACGGAAGCTTACATCTCAGTTACATTGGTGTGTCTGGAAAACATCTCCCTCTTGAGTTGCTTTGCGCTCTGTAATTTCTCACATCACTTCCCTGATTTTCACTTATAGTTGTTTTTTTTTTTATGCCCTCAAACCAGAGTGTGGAGAATCAATATGCTAGATAGCAATAAACCTGCAGGTAGATCTTCCTTTGCTGAATCACGGAGTACTGTGTAGGTTCTGCTATGTGGTGAAAAAAAAAAAAAAGAAAACCTTAAGAACTCAGTGGCTCAATGCTAATGATTTAATACTTCACCTCGAATGGCACTGGGGTAGCCATCATCACCACTGAGGTACCAATGCGGACAAAGTCCAGAAGACACAGAAACTCATTCTCCAGGGTATCTGTACATAATTCATTGGTGACTACTACTGTATGTCTACACCAAGCACCAAAGGTGCCAGGCAAAGACAATCTAATCACGTGACAGGAAGAGAAGATGTTAGAGAAAAGGAAGTAGTTCCTAGGAACGAGGTGAATAGAAAGTTAGAGGACCAGAAGAAGGAAAGTGGACATCCTGAATATGCCATGTTTTTTCATTTGCTTTGCTTTTTTTTCTTTGTTTTCTTCTTTTTTTTTAGAAGGTAACAGTTTGCTGGTCATCAGTCTAGTGCTGTCCATCGGTTCCTCCAACCATCCAATCCTCAGAATACTCTGATTCTCCAAACCAAAAATCAGAAAGGATAATCCCAGCAGCCTCTCGGGAAAAGGAGACTAAAACGTACAACCCCCAAGAACCTGGGAACATCCACCACACGCCAGGCATTACCTACTGTCTTAGTCAGGGTTTCTATTCCTGCACAAACATCATGACCAAGAAGCAAGTTGGGGAGGAAAGGGTTTATTCGGCTTACACTTCCATACTGCTGTTCATCACTGAAGGAAGTCAGGACTGGAACTCAAGCAAGTCAGAAAGCAGGAGCTGATGCAGAAGCCATGAAGGGATGTTCTTTACTGGCTTGCCAACCCTGGCTTGCTCAGCCTGCTCTCTTATAGAACCCAAGACTGCCAGCCCAGAGATGGTCCCACCCACAAGGGGCCTTTCCCCCCTTGATCACTAATTGAGAAAATGCCTCACAGCTAGATCTCATGGAGGCACTTCCCCAACTGAAACTCCTTTCTCTGTGATAGCTCCAGCTGTGTCAAGTTGACACAAACCTAGCCAGTACACCTACCATAAGAGGCTGAGTGTGCACTGGGACAATGCTGGTTTTGTTTGTTTGTTTGTTTGTTTGTTTTAAATGGAAGATACCATCCTCCAAAACAAAGGATCCGTTACTTGGGACGGACGTTTGATATTTCACAAGGTGACTACCAAAGCTATCTCTTCTCCAGGGCGATGAGAAATTTTCTTCTATTTCTAAAATTACTCATCTCAAATTGTTTTCAAATGATGTTTATCTACACTATTTCAGGAACACATGACTGGATAACTACATTTACAATGAGAAACACACACTAGTACATTCTGCTACATGACTCAAGATGAAACCCATCTAGTCTGACCACCAGATATTTATCCTGCAGGATCCTACTCAACTTCCCATTCACACGACTGCAAAGTCATCCCCAATGCTTAAACAGATGGTTCCATTAGGCCTCTACCTTATTTTGGATGTAAGGACAGATTGAGCTTCCATGATCAATTTTCATAATAAATCTCTTAGCAATTACTTTTTCTATATCAACGTTTCTCCTACATTTAAAAGGGATTTGCTTCAACCTGGGCTAAGAGCTATTTCTATCTCTTATAAGGAACTCAGATGTGCTTAGCCGCCTTTCTCATTAGATGTCACATAGAGAGAGGAAAAAGACACCAAATAGCCTATTGTGCATATTAAGGTGCTTTTGCTTTTCAAACTCCATTAAGTTCTTATGCGTCTCAATTAAGTAAAAGAACAGCTAATTAGAACAGTCTGCTTTCAATAGACTTAGAACTCTGCAAGGAAGATGCCAGGGCCTTCTGCCTAAATACCCATTTCTCAGTGTGTTTCACGACTAAAGTAGGCTGTAAATTCATTTTTATTTACTTAAAGTAAATAAATAAGTTTTGCTGGGGTTTGCTTCATATCATGAGACCTAGAGAGGTTATTTATTCTGCAATCATCCTTTAGAAGCTAGAAAAAAAGTCAAGACAAGGCAAGAACATGGCTTGTACTGAGATTTAAATAGGATCAAAACTGTTATATGAGAAACAGAGGAGGAGAAAAAATTTCAAGTCATCTATGACTTAGGAATCTCACTTGGTTATAACTTGAAGGACTTATGTAGTTACAATACATTACACTTGTCAATAACACTGTTGCTAAAAGAAAATAATGACAGGGATCACCAGATGGCCAAATAAATACGTGGTGAGGACACAAATCTGTCACAGTCACATGACAGCTCAGAAAATAGGATAATGTGTTTTAGGAAAATCTTACCTAAAAGGCATCTACTAAAGCAATTCTCTAAGCAGCAGTAAATGTTATGAGAGGAGGGTGGGAAGCTGAATTCTAGGTTGAGTCATATTTATTCTTCCGAGCCTTCTACTACGGAAATTGTTATATGCAAAATTCAAGTTTTACCTTTTCAAGAAAAGTTCTACTATCATAGAAAAAAGGAAGCCATGGTTTTAGATAATGTACTGGTGGCTCCTATACTACCCACATGCATTCACTCTGTAACACTGAATGTCCTAGCACTTATGCTGGACCATACCATAGACCAACTCTGGGATGATCATAACCATTTGGCTAAAATTTTAAAGTCTGTAAAAACTTCATTTTACCAAGTACAACTGCACTATTGCATGTATCTGATGTATCTCCAAAAGTGGAAACACAATCCTCGCTTACTTAGATTAGAGGAGGCATTGCGCTGTTATTTCTAAAATCTAAATGAAGAATTTGACCATTATAAATTAATGTTGTGTGGAGTTCCCAAGTAAAAATACTTGTTTACTTTCTCAAAATACATGTGTATCCACTGGAGAGGTAGATTGACAACTAGACAATGTGTCCTTTTGTCCCTTTTCAGATGCTGCCACTATTAGCAGTCAAGAATCCACCATGAATCCTCTATTTTGTATAACATCCCCATACCAGGTTAAGTTCCAGGATAATGATTTAAAAAGCAAACCAAAGCAAGATACAACAAATAACCAAAAGGCAGTGCCATATCTATTACAAATCTCTTTGGTCAGTAGATTATTAATAAAACCACAGAAACAATATACTCAAGAGGCAAGAGGCAAATGCTGGGTGCACAGAATACAGACTGAGCTGCCCAGGCAGAGTTAGGAGGGCTCAAGCAGATGACAGTCACAGTGGGGTGTGCATGGAGTGCTCCTTGACAAAAGAGAAGTAACTTGGGGAGAGTCCTGGGGCAACCTGGTGGGGGGGGGCGGCCGGCGGGGGGTGTTGGTTGATAGGGCTGGAATTCAGGTGTGCAAGGGACACACCACAACAAAAGCAGTTTCTGCAAGGGATCTGAGTTCTGGAGCAATGGAGTCCATCTGAGCCCTGGTGGGGGGGGGGGTGAAAGTTAGGGCTGGAAGTGAGGTCAGGAAAGGAGCCTAGAATTCCATGGAGACTTAGAAACTACATTATATATATGCAAAGATGCAAAGAGTGAGACTCTAAAATAAGCCAGCTTGACGTGTAGATGCCACCAGTGTAAGGCACAAATGTTGTCTTGTGATAAATAGAAAGAAAATAATAAGGATGGGAGGTCTTCCAAAGAGTCAAATATAATAAAAAGTCGCTAGGAACTTTATAACCAGAGGATAGCTAGTAACAGACTAAAACGCACTGTCATCCAATCAATCAAGGATTGTCTCCCACCTCTGCCTTCAGTTGCCACATGACTTGGGTACCAGTATTTCCTCATTATTTACTTTCATTGTTTACAGTGATGTACCTGAGATGTACTGGACCATCTATTGTAGCAAATAATAATGACACTTTTTTTTTTTTGATGAAGGGCCTTGCTACCTGCTACACAGCCCTGAATCACCTCAGACTGGCACCCTCCTGGGTCAGCTTTCCGAGCCCTGAGATCACAAGTGTCAGTCCACAGCTTTTAGAGACTGCTTGTTTTGCAAACTAACCCTCAGAATGGAATTATTTCTTGGATGCAGCTAATCTGACTTTTAAAATAATATGTAACGAAAAGCCATAAAGCTGTCCTTCTGCATCAGGAGAGACAAAACAGAATTCCTCAAACATTTCCAAACATAATCATTGAAAAGAATTTTCTGTTAATAGAAAATCCCAATGGCTTATGGAAGGTGCAGCCCAGAAGGCATTTACCTGAGAGAAACTGCATGTGGTCCATAGAGCTCTCTCACTGCAGACAGATCAGCTTCAAGCTGAGGGTGCTTGTGTAGTTCCCCATCGTAGTTCACCTGCCAGAAAGGACGGTTCAGAACTAAGTGAAGAGAGTCAGAGGAACCAAGACACAAATAACCTGTGCAAAAGGCTCGGCACTACAGGAGAGCCAGTGCAAAAGGCTCGGCACTACAGGAGAGCCAGTGCGAAAGGCTCGGCACTACAGGAGAGCCAGCAGCATCTATACAAAGTATTCACACATAGCTAGGATAGCTCATCGTTTTACAACCCTCTAGGTGGAAGAATAACATGAACTAACTAGTTCCCCCTGCGCTCATGTCTCTAGCTGCATATATGGAAGAAGATGGCCTAGTTGGCCATCATTGGGAGGAGAGGCCCCTTGGTCATACAGACTATATATGCCCCAGAACAGGGGAATGCCAGGGCCATTACGTGGGAGGGGGTGGGTAGGAGAGCAGAGCGGGGACACGGGAGGGTAAGGGAAAATTTCTGGATAACATGTGAAATGTAAATGAAGAAAATATCTAATAAAGAGGAAAAAAATTGAAAAAAAATTAACATTCGACTTTTAAATTTTACTTCAATGAGGTCCTCATTACAGTTAGTCTTATTTTTATTCATCTATTTTATTTATTTATGTTACATACATGCATATAGGTATCGTGTGTATGTATATGACTATTGGAAGTATCATGCTTCTAGCTGTCCATATGGATATTGAATTAGAACTATTGATCCACTCATTAACATAGAGTATCAGTGTGCAAGTTTCAGTAGGAACACAAACTCTTTTTCTTCATCTCTTCACAACTTTGCTGTTCCTTCCATACTAGCCACAAGTCAAATCAGTATTTACCTTCCCTTTGATTCCGCTATGTAAGTAGTAAGCAGAAGATCAATCTACATATCTTTGATACCAACTCCAGAAGAGAATGGTAGATGGACGAGAAGCCTCTTTTACTCAAGAATATATCTAGAATTCTAAAGTTGGTGAACCGCAAGACCAATTCTATCATCGCACCCAAGAGGTGATTCATTAGATTGAAAAGTCTATTTGGGATGTCTTTCTTAATAAGTTTCTTCTATTTACCTTTCTTAAATCTAGCCTTTTGTCTCTTACTGTCATGCTCAACTAGAAAAGAGATCTTACAGAGCACCATGTGCATTAAAAGAGCCATGGCATACTTGAACACCGCACAACTGACAGTGTGGTTTTCTTCTCGTCATTTCTCTTATTCTGAGAATACTTACTGTGCTCTGAAGTAATCCTTTTTATGACATTCATTCCTGCTCAGTGTGACTTACTGTTCCAATTTGCATTGGGTAAATCAAACATATGTCTGCATGATGGAACACTCCAGTGCATTATGCCTTCCAACAGCAAAGAAGAAGGGACTGGGTTCTTTCTTTGTACTCATGCTACTCAGTTATATCCTAGAAGATACCATCTTTCTACTTTCAGTGCTTTTAGTCATCCACATTTCCGTTTTAAAACTGATTTTCTGAAGAAATGCAAATGGAGTGGCAGATATTATAGACAATCTAGATTGAAGAAAAGCACCAAATTCCCCTCTAAAAGAATGAGTAGTGTAAAGAAAAATCAGATTTGAAAGTCCTCTTTTGCATACTGATAACGCACTGTGATGTGTGGAGAGTGACAGTATTAGACAACTGCCCAACATCTAGAAAGTTACTCCATAGAGGGAAGCCTACTTAACTGCACTGATGTTTCTATTGCCTTGCACATGTCTGATTTAGCAAGTACTGATTTTTTTTATTCTGAATATTTGTCATGTTATTTCCTTTCCACACTAACTTTATCTTTAAAGGCCTACTTTATCATATTATCCTTCCCTCAGAGACACAAACTACAAAGGCATTTGATCAAACTACAAAGGCATTTGATCACAGAAACCTAGGAACATATTATATGGTTGAATCTTAAAATAACATGCCTGATTTTTAAATGATACCATTATTCAGAACGAGTCTTATGAGTTACATATCACCTATATAACATATGCACAGACATGCTATTTATGCAGATTTAAAAATCTTCCTCATATATTTTCAACGAGAAATAAATATTTCTCAAGAAAATTAATAACAATCAAAATTTGTAGAAGTTAATCATCTTCAGTTTAAAACTAACAATCTATGCTATTGTTAGAAAGGACAATATTTTAAAATATTTCTTGTTAAGTCTATGAGGAAGACAAAGCGTACTTGTTTTCGCTATGTGAAATCTAGGTGTGTGTGTGTGTGTGTTTGGTGGGGGGCTTTTGCTGAAAGTCCGTATGAGAGGGAAGGAAGGTGGCCTGCCCAGAGGAACAGTAACGAGCTATGGAACACTCACACTCTAATGAAAGTGGAGGGAGGAAGAAGACCAGAAAGAGGGGAAAGGGGTGAAGAAGAACAGAGTAGGATGCCTGTGTGTGAAAATGTCCAAGTGAAACCCATTAACTTGCATATTAACCAAAACTCAATAATAAAGAAACAACATCAAAGGCCAAATAATAATCCAAACCAAAGTCTGAAACCTCTGTGACTAATTAGGGCAGTAGATGATCCCAGTGCGAAGATCTATGATGTAAATCTGAATTGAAAATGTGTGGAAAGTGAAAAACAAACCACTCTTGTTTTCTACTTACATTCTAAAGCCTGCACGACCTCTGGGCTCTGACTTTCCTCTAGGACAAGCACAGCTGCATCAGAAGGCAGGGCTGCTTACCTGTCCTCCATAATAAAATTCTTCAGAGTCGTTGTCACCCTCTGAGTCTTCTTCCACCGTACTATTTTGCCTTGACTCCTTCAGAGGACAAAGAAGACAATTCTGTGGTCAAACTAGAAAGCAGCCATAACAGACAAGTTCGGACATAATGAGTGGGTTTTATATGTAACACACTCTTGGTGCAATACAACTTCAAAATGGGGAGAAAAAAAAAAAAGGAACAACAGAAGTTAACACTGCAAAGGTGCTTAGTTCATTTAGAGAAGTTTACTGAAAATAAACCTTTCTTAAAGTTCCAGAGGCTAATACTTGCAGGTTCACATTTAGTGTGCACTAAACTGTATAATAAATTATGCTTGCAGCTCTTCTCTGATACAATCTTTGACAGGCTCATGCTAATTCAGATCTTATTTAAAAGTTCATCAGTATTATTTATCCAAGATGGTTTTCACTTCCACTGCCAACAAAAAACAACAATAAGAAAGAGGAAACTTGGAAAGCAATGATATAAAAAAAAAAAACAAATTATGCAACTGAATATGAATCACAGTACAAAGAGAGCTCTCAATATACAGGAATGATTGTCCTAAAAATTCAAATTTTGAAATGGTGGTTAGTTTAATATGCTTTAACTTGATGTCTGAGTTTTTAATTAACTGAGCCTAACATCTGTCATATATCTCAAGTACAGTGAAAATTCACACTGGCATGTCTACCCTTGTCATGATTAGTTTTTTTTAATGAAGAGGAGGAGGAGAAAAAGGAGGAAGAGAAGAAGGAAAAGCAAGGAAAGAAGAGAAGGAAAAGAAGGAGAAGGAAGAGAACGAAGAGGAAAAGAAAAAAAAATCAGCATTTCCTTGGATTCAGTACTACATCTATCTGTGTTGCTAATCATGCCTAAATTTCAAGTTGTTAAGGAAACTAAGCAGGACTCTGGATTAAATGAAATTCTAACCGATTTGGGTCAATGACAGCTTTACTGATGCAATAATTTTCACAGTGGACAATGAAGGGAAACACCAATGAATGGTAGCACAGTAACAGCAAGCAAGCAAGAAAGCATAACTTTCAACTGAGTAGCTGTTGTCCCATTGTGCTTTCCCTGTTTAATGCCCTGACAGCTATTCATAAATCACAGTATAAAAAAATTAAAACAAGGTTATGAGACAATTTTGTTTTAAGTTTTTCAAAGAGATTAAGAGCCACTAGAATATAACTCTATTCCTATGTCTATGTTACTTTGGCTTCAAAGACCACACATCATATCAAAACTATATACAGCCAGGTATACTTTTAATATAAGGCATATGGGTGATTGTCTGTCAGCTACATTGCTATATATGAAGAATAAAGAAAGAATTACATGGCATGTATGTTTTATTTATTTAGGTTTTTTTCTATTACTTTAGGAAACAGTTCTTCCTCAAGGTAATCTTAACACCATAAAAGATGTCATGAGTCTGTGTTTTATCTTACCATACACAACTGTAATCAAATATGATACTAAATAAAAATACATGATTAAAGCACTATCAAAATAAAAAGGACGAATAAAATGCAATTTACATACCTCCCCATTTTCCTTTTGTAATTTAGATCTTATGGACAAACAATAGTTAATATCATTTGTTTTTCTTAATTCTGCAAGAAAAATATTTTATATTACTGTGGATTATAGTACATTATTTGCTAAACATTCATGAGTCCCTAGGCAAAAATGTTCTAGGATTTTCTCCCCCTTTTGTTAAAGAAGAAGTATTTTGAAGACAGATCATACAACAGCTTTTGGTTTTGCATTGTGCATACAATGTTAGCCAATTAAAGAGCAAGCACAGAGATTTCTTCAACTCTTACTATTCTCTTCAGGGCAGCTTGATTGCCCTAGGTTTTCTGTATTCTAGTGGATCTCAACTGTACTAATACTGAGCGGTGACCCCAACCATAAAACTATCTTGTTACTACACCATAACTGTAATTTTGTTACTGTTAGGAATCATAGGGCAAATATCTGATAAGCAGTATATCTAATACACAACTCCTATGAAAGGGTTGTTTGAACATCCCAAAGAGGTCATGACCCAAACTGTTGTATTCAGTCTGTCTAGCAGTGTCATTGTGGAAGAAAATACTTTCAGGAGTAATACTGACATGATACACTTAATCATTACTGTAAAGCTAATATACTTTAGATATAAAAATTATATATGTGTGTGTGTGTGTGAGTGTGTGTGTGTATGAATTTCTGGGAAGTAAATATATGTATTTGCTATATTGAAAACAGAAAGCATCTAAGCAACAATTCTAACAACTTAAACTCAGATGAGAAAACTATAGCATTAGTGTTACCTGTTGCTATTCTATGGAAAATGACAGGAATTGGGTCTGTAGTGACTAGTACATCCTCATCATTTTCTGAACTCGACACATATGTGTTGTCTGCAGAGAAGACACAGCTGAATTAGTGCATATCCTCTATAACAGAAACAGAATCGTATCTTCATCACTTTAATCCCATTCTCATTAAGGGCATACTGCTGCTCTCATTAGCTCTGAGGAAAAGGTACCACATGCTGTCTTTGGTATAAATTAAGCATAAAATTCTGGCCTTTTCAAAGGTGCCAATAGCTTCTCACAAACGTAGAGATTTTAGAAAGTATTCTAAAACATGCTTTCCTTCTGTTGGGGGAAGGGTTTAAGCCAGTTTCCCGAAGTAGCCTTTACAGTTAGCATCATCCTGCCTTTGTTTCTTAAGGACTCAACTGGGCCTGGCTCCTCATACATTTCTAATATAGCCTAAGGGAACTGACTGATAACTGGTGTGCAGCTGTTTGGCTCACACCATAGGATAGCATTCTGCTCAACATCAGTGTCTATTTCAAAAGGCACAGTACACCACTGAGGAGATAACTAAGACACATTGGTCACACACTTGAAATTCCAACACCAAAGAGACTGACACAGGAGAATCATTAAGTTTGAGACCAACCTCCTTTATATAGTTTATTGGTTAAATTTGTCAACTTTACACAAATGAGTTATGCAGGAAGAAAGGACCACATGTAAAGAATTGCTTCTATTAGATTCCTCGGTGAGCATTTTCTTGATGGATAATGTATTGTGGGAGGCTGGTGCATCACGTGGCTCAGTGTGGGTGGGCAGTGCTACCACTGGGCAGGTGGTCCTGTGGTATGTAAGGAAGCAATCTGAGAAATCCCTCTGAGCAACGCAGTAATCAGCATCCTTTCACAATCCCTGCCTCTGCTCCTGCTCGAGTTTCTGCCCTGACTTGGCTCAGCCCGAGACTGTGATCGTGACATGTAAGACAAAGTTTTTTCTTCCCTGGGCTGCTTTAGTCATGTCGTTTATCACAGCAGTAGAAAGCAATCTAGGACATATGGGGAGACCCTGCCTAAAACCAAAACCAAAAATATCAGTAAGGAAAGGAGACAGAGGAAGGGATGGATGGAAGCTCTAGGTAGCAATTTGCTGAAATTACAGCCTCCATATTGCTGCTAGGTAAGCTGCTATTAAGTCTCACCAGAATCATTCTTCTATAAGTTAATTTTCTCTAAATGTACCATACACTTACAGTTAGCATCCTCCTGCCTCTGTTTCTGAAGGACTAGACTAGACCTCATACATTTCTAATATAGCCTAAGGGAACTGACTGATAACTGGTGTGTAGCTGTTTGGCTCACACCATAGGATAGCATTCTGCTCAATATTAAATTATGCTTTAAATCTTGACATCTCTTATTTGTTATGTTCACCGCTGGAACAAAATGTATAAATGTAACTATTTCTCCAATATAGATTTTTAAATATAGTAAAATAAAATAATACAACACCCAGTTGTTTACCTACCCTTGTCATTAATGACTGAAGGACATCTACATGACTGCCACCTCATTAACAACTGTCCCATAATACAGACTATCAAGATGGCAGAGTGTGGAACAGGCTTTGCTACCAAGTTTGATGACCTGGATTCAATGCCCAGGACTCACATGTGTGAAGCAGAGAATTGACTTCTAAAAGTTGTCCTCTGAGCTCCACATACATGGATGGCAGACATGCGTGTGCATGCACACACACACACACACACACACACACACACACACACACATACACACGTAAGTATATTTGCATATGTATCCATGTATATGCTGGGTACAATGGCACACCCTCTCAACATTAGCACTCTGGAAGCAGAGGCAGGCTGATCTCTGAGTCTGAGGCCAGCCTGGGACTAGACTGTGAGTTCCTAGGTGACCAGGACTACACAGTAAGACCCAACCTCAAAACACTAACCAAACATTAACATAAAATAAGAGTAAAATAATATGAATGCAAATTTCTTATAACACAACTACTGCTAACTTATTAAAAATAAAACACCCTACACAAATAGAAACATGGGTCAATTTCTGTTCAGATATCTGAAACATGTCTTAAAAAAAAAAAACTTTTGAGATAGGTTGTAATAATATTGTGTCAGAACAGTGAAAGTCTGACTTTTAATTGATAGACTTGAGTCATTATGGCTCCCTGTCTCCTTCAAATGCACTATTTTTAAATATATTACATACTATATGTTTAAAATATATATATCAACAGAAGACTCTCCATGGAGAAGGGGCTTTATTAAGTTATCGTGAGGGGAGATGGGTTGATAGAGACCAAGGGGCATCATGGCAAGTCTGGCACACCACCCTGGCTAGTATTAACCACAAGCTGGGGGTAATGGCTATTCCTTGTTGTCAACTTGACTATATCTGAAATGAACTACAATCCAGAATTGGAGGGCACACCTGCGATCCAGTTCTTGAGGCTGAAAGACACAAGTTTCTGACCTAGATCTTGGCAGGGAAATCTTGAAGTATAGTGGCCATGGAAAGCTTAGGCTTTGACAAGGTATTACTTTATTGGCAAGGTAGTCTCTTTAGTCCCAAGAGACTAAGGCAAGGAGATCTCTGAGTTTAAGGTCAGCCTGGGATAAAGAAAGTCCCAGAACCAGATGTCGTGGTACACAACTTTAATCTGGGCCACACCTTCTGCTGGAGAACTACATAAGGACATTGGAAGAAGGAAGACTCACTCTTCTTCGACTCCTTGTATTTACTTGCCAGCACATCTGTTGGAACCTACTTCTTTAAGATTCCAGCTTACACGGAAGACCAGCTGAAACAACTAGCCTCGTGGGACTGAGCAACTACTAGATACTTGGACTTCCCATCCACAGCTGACCATCGTTGGGTTAGTTGGACTACTGTTGGGAGCTTCATGTATTCAGATTAGTGGGAAAAAAAAAAGGAGGGAGTTACAGGTGAGCTCTCTATTTACTCCTCCTCCTCTTCCCTCTCTTCCTCCTCCTCTTCCTCCTCCCCCTCTTCCTTCTCTTCCTCCTCCTCTTCCTTCTCTTCCTCTTCCTCTTCTTCCTTCTCTTCCTCCTCCTCTTCCTTCTCTTCCTCCTCCTCTTTCTTCTCTTCCTCCTCCTGTTCTTCCCTCTTCTCCTCTTCCTTCTCCTCTTCCTCTTCCTCCTCTTTTTCTTCTTCGGTGTCGTGATATTTTTGTCTTTCATTTTTGTTTTTAGACATGCAGACATAGTGTTTCTGCACAGTCTAAAACATTCATAAGATCTTCATACCTAAGCCCCCTCCCCCGCATAAATGCTGGGATAATAGGTAATGGCTAGTATGGCTGAATTCGGAGTCAGATATTTCTTTTCTCTTAAACTTTAGTTATTCTTACTGATGGGAATCTATGTGCTACTTAATAAAACTAATCCTGTCTTCCCTATAAACTGGAAACTCAGTCTCCTCAGTCATTGTTACCCTGTCCATGGTTCCTCAGGATTCTGAAAGGCTGCATCTGTCCCTTTCTTCTGAGTTACTGAGCTTTCATCCCACTTCTGGGCACGCCCACTGAAATGAAATCAGTAAATGCAAAAGCAACCTGCATTCTCCTGCACCTTCAAGTTTTACTCTACATGGACAAGATGTGAAAGAAACCTAAGCAGCCATGAACAGATGCATCAATGAGGGAACCGTGCTCAATACCCATGAAGTAGTTCTCTACTCAGCCGTTCCTAAAAAAGAAGAAAAGAAAGACATCTGCAGTGAGATGAGAGAGCCTGGAGCTCAGGTAAGGGAAAGAAGAAAAAAAAAAAAAACCAACAAACTACTTCTGCTCTTGTATGCATGAAATCGAGGAAGGTGAAGTAAAAAAAAAAAAAAAACCTGAAGGTAGTATTCCAGTGGTGGTTGCCAGGGACTATGGATAGGGGAGTGGAAAAGTATTGGTCAAAGAATACAAATGTGAAGGTGTGCAAACGGTGACTGAGCAGACTGCAGAAGCAACACAGCTTTTGGGACAGAGCCAGTTTCGAGCACCAGACATCCAGGCACCTTCCCCGGCTGAGAAGAGGTGTCCACAGGCTTTGCCTGCCAGAGCTCAGGAGGTAGCCAGCTTGGGTCCTGGGTCCCTCAGAGACCAGTCTGCACAAGTCAGCTCTCGGGCTACAAAGGGTGAGTGAGCAGACTGCTAAGCAACACAGCTTCTGGAACAGGCAGAAGCAACACAGCTTCTGGGAGAGACCCAGTTTCTGACTCTAGACATCTGGGCTCCTTCCCTGCCAGAGGAGAGGTGTCTGCCCGGGAGGGCTTTGCCTGCCGGAACTCATGAGGGAACCATCTAGGGTCCCAGATTGCTCAGAGACCAGTCTGCACAGGTCAGCTTGTAGACTGCAAAGGGTGACTAAGCAGACTGCAAAAGCAACACAGGTTCTGAGACAGGTCCAGTTTCGGGCTCTAGACATCCAGGCACCCTCCCCGCCTGAGGAGAGGTGTCCACCCTGGAGGCCTTTGCCTGCCAGAACTCGTGAGGGAGCCATCTTGAATCCCAGGTCACTCAGAGACCACTCTGCACAGGTGAGAGTGCGGACTACAGAAGCGACACAGCTTCTGGGACAGGCAGAAGCAACACAGCTTCTGGGACAGAACCAGTTTCAGGCTCCAGATATCCAGGCACCCTCCCCGCCTGAAGAGAGGTGTCTGCCCAGGAGGGCTTTGCCTGCTGGAGCTCATGAGGGAGCCAACTTGGGTCATGGGTCCCTCAGAGACCAATCTGTGCAGGTGAGGTTGTAGGCCACAGAGGCAACACATCTTCTGGGACAGGACCTATATCGGGCCTTGATCTTTAGACAAGAGGCAGGTCTGAACACCAGACTTTGGCATACCTTCCCTGCAAGAGGAGAGATTGCCTGCAGAAAATACTCTGACCACTGAAACTCAGGAGAGAGCTGGACTCTCAGGACTGCTGACAGAGGGTAACAAAATCACAGGAGGAACAACTTCCAACCAGAGACAACTATAACAACCAACTCCATAGATTACCAGATGACAAAGGGCAAACCTAAGAATCTTATTACAGAAACCAAGACCACTCACCTTCATCAGAACCCAGCACTCCCACCTGAGCCAGTCCTGGATACCCCAACACACCCAAAATGCAAGACTCAGATTTAAAATCATATCTCATGGTGCTGGTAGAGGACAGGAAGAAGGACATTAAGAAGGACAAGAATAACTCACTTAAAGAAAAACATGAGAACACTGTTAAAGAGGTAAAAGTCCTTAAAGAGGAAACACAAAAATCCCTTAAAGAACTACAGGAAAACACAACCAAATAGGTAATGGAATTGAACAAAACCATCCAGGACATAAAAAGGGAAATAGAAGCAATAAAGAAAACCCAAAGTGAGACAACTTTGGATATAGAAACACTAGGAAAGAAACCAGGAACCATAGATGTGAGCATCAGCAACAGAATACAAGAGATGAAAGAGAGAATCTCAGGTGCAGAAGATTCCATAGAGAACATGGGCACAACAATCAAAGAAAATGCAAAATGGAAAAAGATCCTAACTCAAAACATCCAGGAAATCCAGGACACAATGAGAAGACCAAACCTACAGATAATATGAGTAGATGACAATGAAGATTTTCAACTAAAGGGCCAGCAAATATCTTCAACAAAATAATAGAAGAAAACTTCCCAAACCTAAAGAGAGAGATGCCCATGAACATACAAGAAGCCAACAGAAATCCAAATGGACTGGACCAGAAAAAAAATTCATCCCGACAAATAATAACCAGAACAACAAATGCAATAAATAAAGATAGACTATTAAAAGCAGTAAAGGAAAAAGGTCAAGTAACATATAAAGGCGGGCCTATTAGAATTACACCAGACTTCTCAACGGAGACTATGGAAGCCAGAAGAGCCTGAACAGATGTTATACCAACCCTAAAAGAACACAAATGCCAACCCAGGCTACAATACCCAGCAAAACTCTCAATTACCGTAGATGGAGAAATCAAAGTATTCCATGATAAAACCAAATTCACACAAAATCTTTCCAGGAACCCAGTCCTTCAAAGGATAATAAAAGGAAACCAACAACACAAGGACAGAAACTACACCCTAGAAAAAGCAAGAAAGTAATCCTTTACCAACCCTAAAAGAGAGCCCCAAGAACAGAATCCCAACTTTAACAACAAAAATAACAGGAAGCAACAATTACTTTTCTTTAATTTCTCTCAACATCAATGGACTCAATTCCCCAATAAAAAGACATAGACTAATAGACTGACTACACAAACAGGACCCAACATTTTGCTTCTTACAGGAAACCCACCTCAGGGAAAAAGACAGACACTACCTTAGGGTGAAAGGCTGGAAAACAATTTTCCAAGCAAATGGTCCAAAGAAACAAGCTGGAGTAGCCATTCTAATATGGAATAAAATTGACTTTCAACACAAAATTATCAAAAAAAAAGACAAGGAGGGACACTTCATACTCATAAAAGGTAAAATCAACCAAGATGAACTCTCAATTCTGATATCTATGCTCCAAATACAAGAGCAGCCACATTCATTAAAGAAACTGGTAAAGCTCAAAGCACACTTTGCAACTCACACAATAATAGTGGGAGACTTCAACACACCACTCTCACCAATGGACAGATCCTGGAAACAGAAACTAAACAGAGACACATGGACACTAACAGAAGTCACGAAACAAATGAATTTAATAGATATCTACAGAACATTTTATCCTAAAACAAAAGGATATACATTCTTCTCAGTGCCACATGGTACCTCATCCAAAATTGACCATATAAATATAAATAGGCCTCCACAGATGCAAAAATATTGAAAATATCCCATGCATCCTGTCTGAACACCATGGACTAAGGCTGATCTTCAATAACAACATAAATAATAGAAAACCAACATTCTCCTGGAAACTGAATAACACTCTACTCAATCATTCCTTGGTCAAGGATGAAATATAGAAAGAAATTAAAGACTTTCTAAAGTTTAATGAAAATGAAGCCACAACATACACAACCTTATGGGATACAATGAAGGCAGTTCTAAGAGGAAAACTCATAGCCCTGAGTGACTCCTAAAAGAAACTAGAGAGAGCATACTCTAGCAGCCTGACAGCACACCTAGAAGTTATAGAATTAAAAGGAAGCAAATTCACCCAAGAGGAGTAGAAGGCAGGAAATAATCAAACTCAGGGCCAAAATCAACCAAGTAGAAACAGAAAGAACAATTCAAAGAATCAACCGAACCAGGAGATGGTTCTTTGAGAAAATCAACAAGATAGATAAACTCTTAGCAATACTAAATAGAGGGCATAGGGAGAGTATCTTAATTAACAAAATCAGAAATGAAAAAGGAGACATAACAACGGAACCTGAGGAAATCCAAAACATTATCAGATCCTACTACAAAAGGCTATACTTAACAAAACTAAAAAAAAAAACTGGATGAAATGCACAATTTCCTGCACAGATACAAGGTACCAAAATTAAACTAGGATCAGATTAACAATTTAAAAAGTCCCATTTCCCCTACAGAAATAGAAACAGTCATCAATAGTCTCCCAACCAAAAAAAAGCCCAGGACCAGATAGGTTTAGGGCAAAGTTCTATCAGACCTTCAAAGAAGACTTAATTCCAACTTTCCTCAAACTATTCCACAAAATAGAAACAGAATGTACTCTACTCAATTCATTCTATGAAGCCACAGTTGCTCTGATACCCAAACCACAAAAAGATCCAACAAAGAAAGAGAACTTCAGACCAATTTCCCTTATGAATATTGATGCAAAAATACTCAATAAAATCCTCGAAAATCGACTCCAAGACCACATCAAAATGATCATCCATCATGACCAAGTAGGCTTCATCCCAGGAATTCAGGGATGGTTTAATATATGGAAATCCATCAACGTAATCCACTATATAAACAAACTCAAAGACAAAAGCCACATGATCATTTCATCAGGTGCTCAGAAAGCATTTGGCAAAATCCAATACCCTTTCATGATAAAAGTCTTGGAAAAATCAGGAATTCAAAGCCCATACCTAAGCAACATAAACGCAATATACAGCAAACCAGTAGCCAACATCAAACTAAATGGAGAGAAACTGGAAGCAACCCCACTAAAATCAGGGACTAGACAAGGCTGCCCACTGTCTCCCTACCTATTCAATATAGTACTTGATGTCCTAGTCAGAGCAATTTGACAACAAAGGGAGATCAAGGGGATACAAAATGGAAAGTAAGAGGTCAAAATATCACTCTTTGCAGATAATATGATAGTATGTATAAGTAACCACAAAAATTCCACCAAAGACCTCCTAAACCAGATAAACAGCTTCAGTTTAGTAGCTGGATATATAATGAACTCAAACAAATCAATGGCCTTTCTCTACACAAATGATAAATGGGCTGAGAAAGAAATGAGGGAAACAACACCCTTCACAATAGTCACAAATAATATAAAATACCTTGGTGTGTGACTCTAACTAAGGAAGTGAAAGACCTGTATGACAAGAACTTCAAGTCCCTGAAAAAGAAAATGAAGAAGATCTCAGAAGATAGAAATATCTCCCATGCTCATGGATTGGCAGGATTAATATAGTCAAAATGGCTATCTTGCCCAAAGCAATCTACAGATTCAACGCAATCCCCATCAAAATCCCAACTCAATTCTTCATTGAGATAGAAAGGGCAGTTTGCAAATTCATCTGGAATAATAAAAAACATAGGATAGCAAAAACTATCCTCAACAATAAAAGAACCTCTGGTGGAATCACCATGCCTGACATTAAGCTGTACCACAGAGCAATTGTGATAAAAACTGCATGGTACTGGTACAGCAACAGACAGGTAGATCAATGAGTAGAATTGAAGACCCAGAAATGAATCCACACACCTATGGTCACTTGATCTTTCACAAGGGAGCTAAAACCATCCAGTGGAAAAAAAGACAGCATTTTCAACAAATGGTGCTGGCACAACTGGCAGTTATCATGCAGAAGAATGTGAATTGATCCATTCTTATCTCCTTGTACAAAGCTCAAGTCTACGTGGATCAAAGACCTCCACATAAAACCAGAGACACTGAAATTTATAGAGGAAAAAGTGGGGAAAAGCCTCGAACATATGGGCACAGGGGAAAAATTCCTAAACAGAACAGCAATGGCTTGTGCTGTCAGATCAAAAATTAACAAATGGGACCTTATAAAATTGCAAAGCTTTTGTAAGGCAAAAGACACTGTCAAGAAGACAAAAAGGCCACCAACAGATTGGGAAAGTATTTTTACCAATCCTAAATCTGATAGGGCACTAATATCCAATATATACAAAGAGCTCAAGAAGCTGGACTCCAGAAAAATGAATAACCTCATTAAAAAATGGGATACAGAGCTAAACAAAGAATTCTCAACTGAGGAATACCGAATGGCTGAGAAACAACTGAAAAAATGTTCAACATCCTTAATCATCCGGGAAATGCAAATCAAAACAACATTGAGATTCCACTTCACTCCAGTCAGAATGGCTAAGATCAAAAATTCAGGTAACAGCAGATGCTGGCGAGGACGTGGAGAAAGAGGAACACGCCTCCATTGCTGGTGGGATCGCAAGCTTGTACAACCACTCTGGAAGTCATTCTGGAGGTTCCTCAGAAAATTGGACATAGTACTACAGGAGGATCCAGCAATACCTCTCCTGGGCATATACCCAGAAGATGTTCCAACTGGTAATAACACATGCTCCGCTATGTTCATAGCAACCTTATTTATAATATCCAGAAGCTGGAAAGAACCCAGATGTCCCTCAACAGAGGAATGGATACAGAAAATATGGTACATTTACACAATGGAATACTACTCTGCTGTTAAAAACAATGAATTTATGAAATTCTTGGGCAAATGGATGTATCTGGAGGATATCATCCTTAGTGAGGTAACCCAATCACAAAAGAAGTCATTAGATATGCACTCACTGATAAATGGATATTAGCCCAGAAACTTAGAATACCCAAGATACAATTTGCAAAACACAAGAAAATCAAAAAGGAAGACCAGCGTGTGGATACTTGATTCTTCCTTAGAATAGGGAACAAAATACCCATGAAAGGAGTTACAGAGACAAAGTTTGGAGCTAAGAGGAAAAGGATGGACTATCCAGAGACTACCTCACCCAGGGATCCATCCCATAATCAGTCACCAAACTCAGACACAATTGCATAGTACAGCAAGAGTTTGTTGAAGGGATCCTGATATAGCTGTCTCATATGAGGCTATGCCAGTGCCTGGCAAATACAGAAGTGGATGTTCACAGTCATCTATAGGATGAAACACCGGGGATCCCAATGGAGAAGCTAGAAAAAGTACCACAGGAGCTGAAGGTGTATGCACCCCCTATAAGAGGAACAACAATATGATCTAACCAGAACCCCTAGGTGTCTCTAGATGCATATGTAGCAGAAGATGGCCTAGTCGGCCATCATTGGGATGAAAGGCCCCTTGGCATTGCAAACTTTATATGCCCCAATACAGGGAAACGCCAGGGCCAAGAAGTGGGAGTGGGTGGGTAGGGGAGCAGGGAGGTGGGGAGGTTAGAGGGAACTTTCAGGATAGCATTTGAAATGTAAATTAAGAAAATATCTAATAAAAATTTGGAAAAAAAAAAAACAAATGTGAAGGTGTAAGAAGTAGTTTTAGGAACCTAACACACAGCTTGGAAGATAACACTGTGTTAACTGCTTTGATCACAGTAATCAATATATAATGTATATGTGTTCATACACACACACACACACACACACACACACACACACACAAACGCACATATATACATTTGTTCATTATCTGACAAAAATTTTAAACTTTTTAAATAATATAGATATTGAGACCAACCAATTACAGACAATTACAGATTCCTTTTTACCTAAGTCATGGTCTTAGATTTAAAATTGGGAAAGGCATTGATAAGCCTAGTGCTATATGTATTAATTGATCCATCTTCACTCTTGCTTGAGTAACTACTTCTTCCCTAAACTAGTTCACATGGGTGACAGTAGCATCTTGTTTAGAGATGGAAAAGTTGGAAGTAAGGAGAGCTGGGGACTGCATTTAAGATGACAGAACAGAACAAGGAAGGTCATGGAATCTTCAATTCCCTCATTGGACTCTTTAGATGAGTGTTGCATTTGGCATTCGTTTTCTTTGTGGGCTTAAGTTTTGTCTTGTTTTCTTCCTTCAACCTTCCTTCAACTGCTGGAGACAGGCTCTTAGGTTTGTTTTGCAGGGGATGTAAAGAGCTTTCTTAAACTCCCATCTTTATTTCCAAAGTATTTCCGTTTCTCTTCCACAGAGCCCCACCTATGCCATAGCTTCCTGGGGATCTCTGGGATGCAAAAGTATATCTGTGGAGAAGCAACTCTCACTGATTTTACTCACTTTCAAGTGCAGGATCATTTAAGTCACTACATTCCATTCATTGTTGCTATGTAATTTAAGAGAAAGGGTGATTGTGCCAATAAATAATAACTATACTAATTTCATATTATAATCTGGATGTCTTCCCTGAATTGTCTCTAAAACATTATCATTTTTGTCATATACGTTTCAAGCCAACCAATTATCATCCCCTATTGAAGACAAGGAAACCAAAACTAAAGGTAATTAACTCTCTTAAATTACTTTAGCAATTAATCGATTACTCAATGATTACATGGTGAAGCTTGAATTTTTTCTGAATCCAGAAGTCAATACTTTGTCACTGGGTTGTGTTTTAAATATGGAAACTGTCATCACTGGAAAACTGCAGCATCTTATGAGAGATAAACACCTAACTGCCAAAACAACTACATGTTAATGCCTCTCTGCTTTGACAGTGCTAGGATTCCAAGTCCCACTGAGGTTGCTAATTCACAGTTACACAGGATGTTTGAGTATGTCATTTGTAAGTCAGGGCTCTGGAGCCACAGGGACAAAAGAATATAGAAACTACCACTTCATCCCTCTAGACCCAACAGAGAAGAGACGGGAAACTTCAGTTACCACAGTAGCTAAGGCTCCCAAGTAGAGAAGGTGTGAGCATTACAAGGAGTAGTTAGGTCTGAGCAGAGCCAACCTGTGACTTGCAGTACACACACCATTTTCAAATCCATTACAACAAAAACGTTCTCAGGAAGACTCACTGAAGCCAGAAAGGTTGCTTCATGGTGTTACTTCATGATTTTAAAGAGTGACCGTATATCTATGCCATTGAGTATGCTCGATTCCATGAAAGACGAACTCTAAGTCTTCATTTCATAGACACAGACTACGAAATGAGTGTTAACTGATGGCATGTGTTGGTGAACAAAGGTGTAAACTGACAACTGTTCCTAGGGACTTAAAAGGGTGTGGCATAGTGCTCCTGACAGAGGGGGACCAAGAGGACAAACTCAGGGCAAAGAGAACATGATACCAACAAGATTAGGGAGTCAGCTAACCGTTGAGCCAAACCACCCTCAAAAGGCAGTTAACTAAGCCCAGAGAGACAAGCAGGCGGGATCAGTGATGGACGAACCAAGGTTACTGAATTTAGTAATTAAGACAAAAACAGCAAAAGAAGCAATTTGCTTAAAAGAATTTTAAATACAGGTGTCTTAGTTAGTTTTACTGCTGTGAACAGACACCATGACCAAGGCAAGTCTTATAAAAACAACATTTAATTGGAGCTGGCTTACAGGTTCAGAGATTCAGTCCATTATCATCAATGTGGGAGCATGGCAGCATCCAGACAGGCATGGTGCAGGAGGAGCTGAGAGTTCTACATCTTCATCCAAAGGCTGCTAGTGGAAGACTGACTTCCAGGCACCTAGGGTGTGAGTATTAAGCTGACACCCACAATGACACGCCTACTCCAACAAAGCCACACCTCCAAAATGGTGCCACTCCCTGGTCCAAGAATATATAAATCATGACAACAGGAAACGGTCACATGAAGCAAACCAAAATGCAAGGAAGAAAAGAACAAATAGACGCAACACAACAGAGAACAGAGATCACCAGAGATACTGAAGACTACTTTTTAAAATAATAGATCAAATGGAATAAAATACTTTTTTCTTAAAACAAAACAAAACAAAAACAAAACAAAAAGGCAGATATTTCAACATAGGAACTTTTCAAAAATATATTCAGAAAAAAAATTACAGAGATGGAACGAACCAATAAGAATGGATGGTAATACTCTACCACATCTATAAAGACAGGCTGGCGCAGGCATCCTTGCTGGCTATATAAATGCTCAGAACCAAGAGTTTCCAATTAGCATCTTGCAGTCCATTCCACCAAATACGAAACGACAAGTAACAACAATATGCTGGCGTAATCTGTCACCTTATTAATTAAAGGAGGAGACGATACCTCAACAGAGGCAAAAATTCAATACATTCAATAGTCAATAATGTTCTAAAACACAGTAAGAGAAAAGTGGTGCTTTGTTTTGACAAGTAGAAACATGTTACTTTTGATACAAAGCTGCCAAATTTTCTATTACTGAAAATTATTCCAGAAATTCTAGGAAGTTTGTTGTGGGGAGGGGGAAAGGAATTATAGTTATCATAAAGGAAAAAAAAACACAAATGTAATTTTATATAATAAAGTAATGTCAATCTGAAAAAGTGAAACATATTAACTAATAAATCTGCATTAAATTTTAATAAAAGGGAAAATACTGTCACACTGATGCTCAGTCTGGAGTCCCTGAAAAGCACTGATCCTGGGTCCCCAGAAGCAACGATTACTAGAGTCGAGGTGTGGATAATTAGTAACTAAGTCCCAAACCGAGCATGACTTGGTTTCCTCAGCATATATTCTTTAAGTGTGAGTGTCATAACTGCCACTTTTATCGGTCACCCATAATAACATTTGGAATTAGACTGAATTAAAAGCACCTGATTTCTGTGTGGTGTGTCATTAAACCAGACACCTCCATCATTTCAAACCTCTGCCTCAGCACTTAAAGCAGAATACACAAACCCGTTTCCCTCAGCAAACTGAGACCTGCTCCAATCAAGAAAAAAAAAAAAAAAAGTATGTACCTAAATTCTGTTACCTTGTGGAAATAAAATTATTTTGGGAATTTACTACAAACTTTCTCCAAGGTGAGACTTCAGTAAAAACAATACAATTTTTTTTAAAGTTTTATTTAGAAATTTCTAATATTAGTGTCTGGAGAGATGGCTCGGCAGTAAAGAGCACTGGCTGCTCTCCCAGTGGGCCTGAATTCAATTCTCAGAATCTACATGGCAGCTCACAACCGTCTGACTCTAGTTTCAGGGAAGACAGCGCCTTCTTCTGGCCTCCACCGGCACTGCACACAATGGTGCACAGACACACATGCAGGCAAAACACCCAAGTACATAAAAATTTTAATTACTTTCAACGACTAATAGGCATGTAGTTCAGTGGCCGAGGATTTGTCTAGCATGCACAAGACTGTGTTCAATCCCCAAGACTACAAAAATATATATATATAAATAAAATTTAAGGGTTTGGAGAAATGACCCAATTGTTAAGAGCACTGGTTGTTCTTCTACAGAACTTTGACACAGTTCACAGCACACAACCACCTGTAACACTAGTTCCAAGGGATCCAACAAGCACATACACGCAGGCAGGCAGCACGTTTATACACCTAAAGTAAATTAAATAGATCCTTTTTAAAATTAAATATATATTATTTAAATTTTTACACCTAACCAAGTTATAGTTCCAATGACTTGAAGGAAAAAAAAAGGAACAAAATACTTCCTCTTTACCACCAGAGGGAGCTACGCATCGGGGCCACTTGGTTTACTATACTACATTACCACAAGTAAATCATAGATTCTCTAAACGGGCCTAGCTGTGATTTTATATGGAAAACATACCTAGCAGTTATTTCTTTTGAACAATTTCTCTCTCTGTGTGCGTGTGCATGTGTGCATGTGTGTTGATTATTTATCGAGACAGGGTCTCTCTGTAACCCTGGCTATTGTGGAACTCACTATGTTAGTTAGCCAGGCTGACCTCAAACTTGGAAAGATTCACCTACCTCTGCCTCCTGAATACTGAGATCAAAGGTGTGCGCCACCACACCTAGCCTGTGTGAGTTTAGTTTGAAAAATAAGCACCATTCACAATTTGTTATGAAGATACTGTCAAACATTTCTTTAGCAGTTAATTCTCAGAATCTCAAAATCACCAGGACTCTTCCTCTGTCCTTACGCCTCCCCTGCCAATGCTCCATGGTTCTGCGCATGGACGCATATTTCAAATCTCCAGAACAACAACAAGGTCAAAAGTGCTTAATAAACGCTTGAAGGGAAAGCATACCTGGGTAGTCTTCTGAGACGTGGACCGAGTAGGATACACTGCAAAGACAGGGAAAAGAGAAAGGTTTAAGTCACTGTGGAAAGAATCATGTTTTTACACAAGAAAAGCCCACCCCGTGTTGCCCATCTATTTATACATATGCCAGTGTAAGCACACTGCCCACACAGACCAGAAGGCTGATTGGAAGGGGATACAGGAAACACACAGATGTGAATTTGAGTGTCAGTAGAGGTCTTCCCAATCTTTCCTGAAACAGTCATTCCTCTCCTGAGTGAGATCTCCCTCTCAGTATAAACAAGTCTTTTCGTTTCAGCATTACACAAAGGCTCCTCACAATGAGAAACTGGTTTTTGGTTCTGCTTTTCCCAAGTTTTCTTTCCATACCAGAGAGCATGTTCTGTAGTAAGTACTGCATTAGAGAATTTAAATTGTATGTGTATGTTGCTGAGGATAGACCTCAGGACCTTGTACACACTAAACACTCTGCCACCCAGCTGTGTTCCCGAACCCAGCATTTATTTTTAACATTGCTCCCCAACAAGTGTTTTTTAAAAACAAACAAAAAATGGCATTTGACTTAAAATTAATGAGATGACAGATGCATGTAACTAAGTTATTCTTCTTAATTCACTCTTTCAAATCCACTATAACACACAAAATGCTATCAGTTCTGAGGACTACAGAACAGCGTCGGAGGGGGGGAGTTAAAATATATGTAAACAATTTCCCAACTCCTTTCTCAGGAACCCTTATGCCTCTACAAATCTGTTTCAGATGATAGACATTTAGATAACCTATTTCTTCATTTTTCTATGTCTATACAGAAGACTGCAAATCCTTTGAGAGTTGAGCTCCGTATTCATTTATATCAGTCCATGGTCAACTGTTTTAGTGTATGATACCCAGGATTCATATAGTAGGCATTTAAATGAGTTAGTGGAGTTGTACAGAAAAGATATGTTACTGTTCATGAAGGGTGTTTTGCTGTTCGATTAGTAAGTCAAGAAGCCAATCATGTTAATGTGAAATCACATTTAAGCAGAACAATCAAAGGAGATAACACGGCTAATGTACAGAAGTATAATATCAAGCAATGAACACAGAGGAAGAGAGCCTGGTCAGTATAAAGCCCAATCGTTTATAAGATGCTGCTTACATCTTATGACACATAGAAGAACACCCAAACAAACATTAAAGTGTGTGTTGTTCAGTCATGCATGTGACACATATGTACTACATAATCGGGACCAGGAATTATCCACTTATTTGTCATTCCTTCATCTTAATGTCCCAAGCTCCATGCAGGCATCCAATCGGAATGTGTGTGCATGAGTGTGTGTGCTTTCATTCACACAACCGTAAAGTAAGAATCACAGTGATGCCCTTTTCAGGCAAAATTATTATCTTAAAAAAAAATTTACTCAAGTGGTAACATTTAAGATTGAAACAAGGAAAATGCAAATTACCACTCCATTGTAGTAGTAAAATAAGAGCAAGGTTTAGTGGGATATACAAGGAAGAAATGAAAAGATGATACCAAATGGCAGATGCTGAGCCCAGTCAAAACCCCAGCTACTGAAATCACAACCCTGAGTAAGACCAAGGAGGTAAAATATCCACGTCACTGGCACCTCAACCTTGGTAGGGGAATAAACATTATGACCCAATGCGAGCTCACTTTCTTGTGGTTCACTGGCTAACACAGTGGGAATCTACTACAAAGTGATGAAATTCTTGTTGATCAGTCTGCCCCTTCAAATGGGGCAGTTCTAGATGACAGAGAACCCAGGCACCTGAACAATTATACCCAATTCCAAGTTGAATCAATTTCCACCACCGCATGGTCTCAACCCAAATTATTTGACCTCATTTTTGCTCAAATCAATATCTGAATGTCAAATGAACCCCTAATCCATTCCTGTCTTTGTCAAGTCTGGGAGCCTGCTATAGACTAGCAGGAGCCTTGTTGCTTGGAGACTTACTACCTAAGTAATAGAGAAAAAGTCACTTATACAAAATCAGCTTCAGAGTCAGTTCAGATTCCATGTTCCTGCTCTCCAGGTCTTCAGTGATGCTTTGATAGAGGGAAAACACAGTCAAATAATTTTGGTGGAGACCATGGGGTGGTGGAAATTGATTCAACTTGGAATTGGGTATAATTGTCCAGGTGCCTGGGTGCTCTGTCATCTAGAAGTGCCCCATTTGAAGGGACAGACTGATCAAAGCATTATTCCGCCAGTTATTCAGCAGCAGCAGCTCAGGAATCTTAGCCCACCTCCAGTTCTTTCTGTTTGTCTTATTCTGTTTTGTGGAGACATGGTCTCAGGCAACTCGAGCTAGTGTCAAGTTCTAACCCAGGGAGACTTTGACATTGACCCGTGGACTTGCTCCCATCTCCGGAATGCTGGGATTAAGTGTGTATCACCACTATGAGCCTCAAGCACTAAAATTAACAGAATTAACAGGAGTTTTGTACGAATGAATGCTCTCTGGAGAATTCAATTTGATTTGCGGGTGGGGGGGGGTGGATATATTACATTTATCAGAAACTAAAGCTAACACTGACAATTTTACTTTTAAGGTGCTAATGGCCTCGTAATTATAGGAGGCAGTCCCATGTTCATGACTATGCCTAATTCTCCAAGCATCAAACAGAAAACAAAAGCCTTGCAGGATGATTCATCAGCTCCCAGACCTAAAGCTTGATTTTTGGGTGAATACCAGGAGGAAAATCACCAGGCCTGTAAAATCTTAATCAGTTTCAGTCTGTAGCTTTGCAGAATGCTAAGGGAAACAATCCAGTAAGAGCAGACTTGGATGATTAAGCTCAAGGTTCTAATGGGCAGGGCCAAATGGGGGGAGAGGGGGGGCTGGGGGGAGGCAGAGAGCAAAGCTTAAGTAGCTTTCAGAGTAGGGCTGGATTGTGCTGTCCATAGTGAATGCTGTACACCCTGCAAGTGATGTACTGGCAAACTCAAAATAAAAGATGACAGGAGGAAACCCTGAAGCATTCTCTAGATTCGGGCGGTGGGGAGGGAATGCCCTCATAGTCCTGGACTAGGCTGTGTTGTGAACACAATAAAAAGCTCTGTCGGAGAACATCAGGTCAGTTGACATGTTGTTTAGTATAATCTATATGTGGACCACAGCTTGAGGTGCTTCCAGTCAGAAGTTTAAGCTGGAATCCATAAATCTTTTTCTATTACTTGTGTAAGTCCTCTGATAGTATTTGGCCCGAGGAAAGACTTCGTTCTGCAGCACAGGCAGAAGGCCATCAGAAAATAGCCATCCGATGTTCCGCCGACACCTCACCTTACACTTGGGTTTTAGTCCTATGACTGGAACCATTCCCAGGGTCATTCCTGCATTTAAATTCATCATTTGCACCTTATTTCCTTTTCCTTCTGAACCCTCTAATGGAGAGGCCAAAGGTACAGACTTACTCCTCATTCCCACATTCTCAGCCTTAAGAAAACTATTGAAATATAGCCGGAAGATGACAGGGTTGGTGGTCAAATTTAAAGCAAGACAGGAATACAGGGAAAGACCTTGGCTCAAAATAACAATAATAAACAATAATATTTTTTTAAAAAAACTTAAAAGAATAGCATGGGGATGTGGTGGTTTTAATGAGCATATTTAAGTTGCATATGAATACTTGGTATCCAAGTCATGGCACTTTGGGGAGGTGTAGGAGGTGTGTCCTTGCTAGAGGAAGTTCTGCCGCTGGAGGTGGACTTTGTGACCCTCTGTGCTTGCAGTTCAAGATGTGAGCTGTCAGCTAGCTGCAACATGACTGACACTTGCTTTTGTATCTCCTTGCCATGATGGACTCTCAGCCTTCGGGAACCATAAGTCAGGCGAAGCCTTCCTTTTATAAGATGCTTTGGTCACAGTGTTTTATTTCAGCATGGGAAAAGTAGCTAATACAGGAGGTAATGGAAGACAGGGTCTTAAAATAGAAGTGAGAACCCAAACGGAAAGTAAAGGAATCTTAGACTCAGGAGACATGTCAGGGGTGTAGAATGCAATACCTGTATTTTATAATAACCCCCCCAAACACTATGACCATCTGCAAAGTGAAACTCCTAGGTCCTGAACCATCTCTCTCTCTCTCTCTCTCTCTCTTCACCTGACCCCAAGTTTAACAGAACAAGGATTGTCCTGTGTGCTGCCTCTTTTGCCTCCACCCTGAAATCTGAAGCACATTTCCTAATAACAGAGCCTTGAAAGCGCTCAGCTTTCCTGGTTCCATCAGACTTCTAGAATTCACAGGAGGAAAAGCAAAAATGCAGAAATCTATGCAGATCCCAAGCCGCTTTGCCCACCTGGACATGAGACGCTGAAAACACCAACAGAAACCACCTCGCCACTGCCATGCAGCTTGGGGCTTCTGCCTCCTTAGTGCTGCCGAAGTAAATGGACTTACCCTTGGATCCCACCCCAGGCTCACTCCAAGTGCTTTATGGACTATTTGGAGCACGGTTTGCTTGTGTGATCCCGTTCAAGACCCACAACATTCACCGTTTCACTCATTATCCTGTTTCATTTCCCAAGAAAGCATTTGCCAATGACCTAGGACACCAGGCCAGTGTTCCCCTATTCTTCCCCAGTCACTAACTGTGATTGATGTGTAATGTCATGATCAGGCGATTCTAGTGCACTTTCCTACTTCACTGGTACCCTGACATCACCCACATCAATAGGACATCAGGACAGTGTTAAGCTCCATAAGAGACCCAAAGCCTCATTCACCTCACCTTCCTCTCCAGACCCTAGATCTGGTCCTGAGGGTAGAACTGCATCTCTTGTACAAAGTCAAACCGTCCTGTTCTACTCTTCAGCTCTGACTCCTCCCATCTTTAGACAGCATTTTCACCCCTTTGGTCTTCCCTGGGCTGCCTCTAGGGTTCAGTCCACCCTCTGCCTGGCTCTAGTTAACTGCTCATTACAGCACCCTAAGCTCCTTCACTGTGAAGTTCCAACCCTGCCCCAAAAGCTCCAAATGGTAGATTGAGTTGTGCTTGGCACTGTCCCCTAGACGCCTGAAAGCTGCCATAGACACAATGACACTAAGGTGTGTGAGCACATATGGACACACAAGGCCCTCAACATCAGTTAGTAAAGGCTTGGCCCAGTGACCCTAGACCTTACATCTCACACATGCCTATGGTCTTCTCTTTTCATTTATAAATCCTGACAAATTTCTAAAACCTAGTCATTTGCCCTCTGGCTATCAAATCATTTTATTTCATATTAATGTAAAGGGGACTGCCATTTGGCTGCTCCCTCAGGCATTTAAACTATTTCTCCCGCTAAAGACTGACATACAGACTTACAGTACCTGCATCGACACAGAAAGAGACAAACATCTCTCATTTCCATCAAGCCTAACCTACCAATATGCTACAAAGATCCCATAAATCCACAGTCCACTTGGGATTTTTGTTTTATTAGTCTCACAGTTTTATAATTTATAATATCAAAGCTGTTATAGAGTGGGGGAAAATCTGACTACACAGATATTAAGAAAAACACTAATTAGAATAAACAAATGAGGGCTGATGAGAGAGATAACTAAGCAGGTATAGGCACAGGCCACCAAACAATCCAAGCTTGACAAACTGAGTTTGATCCCCAGAACCAACATGGACGAGGAAGGAGAAAAGTTGTCATGAGTGCAAATTCTATACTCACACTGTGGTACACATACTTACATGTGCACTAATGATGAAATTCTAAAGAGCCAACTCTCCCAAGTGTTGAATTATACATGCATGATTTTGACCTGAAGCCAACTTAAAAGGCAGTAGGATAGATGGCTTTATTTTCAAGGCAAGGTCTTACATAGCCCAGGCCTTGAACTCCATGTATACCCAAGGATAGCCTTGAACTTGTGATCTTACTTCCAGCTCTGTGTGCTGAGATGGCATACATGTGCCCACATTCAGTTTTATGTGGTGCTAAAGGCTTGGGACATGTCAGGCAAGCATTCTGCCAGCTGAATTACATCCTTACCCTAAGAATATTTTTAAATCTGGAATACCAGTACGTGGGAGGTAGAGACGAGAAGATCTGTGGTTCCAAGCATCCTCAGCAAAAGGAGAAAGTAGACATTTGTAAAACAAGAAGGTATTTTCCAATGCAGTAAAAGAATCACGTTTGGTACAATGAGATGTGTTTCCATAATAAATGTATATGTACTACAAATACACACTTACAGAGATACTACTTAAGAAGAGTGGCTCCCCTCCCTCTCTCCCTGGGATTCTGAATGAAAGAGTCTTCCGGCACATCTGAATTACTTCCGTCAGTACAACTACAGCATGTAGTGAGACAAGGTGCTAGAGCTGTTCCCACACTCCATTTACACTACAGACATGCTGGTGACAGGCATTGCTCCACGGCAGTGGTGGCTGCAGGGACATCACTGACTCCTCTTCTCCCCTCAGAAAAAGCAGGATCCTTGACTTCATCATAGGCAGTTTATATAGCAGATATTAATTGTGCTGCAAGTCTCCATACACAACTGGGGAGAGGCTGTCATCAGGATCCTGAATGAAGGGCTCTTTCCCCCTCCCATGTCCTGATAATTGTCTTCTTTTCTTGTCTGCCTCACAGACTAACGTTCCAATTTGTATCATAACTGATATGTCTCTCTGTCTCTCTCTGTCTCTGTTTCTCCCCTCCTAACACACACACACACACACACACACACACACACACACACACACACACACCCCACACCACACCACACCACACCACACCACACCAGATTGTATAGATTTGAATCCTGAATTGACACTCTGCCACAATGAATTGTACTGTATGGTCACCAGTAAGTACTCTTCTACTTTAACTGCTATGAAGAACGTATGAGACAATACACATTTTAAAAGGATTAACACCAGACACACAAATTACGCAGGAAGGATTATTGTTACTCCTACAAATCATTATTTGGCTGGTGTATACCTCATGCACCTTTAGGATTCAATCCCAGGCCAAGTTCCTCACAAACTTCCCTGACCACCAAGACAGAAGAGTAGATTCCTTCCTTTAGGTAACACTTGACCTGGACACTGGTCTCCTCCAGACCTCAGGGGAAGAACAACTATTTTCATTCTCAAATACTTGGAGCCAAGACATGGTGGCATACCACCCAGCACATAATTTTGAAGATGGAAGGATGCGCAGATCATAGCTTTCAAAATTCCTGAACCTAATGCCATAGCAATTCCCTACCTAAAGGAGTATTTAAATTTTTATGAAAACGTTGCCTGCAACCGCACAATGTGCACATACATACAATCACTACAAACACATTGAGTTTGAGACTTCTCTATCACGTGCCTTCCTGAGCCCCTTGTGATGTGAAAAGTAGACTGGGCTTTGGATGTCACCATCATGCAATCTCCGAGACTCACATTTTCAAGTCTACAAAATGATGGTAGCAGGTGCCTTGCAGCTCTCCCTCGGGTGTGAGCCAAAACCCAGTGGAAGACGAGACAGGAGGACTTATAAATAAATAAGTAAAGAAAAAAGGGAAGCACTAGTTATTTTCTGTACAGTTTCTATAGCAATTCAACATTAATTAGCAAGTTATGTGTCAGAAGTGTACTACACATTAAAGTTTTTATGTAAACTGCTACCATTTTTAAAACGTAGTGAAAGGAATATCATTTCTCCTAAACAGAAGTGGGCTGGTGGAAAACCGCCAGTGTCAAATGGAAAAAGGCTTGATTGGGAATTGTTTAAATATCATATATTCCATGCAAGGACTAAGTGCGCTAAGTTAAACCCGCTAGTGGCACTGCAGAACAAATGGCTCCTTGTCTCCTGAGCAAATGCCTGCCTGGCCTTTCCTAAGCACTGAAACTATTTTCAACTAAGAAACAGGTCCTTGAGCTAATTAGATAAATGATCAGGCCCCTGCAAAAGACTGGAGATGCTGACCAAACATTAAGGTAGCCAAGCATAGATGTTCCCGTTTTCACATTTTGATAATTTTTAAACCTATTATACTTTGAAGAGATGCAGTAACATGTCCAAAATAAAGAAATGCTTTTCTTGTTTGTGTTTAATGTGAGACCCCAGGTGGGAGCTTCTATTCCTCACTTCTGGACCACAGGTCAGCACTTAGACTTTTAAGTGAGGGTCCTCTGGGCGGGCCTGAATTTGAAAGCACCTAAGAAGGTGGATGCTACTATAATTAACCTTATTGCTTTGAGGAATGGAGTCTCCTTCTTTCCTTTATCACATCTGCAGTCTACAAAATATGTGAATGGAAATGAAAAAAGAGGCAGATGCCAACTCATCAAGAAATAAATGCCAGCCAGGTGGAGAAGCACTCACCTTTAATCCCAGCCCTCGGGAGGCAGAGGATGGCGTATCTCTGTGAGTCTGAGGCCAGCCTGGTCGACTGTGAGATATGGAACAGCCAAAGCTTGAGATCTTGTCGACAGACAGACAGACAGACAGACAAAGATATCCCAGGACTGAAGTATAGCTACGAAGTAGAGTGTCTGCCCTGGGTGCTGAAGGCTCTAGGTTTGATTCCCATACCAAAATAAAAAAAAGAGAATCAGTACTGTTCACACAAGATGCAAACACTAGGTAGAATAGGCTATCACCCAATACTTAACATTTATAGTAAACTAGTTATATAATTCTTTCCATATTTTTCCCTCAAAAAGTAAAATCAGCTTTTCTCTTCTGTACAGTGTGCAACCAAAACAAATTTAATATTCAAGTGATGAACATTCACTCAGATTTACAGGCCTTTGCCTTCAGTGTTTTATATCTGAACCTCCAAGTGGTCATAAAAGCGCAAAAGCTGCTGCATACACAACATACCAAGACTTAAAGACTGAACAGAAGAGAATAACTCTATTCCTGAAGTCAAGCTTTTTTGTGGCAGGAAAAAAAATTGGGGGAAATACTATCAACACTCAAGAGAGATAAACACCAGGGGTAGCATTATAATACCATATGAGCAAATCCCTCAAAGAATTAGGGCACATAAATTAAGTCTGTGACAAGTTCATATCTTATAGAGTATCAAAACTGCAGGCCCTACAGCATGCTGCCTTCCAGTCTCACCCTCATCTCACATCACTGCTCTGTGTTCTCTGGATAACCCAGCCAGAACAAAACAAACCAAGGCTGGCCAGTGCTGGAAAGATGGCTTAGCAGTTAACAGCAAGTACCACTCTTGCAGTTGATCCAGATTTGGATCCCAGCCCATAATCTTCTGTGACTCCAGTTCTGGAAGATGCAATGATGTCTTTGTCCTCTACAGGCTCCAGACGTGCATGCTATAGATGCACATATGTGCAGACGAAACATTTATGTACATAAAAAGATAAACAAACATAAAAAGCCCCGTTCTCTTCAAGTGGTTATAACTTTTTATTTATTATTACTGGGTGTATATAATGAGTGTGTGAGGCTTCCCAAGGCAATGCAAATGCAAGCCAAGAATCAAGTGCGGGAAGTCAGTTCTCTCTTTCCAACTTTATGTGGGCTCCAGTAATCAAATGCAGGTCTCAGGTTGCCAGTCACACTTTCCAGGCAAGAGTTCTGCTACTGAGCTCTCTGAGTTGGGTTGTGTTGGTTTGGGGTTTGGTTGGCTGGTTTCTTCCTAGGCTAGACCCAGTTCTTGAGCATGCCACGTCCCTGTCTGGAATTCTCTCTGTGTTTGGCCTCCTTGACATTACTTTTGCCTCTGAGATCTTGGCTCAAATGTGACATTTTCACAAATGCTTTCTCATCTCTTCCCAGGCTTGTGGATCTCAGCAGTCACAGTTGGAAATTACACATCCATTTGCAAGACTCACGCCCACCTGCTTGTACCATAGGTCTATGAATGTGGAAGGCCCTATCTTCTTCCTGGTGATTAATAGTGATGCACATTGTCATTTTATCTTTAAACAGCCGAGGTTTTGTCTTTAATATTTTTACAATGGATTAGTTCCATGCAAAAGTAAACAGTATATTTAAGTAGAAGAATGTCATGCACTTACCTCGGAGAACACTATATTTGTGCAATTAGTGTTTATTTATAACCTACAAATCCTTTCGTCTTTCAATGATAAATAAACGCATTCAAAATGACTTTACAAATAACAACAATCATTCAAAACTTGAAGACCACACTATACATAAAGACAAAGGATGGCCTTTATTTAGCTTGTAGTGAGCTTGAACTGTGCTCTATATAAGTGAGTTAGACAGCCTGCTGCTTATTTGGTTAGGGAGATACCATCTCCTGCTGAGTGCTGTCTGGAGGGTTACACGGAGGATGATATGCAGAGGAAGGTTGCTTGTGTGATGATACTCCATTAGTGAAAATGACTTCTCCACTTCCTGCCCTGCCTCACATTAAAGACTGAAAAGAAACAAAATTCCTTAGACACAGATAACACCAGGTCTCCTCAAAAATCTCTCCACTGCTTTCCCTCCCCAGCTTCTCTTTAAAGATTGTATGGAAAATATTCCCTCATGAGGTAGGAGAGGAAAGCTCACTGAACAAGCCAATCAGCAACAGATCCCAAGGGCTGATGATGCAGCCTAGGCACGAGCGCCCAGGTTTGATCCTCAGCACGTGCTATACCTAGATGAGGTAGCACACTCGGGAGGTAGGGAAAGAAGGGTCACAAGTTCAAAGTCATGCTTTGTGCTCGCAGCACATATACTAAAAGTCATGCTGTATTGCATGGTGGTTTGAAGCCAGTCAGGGCTATATAATTCTCTATTTCAAACAAATGGACTAACCACCAACAACATAAAACTACTTTCTGTTCAAGCCTGACAACTTACATTCTATCTCTGGAACCTATGTAAAGACCGGAGAGACCAACACACAAAGTGTCCTCTGAAAATGCCGAGAGAGAGAGAGAGAGAGAGAGAGAGAGAGAGAGAGAGAGAGAGAGAGAGAGAGAGAGAGAGAGACTTTAAATTCAAAACATAAAACAAAAGCATATTACACCTCTTTCCTAACAGAGTTCTGAAAGAATTTTGTTCCATGCTTCAGGGTGGCTAGTCCAGAGCACAGCTTGGACTTTTAGAAAATGATTATGCAAGAAATAACTCACTCATTTGTCCTGCATAGGAATGAGGAAGTTCTACTTCTCCTAGAGCCTTAGGACACCCACAAGCAAGCTAATCCAAGGATTCACTGGCTACATGCATGAGTGCATACAGTGGCTGTTGGTGGGGTGGTAGGGGACAGAGACAGAGACTGTAGAAAAGTTCACAGACAGAGAAAGATCNGATTATGCAAGAAATAACTCACTCATTTGTCCTGCATAGGAATGAGGAAGTTCTACTTCTCCTAGAGCCTTAGGACACCCACAAGCAAGCTAATCCAAGGATTCACTGGCTACATGCATGAGTGCATACAGTGGCTGTTGGTGGGGTGGTAGGGGACAGAGACAGAGACTGTAGAAAAGTTCACAGACAGAGAAAGATCCCTCATCAACTTTCATTCTAAACCTTTAACTCACGAACCATGACTTTCTTTTCATTGTGTTAAGCCAGCAGCAAATATTTTTGTTTGCCAAATTGAAACCATCTGAATTTTACAGACCTATTAAACAAGGGTATCCTAATTTGCATTGAATACTAAAGTTTAATCTATATTTTCATGCCATGCCTAATGCCTACTAAATTTGACATATAGAATATAGTAATGAGTTAATTTTTTTTCTTCTAATCATTTTGTACTTTCATTTTTAAGGCACTTTTATTAGTTATTTTATTCATTTACATTTCAAATGCTATCCCCAAAGCCCCCTATACCCTCCCCCCTACCCTGCTCCCCAACCCACTCACTCCTGCTTCCTCACTACTGCCTGACCCTGGCATTCCCCTGTATTGGGGCATATGATCTTTGTAATACCAAGGACCTCAATTTAGTGTTTCAAGTGATACAATTCTGAACTTTTACAGAATAACTTAAAAAAAAAAAAAGGAAGTAGATAGGTCACAAGGAAAAAAAATGCAGGACCACAAATGTCTGTCTCTCTAAGTCAGTCTTCCAGACCTGTGTGTGTTGACCTGGGATTAGATAGCCACAGACGCTTGCTTCCTTTTGGAATGCAGTCTTTGGGTAAGATATCAAGCCAACAGGGCGTGCCGCAGCTTTCAGTCTCCAGATGAGTTATCAGTACCTTACTCAAATCAAGTATGCTTTTGCTGTTCGTCAAGCTTTTGAAACACGTTTTATTCTCACAAGATTAAATCAAAAGGTACAATTACACTGACATATTTTGATCATGAAGTTAATGGATGAGCATTCAATTAATGAATACAATTTATTCTTAAGCAAGTGACTGTGCGACGCCTCAAATCCATAAACAACCGAGACAGGAAGCTGTGTGGTTCTAGGGAGAGACAAGTTCTGACAATACCTGGACTCTGACAACAGTCTGGATGTGCATCTCAGTGGGACACTGGCGTGTAGGCTTCTCATTGTAGAAGCAGAAAATACACTGTTGGTCTCAGAGCCAAGGAAAGGAGGACAACACGGGACAGAATTAACTGGTGAGGGACATCTAGTTGTGGAGATCTCTTTAGATATTGATGCTGCTTTGGTACTGTTCTAAAGTATAGCTGAAAGAACCTATATAACTTCTTTCAAGCTATTTCTAAGTTCTGTGGACACAGCTTTTACACACTAATGTAAAACCTGTTGAAACAACTTCTGATTCTTGCTGATCACTTGAGTCACAAACTCCTCATGATGGTTTTTGCTTCTCGTTCAACATGGTGAATTTCATTGGCTCAACAGGAATGAGCTTTCCATCCTATAAGGATATGTTGACTTTATAACTAACGTTACCCTTATACCCTTACCCTTCAATTTGCCTGAAGATAATTTTCATTTAATCGGGAATGAAAAGCAGTTATTAAGAAGTAATGACCGAACCTCTTAAAGTCAGACTTTCAGACTCTCCCAAGAAAACTGGACTCAAAACTCCCTACAGGTTCCCAGTCTGAAGAGAAAGGGAACGAGTCAAGAAACCTGGGAAAACACGTGGGCTCTCATAAGATGAATCATGTAGATACTGGAGGTGAAATGTGGTTGGGGAAATTCCTACTTTTATTTTCTTATCTCAGAGATGTGAATAATAGGGGCTTGTGAAATCCACATGCCAGAGTAAAGGAGGCTGAGCTAGGAAGAGCATGAGTTCAGGGCTAGCCTGGGCTAAAGAGTAAAGTGAGATTCTATCTCCAGAAAGACAGAAAGGAATAGCTAATCTAAGATTTTCTTAAGAATGTTGAAAAGTTAATTTTATCCTGTTGTTACACAATTGCAGACATGCATATTCCAGGCCTTGGTCCTCATATTTACTGATTCATTTTGGTTAGTATTGGTTGGTTGGTTAGTGTTGGTTGGTTGGTTGGTTGTTTGCTTGCTTGCTTGCTTGGGTTTGTTTTCTGCGATAAGATAAAAGTTGACTTGCAAGCCTAGATGTAGACCAGAATAGCCCTGAGCTCATTAAGACCTGCCTGCTTCTATGCTAGGGTTTTGGTTAGATTTTTTTTTTATTGTTCTTGTTGTTGTTGTTGATGATGATGATGATGATGATGATGATGATGACACTTGATTTTTAGATGTTTGAAAGAACAGTCTTACTCTATAGCCTGGCCTCAAATGTGCTGGTATCATAGGTATGCACCACCACTCCCTGTCTGAAAAAAATTTACTGATTATCACAGGAGAAATAATCTAAGAAAAATAGTAATTTGAAAATTGACAAAAATCTATATTTTCCACCTGGAAATCTGGCCATATGCTGTAAGAAACTGGTAGGGATATGAGAGATTCCTTGGCACTAGCAATGCATTTGTGTGCTAGAAAATGCACTGTAGGGAGCGGCAGTTGCTCCGGAATGGCAGTTGCTCCGGAATGGCAGTTGCTCCGGAATGGCAGTTGCTCAGGAATGGCAGTTGCTCCGGAATGGCAGTTGCTCAGGAATGGCAGTTGCTCAGGAATGGCAGTTGCTCGGGAAAACCCGGGCTCCCTCTTCAGGCCCTCCTCAGGCAGTAGCCCCTCCCGAAGGGAAAATATGCTAATGAGGCAGTGCTTGTAGTACCAATGAAGGGAAAATATGCTAATGGCTGTGGCTTGTGGCACCAATGAACGGGCCACATGCAAATGAGGTATGGCTTGGTGCACCAATCAGCAACCACTATGACACCCCTCCCCCTTCCCTGGGAGTGTATAAAAGCAGCAGCTCTGCTGCTGTTCTGGGTCCTGGGAATCTACAATCAAGGAGCTCCAGAATAAAGCTGACTGAGAAGATCCCGGTGGTGGCGTGTCTTTCTTGCTGGTCGACGGAGGCAGGGAGGCGCGCTGCAATGCACACCTCAGTAATTGTCTACAGCTACCGACTGTCCTCATATGAACCATGTAAGCAGCATCTGTAACACAGCTCTAGAATCCAAAAGTAACTAACTCCTTATTCAGATTACCTTGGGTTCAAAACTGATTAGATCAACCATAGAAACACAGAAGACATTACTTAAAGTACTTTGGTTTTTTTTTTTAAACCTTTTCGTGTGTGTGTGTGTGTGTGTGTGTGTGTGTGTGTGTGTGTGTGTGTGTATATCCCTGTGTCCGTGTGTGTGTGTGTGTGTGTGTGTGTGTGTGTGTGTGTGTCCATGTGCATGGGAAGTGCATAGATGTGTAAGTCTGAGAACACCTTGTGAAAGTTGATTCTCTCCTTCTGCTGTGTGGGTTCCAAGGATTGAACACAAGTCTTCAATTTGATTGCAAACATCTTTCCTGGCTGAACCATCCCTTGGCCTACTTCTATGTATGTAAAAGTAAAAATTATTTAAATGCTCACAGAGTTGATTAAATAATAGTATACCCACAACAACAACAAAAAAAACCGCTAAAACCACAAGCTATGTGAAGCTACTCTGAATCAGGTTTAGCCCCATTCCTGTTGAAAATAATACATAAAGAAATGTCCTGTCATACACAGAGGGTGTCAGGTCAAAGCATGAGTATGTAAGATACCACTCTGCAGGAATGTGCTCTGCAATGTAAGATATCACTCTGCAGGAATGTGTGCTGCAATGTAAGATACCACTCTGCAGGAATGTGTGCTGCAATGGAGACTAAGGAAATCCTTTGGAGGATGGGATGGGAATTTATTGGTTGATGCTTTTTTGATCTTTTGTTTCTTTATTGAGCATTTGAAAATATACTTTATTAATAGTTATTAAATATATTCATAGGGGAAAACACTAAATTTAATACAAAAATTACATTCCACAGTTCACATGAAAGTGTAAACCTAATATACTCTGCAAATCTTTATTTCATCCTTCAGGTACTAAATTACATTCACTTTCTTAGAGATTCAGAGTTTCTATTCCACTGACCAAATTGATCCACTCAGTGCTAATCTGTCTCAACATACCTTTCCTCATCTCAAACCTTCCTGAAACACTACATGGATTGATTGATTGATTGATTGATTGACTTACTGTTTTTAAGATTTTTATTTTGTGGAGTGTGTGTGTGTGTGTGTGTGTGTGTGTGTGTGTGATGTATGTGCAGTTATTGAAGGTATCCAAGAATAACAGGCTTTTGTGGGCCACCTGATATGATGCTACAAACTGAACTTGGGTACTGTGGAAGAGTAGCATGTATACAATCTTAACCACAGAACCATCTTGCCACCTTCAGAGACCACTACTCACAATAATGCTTATTTCCCTCATGAGATATAGTTTCTCTGTGTATCTTATTGTATTCATTGTTCTATACATACATATATCCTAAAAGGTGTTCCAAATATGAAAACATATAGCTCCTTTGCCATGACATTTAATGATTCCTAAATCCTGGTGGAAAAAATATATACTTTATGCTTTGCAGAAAATAAATAAACTAAACCAAATTATGCTATGCATGTTTACTCTGATTTAAAGTTGCTTTTCACTCATAGGAACAGATGAAGAGACAGAGCTTACTTGAGAGCAGAATTTTATTACACTCTATAATGTGAAGTGAGGACAAAGAGTCATGTCTTCTGTTTATAAATCTAGCCATCTATAACTCAACATGCCCAAAATCATGAGGAACAACACACTCGGCATTTGCAACATTATAAATGCTTAACAAACGTAAGGCATAATTCAAAGCCATGATGTTCAATATTTGCAAGCCATACGAATATGCATAAAATAAGTTACTGAACATCCATTGTTCTAACAGGCTCCAACGGGAGCTGAGCAGGAACAGACTGGAATCTAATTACAGCCCTATTTCTGCAGAGAAGCACCCAGTAAGCCATGGAGCATAGGAAAACCTTCCTGCAGCTGGGTGTTGCTGATGCTCACATGGACCCCCGGCACGGAAGAAGCTAAAGCTGGAGCTCCAGTCCATGACCAACCTGGGTTGGGGAGGGGANAGGGAAGGGAAGGGAAGGGAAGGGAAGGGAAGGGAAGGGAAGGGAAGGGAAGGGAAGGGAAGGGAAGGGAAGGGGTCCTCATAATCATCACATCTTTTTGTCCAAGATGAAATTCTGTCATAACAACCGACCATAGCACGTAGTTGGGACTCTAGAATAATACTAACATTACTCTGGAATAGAGTTCTCTGGCAGTTGGTTTTGCATATTTTCATCATGTTTGTTGCGATCTAAATTTTAAGATGAGCAAAAATACTCCATTGTCTCAGCTTCTTTTTTTACACACTGCGCGCTTAGAGTAAACCCATGTGTTGCTCGCCTTTATTTTGGCAGCACAAATTCACCGAAACAGGGAAACCTCTCAAATCCACAAAAGTCACCCTTTATTTCCAAAAACAAATCTACCTACAGGTCCAGAAAATTCAAGGAAGAAATTTCTCAGAATACAGAATATAAAGAAAGTCTAATGATGCGAATGTTAATACTCCTTTTACGACAGGATGCCTAACGTTTAGTTGACAGAATATAGACGCTCTCGTACTGGAGACAGGCTCTGAGAACAAACTATGTAGTCCTAGTGCCATGAAATAGGAAGAGAAAACCAATTTATGTAACAATAGGTACAGGTCAAACAATAAGTGTGAAATGATTGTGGGGTCTTCAGCAACACAACAATGCCCTGTTATCATGAAGAGACCTCACGACATAATCTGCTGGCGACAGCCCAAAGGGAAAGACTACCATCCCACATCTATACCACCCAAGCCTTCCTTCTGTTCTCAGCAAGGCCACTGAGCTACAAGTACAACAGAGGGGTAAGATGAATATCCCCCATGAGGCTTCCTGGCCTCGACCCTCTATCCCAAAAAAAGATCCATGAGGAGACAGTTTGACTTTCACATGAACCAACAGATAGGAAGATCAACATCTCAGTGAGGTCAAAAATAAATCCTTCTGTGAAAACAGAAGCCGAAGCTAGATATTCAAAACCTTTTGATTACTTTCATGATGCTTAGATTAAATATCATTTAAACGACAGGCTTCATTAAGACTTCTAAATACCTATACAGATATTTCCGTAACAAAGCAAATCATGTTCCCCTTCCTCCTTGGCAAAGACTACTGCTTACCGTTGAGGCTATGGGAAAGTAGGGAAACGTCTATGTGGACAGAGCCACTAACAGGAGGCTTTAAAAAGGGAAGAGGGCAGGCAGTGTCTGAGAATTCTCCAGACACTGGCAAAGAAACAGATGGAAGGAAACAGTGGATGAGCGTGGGAGCCACGTCTGTGCGGAATGTAGGGTCTCTGACCCGGTGAGAAAATAAGTAATCATAACTGGATAGTAAAAGAGGCCTCCTATGATAAGAGATGGAACAAGGGGAAAAGATATTAAATTGTTAATGTGTGATAACACCCATGAACAAACTGCTCTGGTACACATCACACAAATTGTGAACCTGTGAGCCAATAAACTGATGGGCTGTTGGGTAAATGATTCAACAGCCACAATTTCTGTCCCTTCTTTGTGAAGTTAGAGATGTAACAATATAAACTGCTATCTATTTCTGGGCATCATTTTTCAAGAATTGACTTCTTGTGATAATGCTCTTAAAGTCAACCCTTCATAGGACAATTTAAGAGCTACTAAAAAGGGACTACTTGATAAGGATTTTAAAATCTGAATAGTTTTTCGTTGACTTGTTTATTGGTTCATTGGTTGGTAGTAAAGGTAATAAGAAGCCAGGAGTGATACCTTCAAACATAGTACTTGAGAGGCTGACATAATATTGAATTTGAGGCCAGTGAGGGCTACACAGCAAGTTGGAAGGCAGCCTGGAGTACATGGTGAGATCTTGTCTCAAAAGGAAATTCAACAAAATGAAACACATGTGCTGGTGTTAACAATTTGGACTTTCCCTTGCCCATTAAGAGAGTTAAACTGACAACATATCAGAAGCCAGATTTTCACCCATTTGGAATCTGGCACCTCTGACTACAGACCAGAAATAAAAAGGCATTGTTTCACGAGAACTATTCAGTCTCGGCTCCTACTGTTCAAACAATGAGAAAAGGTAGCTAAGATATGCCGAGTCAATATTATTGTCTGTGTTTGCATTTTAGTTCAAATGACAACTTACACTGTTAGGTGGCCAAGTCAAGTAATTCAGCCATATACTGAAGGACCCGGCCGGCAGTGCTTTAATTAGGTCTTCATGCAAACATCAGGCTGACATCTACTATTTCTTTTCAGAAGTTTTTTTCAAACTCTCTTTAGTGAATGTGTCCAGAACACAATGTTCGTTTATAACTTCAGCGGAAACATGGTTATCAAAGTTACAAGTAATGTGCACTGAATTCTGTAAATAAGAATGATGGCTTTGTGTTTCTTCAGTTCGCCCTCACATGGAAAGTAGCCCTCTTCCTAGAGTCTCACATCAACCTTTCTTCAGAGCAGTCACTAAATCTCTATTTATTTATGTCTGGAGCTATATTTTATTTCCACTGCTAGTAATGAGCAGGCAGCACTCTTACTGTGGAAAGTGACGATGTTAAAGGCCAGCACTGTGTGCTGAGTGAATCTCTGCTGTGAAATCTTAGTAGCCAGATGCACTTGGAAAAAAAATCAAACTGTCCATATTTTAGAAAGTGCATTTCTAAAAGTTTCATATTTTGGGAAGTGTGTTACATCAAAGCCCAGTGAATCACTGGGATTAAAACAAATATGACCTGCTGTAACATGGGAGGGGTGATGTAGAAATATCAAGAGTTCAAGGCCAGCTTCACATTCATGAGTTTGGAGATATCCTAGTCTACATGAGATCCTCTCTCAACCTGGTGAGTCAGGTTTGGTGGTGCATACTTGCTATGTCAACATTTGAGAGACACAGACAGGCAGATAACCACAAGCTTGATACCAGTCTGTTCTACATAGTGAAGTTCAGATGCGATCTCTAGAGAAAAAGCTATCCACAAGAAGATGCATGGCTGCCCTGATTTCTCGTTACCTTGCTTAAGGCAAACTTCAATAACCTCAGGTTCCTTTATACTGATTTGTCATTAAAGATATTGAGGCAAAATTTACAAAATAAATTTGTTTTAATTTTCAGAGAATTGTCTAGTCAGAGATGCTGGAGGACAAATGTTATCCAATCTATATTATAAAACTGGGGATGAGGAGGCCTATTTGTAGAAATGAGGGAAATCATGTAGCCGGTTATAGTAAGAATAAACCTGAGGGCTCTAACCTGGGCTTTCCAGCACCTACATCCAAACGTGGAAAACACTCAATATGGAAAGCCAACGCTTCCCATTGTTAGATGACTGTATCTTCACAGTGGAAGTCAAAATGAGCTGTCTCCTGGCCCTTCCACTTGGGCTACAAGACAGCACCCTGGTCATCTTTCACATACAAAGACTTTCCGAGGTACACACAAGCCAGGCATGTACATCAAAAGCACACCGCTGTACACTTCTGTCTTACACATTCCTCAGACTCAGCGCAGCTGGCAACATACTCACTGGTTTTGGACAGAAGAGTAAAAAACTAAAACAAGAAATCCAAACTGGAGTGACTTCATGTTCTGATTTTGGTCTCTTGTGAACCAATCCAAAAGTTTTAGAAATGGAAACAGAAAGTCCACATCACAACCTTGATTTCAGAGGGTTAAGTTGAAAGAGAAGTCAGAAGACAGCTATATACCCCTTCATTTTATAAAATAAATATATATTGTATTCTGTTTGTTTTTTGAGACATGGCCAAAGAATGCTGGGATTTCATTAAGTTTCCATTAAGGCCACCATGAGCATGAGAAGAAACATCCACTTTCATCAGGAAGTAGAGCCAAGTCTCCCGCCATCTTCCTAAATCACATGGCTTCTTGTGGTTTCTCATACTGACCTTGCTATGGGCAAGAAACTGCTTCCCCACTATGGCAGAATCTAACATTTCTTGCTCAAAAAAGTCACTGCCCCAGATAAGTCAAAGCCCATGGAGCAAGCTTCCCCCTCAAGGCTAATAGGCTACAAAGTATGCTAAGGAGATGTGATAATTTCTTCATTGATATTTCACCTTTGATCGGTAAATTTTAAAAATTTTGCTCATATTATCAAAGTACAATGCCATTCTTAATTCCTGTTCTAAGGAGGTGGGGATTAAAGTCTATCCCCAGCAACATTGTGAGTTCAAGACTAGCCTGGACTATAGTAGATCCTGTATCAAAAAGAAAACAAAATCAGACAAAAATAAATTTTGTCCAGGAAATACACATCCAATAAAAGACAGAAAATGTTGACAGGCCAAACTCTCATGTTGTAATGTACACTCCTCTCCCTTGATAAAAAAAACCATTGAGTTTTTTTATGTTTCAAATTCGAAAGCTGACATCTGTCAATAGCCTTTCTACATTCATCAGTTAAAAAGTAAAAGAAACCATTGAAGACAGCTGATCTGGGAGAGAGAGAAGAAAGAGGCTCACGAGTAAAGTGATAATTAAACAGTATGAAGAAAAGCGGTCTATCCAGAAGTCAAGAGGTAAAATTTGCTTCCATACCACTCAAAAAGCTCTACTGCCAAAAGGTTTGGTCATCTTTCATCTCATCTTCTAGGCAAGAAAACGAAAACCCAGAGAAGTCTCTCAGTGCACCCTGTGTCACACTGTACTTGCCCCAGAGCTTAGAACTTTGTCCAGATGTCCTTCATTAGCTTATCATTTCCATAACTGATTAAATTTGCACGGCACCGGTGAACAGCAGGCAACCCCGTGTGACTTAAACCAATCATGAAATGTATTCAAGGGGCAAATATGAAGGAATAAAGGTTTTCCCCCATTACCCTTTATATCCTAAGTGACTTCTATAAAAGGAGACGTCTGGCATTATTTGGTGGCGATTTTTTAAGGCAACAAGTCTGAAAGCACAGCTCCTCTAAGGAGCAGACCTTGTCACTCAGTTCATAGCTGTTAAAGCAGGTCGGCAATAATCATATGTTGAAAGGAGTTTGTTTAATTAAATGGGACTGGGAAGTTCGTTTTAGAATATTTGTCAACAATTAACAGAATGTTAATGTTTAACACAGGCTGAATACTGAAATGTCTGATGTCTGAGTACCACTGTGATATATGTGAGTATACTCACGTTCATATGAACAGGGTTGCCCACTGGTGCATGCATGCTAGCAGAAGCCAGAGGACAACATTAGGTGTCCTTTAGGAGACACTGAGGCAGGGTCTCTTATGGACCAGAGAGCCCCAGGGATGTGTTCATCTCTACCTCTCCAGAACAGGGATTATATATATGTATGTATGCCTGTCATATGTATGTATGTATATATGTATGTATATGTTCATACACTTTATATCTGTATGTATATATACATATATATATACACACATACATATATTTATGTATAGGCATATATATGTATGCACATAGACATATACACATATATAAACACGAACATGTGTGCATGTTCTCAGGATCTGATTTGGCACTTACCAGTTTACCTGTCTCCCCAGCGCCTGCATTTATGAGAAAAACTCTTTAGCTTCAGGGCAGCTCAAAATAAACTGAGCTGCTGAGTTGCCCCGTTCCACATCAAAGAACATTTTGGAGACTTCTCATCTTATGAGTTTGTATATCAACGTTAACACAGATATCTATAATAAAGGTCAAAATTGGAAGAACTAAAATGTTTTAACATAAAATTTAAGAGTGATGTCAAAATTATGCATTATAGATGATGCATCTTTTTAAGTTCTGATGAAAAAGCTATCATTTCCAACTTATTGATATTAATGTATTGCAAATTTTAAAATATTCATTTT
>LR750228.1:718079-743820 GCA_902729485.2 Mus minutoides | reverse complement strand
AAACCAACCAACTAACCAACCAACCAACCAAACAAACAAAAAAAGAGTTCAGTTCCTAGGACCCATGTTAGGTGGGCGCTCACACGGCCTGGGACTTCTGCTCCAGGGGATCTGACACCCCCTTCTGGCTCCTATATGCACCCATACATGTGTGACACACAAAACTTTATCTTTAAAATTTTAGTGGCTCTTTTTCTTTCTTAAAGATTTAATTTTTAAGAGAAAGTTGGGGTGGGGGTGGGGGCATTGGGGTATGTGCAGGTAAGTGCAGATGCCTCTGGAGGTCAAATTCCCAAGAGCTACAGCTATAGGCCTGTCCCCTGATGTGGTATAGCTAACAACTGAGCAACCTGAACTCAGGTCCTCTGGAAGAGCATCTTTCCGGCCCCCAGGTTTCAAACCTCTGTAACAAGCTGCAATGCAGGTGACATATCACTTCTTTATTTATTTTTTATTTATTATATGTAAGTACACTGTAGCTGTCTTCAGACACTCCAGAAGAGGGCGCCAGATCTCATTACGGATGGTTGTGACCCACCATGTGGATGCTGGGATTTGAACTTATCACCTTCGGAAGAGCAGTCGGGTGTTCTTACCCGCTGAGCCATCTCACCAGCCTGATATATCACTTCTAAAGCGTGTTTCCCTCTCTGTCTGTACATGGGGAATGCACTCGACACACCCAAACTGGAAATGTGCTACAAAATACCCCACCAGTTCTTCCCAACACTGTCAAGGTCAAAAAGTGAATGGAGTCTGAGAGACTCAGTCCAGTGGATGCAGGCTTGTTTATTGGGTCTCTCCCATTTCCCCCTTGTGTTAAAGAAACTGGGGCGTGTCCCTTGTAGAACTCCTCTCATTCAGATGTGGCTGGTTGCTTCTCTGTGGTGCAGTTGGGCCTGTCCTTTTGTCCTATGTTTCTGCTTTGTCCTAGTGGAAGAGGACAGCTCGCCTCCTAGGCGCCTCTGAGACCTGCTTTTCTTCCTTCTTCCCTTCTCTTCTGTTCTCTGGGCATATAGTAGCACACATCTTTGATTCCAGTTCTCAGGAGGCAGGCAAATCACTGTGAGTTCAAGACCAGCCTGATCTACATAGTGAGTTCCAGGACAGCCAGAGCTACATAGTAAGACCCTAGGTCTTTGAGGGGAAAATTATATGTATATATACACATATACTCATAGAGATATGGACTAGACACACACAGACTGGAGAGATGCCTCAGAGTTAAGAGTCTGAGAGATGGTTCCACAGTTAAGAGTACTGACTGCTTGCAGCCGGGCGTGGTGGCGCACGCCTTTAATCCGTAACACTGGGCAGGCATCTTCTTAAAATTTTACCTTTTACTTAAGTATGTGCATGTGCTTGCACATATGAGTATATGGGCCCTAAAGGGCCAGAAAAGGGCATCAGATCCCCTGGATCTGGAGTAATTGGTAGTTTTGAGCCACCCAGTGTGGATGTTGAAAACTAAACTCAGGTTCTCTGAAAGAGCAGTATTCTCTTTCAACTTCTGAGCCATCTCTCCAGCCACTGGGTAGGTACTTAACTAGATACTGGTGTCTGAAGCCCACCCCGACCAATGGAATCAGCATCCTGGAGATGTGGCCTGCCTGGGAAGTCCAGGTGCTGATGCATGGTGCTGATGCTAAGAGGGTGTGAAGGGTTCGGATTCAGTGAAGGGTCATACCGAATGCTCACTAGCTTGGTCCTGCGCAAATAATTCCTGAAGAAGGGTGACTTAGAGGCTGGGTCTGGGACTAGAAGGTCTTCTCTGGCTTTGCTGGGCTGTACTTGGGAAGGGGGTCAGCTTGGGGTTGTTGGGGGAGGGTTACTACCCACAGTAAGCTGACTCACCTAGCTTGTGAAAGGAAAGGGAAGGCATCATTTCGTTGACTCATTCTTCCAGTAAAGAAAAAGGGAAAGAGAGAGAGGAAAAAAAAGCACTGTGTGATTAAGCAAAGATGGGGCTGAATGGGGGTGGAGGAGGGACAGGAGACTGTACATTTTAAAGTACTGAGAAGGTAAAATGAAACCAAAATCAAAAGTAAAAACTGCATGCTGTTCAACAGGAAGAAAAGGACAGACAGGGATGAAATAGTTTTTCAGCAAGGAAACAGTGTTTTTTGACAGAACTGGGAAACACTGTTTCTAATAAGAACCCAGCAAGGAAACAATGTTTTTTTGACAGAACTGGGAAACACTGTTTCTCATAAGAACCTACCGCAGCAATTAAGTACTCAAGCTACTTAGTCCTGCTCCTGCTCTGCTTTCCCTCATTTTGTGTTTGTGTGTGTGTGTGGTTTGCATGTATGTATAAGTATGATCCTGCATGTATGTAGGCAGTGTGCATATGTATGTGTACATCTACATGTGGAGGCCTGAGGTTGATGTCAATCATTCCCCATCATGGCTATTCTTCCATCTTACGCATTAAGGTAGGATCTCCATCAAAGCCAACTTGCTTTGGGATCCCCTATCTCTGCTTTACAAGGTTACATGTGGACCACCACGCCTACCTAGCATACATGCTTGAAGGCAGATGTCCTACTTTCTGATTCATCTCTCCATAACCTAGAAACTCTAAGATTATGATGGTCGGAAGCTTGCTGTTTTAGTACTGTGTGCAAAAATGAGACTCGGGGCTGGGGAGATGGCTCAGCGGTTAAGCCTGCTCTCTGTTCTTGTAAGGATCCAGCAGTTCCAGACCTCACATGGCAGCTCACAACCACATTTAACTCCAGTTCCAGGGCATCTGATGTCCTCTGGTCTTCTTTATAATCTGCACACATGTGGTGCATATAAAATCATGCAAGCACACAAACACATAGATAAGCAAGCACACACACACATATGTATATATATTTTAAAAAGAATGAAACATGCACATTTTCCTTTTGTGATGCCTCTCCTGTGGTAGGTAAGCTCTACTACTGAGCCAGGCCTTCAGATCAAACCTATTCTGATTTTTTTTTTTCCAGCACTGGGAATGGAGTTCTGGGGCTTATACATGCCAGGCTAGTGCTTCACTGCCTAGCTACATCCCTAGCTCCCTTGTATACCTTTCCATTGGCAGATTCGTAGCACTTTGCTTCTTAATCAACCCCAGCATTGAGTGTCAAGGAGTTTCTGGTCCTAACACTGCACACTGATCTTAACTGTAGTTTCCGTGGAAACAAGACCCCGTGTCCTGTCTCAGTCTGGACCTAGGTCAACTCCTGTCCTGGCAACCTGGCTTTACTGGGAGTGGTTGGTGAGTGGCTAAAAACATACCTTTAGCAGACACTCTGTGCCGAGAGTTCTAGACTTTTCCTGGCAGATGCCCTACAGTTCCCCTGCTATGCAGCCTCCTTGCCGCAGTTAGTCAGTGATACCGCAGTTAGTCAGTGAGACCGACTGCCAGACTCCAGGGCAGTCAGTCTCCTAGGTATCTTGGGCTGACAGGCCCTGTGTGCTTAGCATCCCAACCCAGGGGCCCTTTTTGTAAGTTTCCAGCCTATATTTTTAAGCACTTATTGAAAAAGATTGGATATATTTCAAAGACATATTTCAAATGTAACAGATCAATATAGACTTTTTCTCTTTTCGAGGAAAATATTGTGTTTCTTGCTGTCCTTACTCTGGCTGTTAGCCTTAGACTTCGATTAAAACACTAGGCATCCCGTGAGTATTCTTCGTCAATCGCTTATGGTCAGTGAGCTTGGCTTTCCTTTCCTTGCTAGCACAGTATAGTGCACACAGTAGGTTTTCAGAAGGTAGTTCAACAGGTGAACGAGAATCTATGCATGTGGTGCACTTTCTGACCTTTACCTTGAGCTCGGTGAACTCTGCTCCCTCTGGGCTCTGCTTCCTGGACACGCTCCCTGCTTTACCCCTGGAAGAACCAGGAAGAGATCTAGGTGTCTCCCGTGCACTTCATGACACCTTCTTTGAGCACCGATCATGGTATTTTTTAGCTCTTTGTTGGTCTATTTCTCTGTAGTTAGTTATTGGTGGCTCTGAGCAGCTGCTAGGCAGGTACAGTGTGCCTTTTCTCCAGGCCCAGCTCAGCAGCCATTTGCAGAGGTCTGTGCAGTAGATGTTTTACCTGGGACTCATTCCCAACAGGGGCTGTGGTAGAGTGGAACAGAGGACCTTTGGAGGGTTGGGACAGGATCACCTCAGGGTGAGTCAGAAGGTGTAAGCCATCTGGGACATCTTCTAGAAGTCACTTCCTTTGGGCCATTCCCTTGAGGATTCTCACCTGTACCCCGCTCATTCTCCTCTTCCTTGAACAGCTGTGCTTTCTAATTCGACCTTCATTTTAAAACTACACCCAGCCACGGTCCCTTCAGGAAGCCCCAAGGCTGTGGGCCACTTACCAGTTCACATTCATTGCATGTCAGATCTGTCTGCGAGTAGAAACTGGGAGGCAAAGTGGAAGGGGAGGGGACATCTAAGCACCCCTAGTCTCTGAAAGCTTATTATCAAGTGTATCACTCAGGTCTGGACGGATGGCTGGGTAGGGAAGAGCACTGGTTGCTCTTGTCAAGGCCTGGGGTTCTGTTCCCAGCGCCACATGGTGGCTCACAAGTGTCTGTAACTCCAGTTCCAGGGGATCTGATGCTCTCCTCTGGCCTCGGGCACCAGGCATGCACATGGTACACATATATACACTTGGGCAAAGCCTTCATACATACAAAGTAAAATAAATAATTAAAAAATATATTACAATATCCACTAAAAATAAAATATTATTTTTTTTTTGAGGCAGGTCTTACTATGTATTTCTGGTTGGCTAAAACTTATTTAGACCAGGCTAGTCTTAAACTGAAAGAGATCTGTCCTCCTTCCAGATTCCCAGTTCTGGGATTAAAGATTTATGTTAGCATACCCACCTCATCTGTAGTCTATCCAAGTCACCTTGCAGTTCTTGTCTCTGGAGGGCAAGGGGCACTTGTGGCCACCATCGTCTAGAGGTGACCAGAAATCCTGGAAACAGAGCAGAGATACACATCACTATTAAGGACATCTTTAGTCTGGAGGAAAATAAAATAACAGCGCCTTCTTTTTGGGTTTTGTTGCTGCCCTGTGCACTCAGGTTTCTGCTTTTTACCACAGCTACTTGAGAGTAGGTTACATTCATTCACCCAGAATGCTTCAGTGCATGGACTCTATAACTCGTATGGTCACTGTGCTCAGGAAATTTAACATAGCTACAGTATTTCTCACCATTTTTATGTGTCTGGGTGTTTTCCCTGCATGCATGTATGTATGCACTGTTGGATTCCCTGTAACTAGAGTTACAGGTAGCTCTGAGCCACTGTGTGGGTACTGAGAACCCAATCCAGGTCCTCTGCAGGAATACCAGTCCCAAGTCCCCACTTTCTAAAACCACACAGTACATTCATTTTGTTTCACCCCTATCCCAGCCCTGGAACAGCCATTTCTTAGGGGAAAACCCTGGTTCTTTTATGGACTGGATGTCATCTGGGTTTTTTGTTCATCCTTTAGTGTCCACATGTCTTGGGGCTGTAGTGTAGTTGATAGGAGTACTTGCTTAGCATGCATGATGCCCTGATTCAATCCCTGGTAAAACACACACACACACACACACACACACACACACCATCCACTCTCTGTCTCCTTGCTTATTAAGTTGGACTCCTGCTGATGGCATGTGTTTTATGAAATCCCGATAATTTTTTATTGAAAAATTATTTGAAAGCACAAGTTGACTTGGTGTTCACTCAACTCATGGACAGTACAGTGGGGACTCTCCTTTGTATTCTTAGGGATGAAATTTTGCTGGGACAGTAGGCATGAGTTTGCTCTGTGTGTGTGTGTGTGTGTGTGTGTGTGTGTGTGTGTGTGTGTGTCTTTTAAGTGGAGACTAGTTCTAGCCATTTGGGCTATGGAGGTTAGGAAAGAACCTATTTGGTTTAGGACTAAGTGCTGAGGCTTAATCTGGTCTCTGCTCTGGAGTGGAGGGGCTGCCCCATGCAGGCATAGCTGGTGGGCAAAAGCTAGAAGTGAGGAATGGGCTTGACGTGCCTGGGGACCTTAAGATCCCTCAAGGGGAACCATGCAGGGTCTTTACCGGGAAGGAAGGACAGGAGTTGACTGCAGCGTGAGCTGCCCTGGTAAGCAGTGAGAGAGGGGGGAATGAATGGGTCAGGCCTTCAGTTTCCTTCACTGTGGTACTCAGAGAGATGTGGGACCCTGAGAGGACTTTGGGGCCAAGCCCAGAGTGCAGTGAGGCATAAACCCCCCACTGTTTGCATCTTGCCCCTTCATCCTTTAGCCAACACCTTCTCTTTTCCCTCCCAGCTCAGTTTTGCCCCATTGGCTTTGTCCTCAGGCAGAAGGCCCAGCAGCCCTGTTGCTTGGTATCCTTTCAGTGTGCTTGAATGCCTGTGGCCTGCTTAGCACAAAGCCCTCCTATTCCAGGGCCCCTGCTCCTGGGCAAGGCTAGGGGAGCTGGCCCTGTGTTCTGTGCTTCACTGTGGCAACAGGGCAGCGAGTTGAAGGAGGGTCTGGGTTGTGAGCTGAGGCTGCCATACTTGGGATCTGCCTGGGGGGAGCTGCTCTCTGGAGGTAGAGCAGAACCTCAGAGAGGGGCCCCATGAAGGGTGGGCAAGCTCTCTCTCTGGAGTTCCTGAGCAAGGAAGGTGTCCATGTACCTAGGGATGCTTGGGTGCTTCTGAAGTGCCTAGACTAGAGCTCAGGACAGTGAGGCAGGGGGAGAAAAACTATGGGAGACACCTGGAGGAAAGGCTCGAGAATTATATATAAATATTAAAGGTGTGTGTGTGTGTGTGTGTGTGTGTGTGTGTGTGTACACATATGAATGCAGGTACCCACAGAGGCCAGACGAGGACATTGGATGCCCTGGAACTTAAGTTACAGGTAGTTGTAAGCTACCTGCTATGGGTGCTGGGAATCAAACTTAGGTCCTTTGCAAGAGCAGCAAGTGCAGGTAGTAGGTGAATCATCTCTTCAGCCCCAGTCATGATGTATTGTTTCTGTTTGTTTATTTGTTTGTTTGTTTTGAGACAGGGTCTTTCTATATATCCCAGGATGTCCTGAAACTCACTCTGTAGACCAGGTTTGCCTCCAACTCACAGAGATCCACCTGCCTCTGCCCACTGAGTGCTAAGATTAACAGGTGTTGTGGCTCACACAAAGGTATCATACAAAGGTATGAGTCTTAATTCTCTCTGAATTGATTTTAAGAAGCTCCCAGCCCTGAGATGTGAACTGAGGTCTCAGTGGCCTCTATCACCTACGTGGAGACTCCTAGGGACTATGGGTGAGGTTACCCGTATTTTGAGCTTAGGTACAGCCTCTGACTGATTCTCCTCTCCTTTCCTCTTCCCCAGACATCCTTCTACGGTCGCTTCAGGCACTTCTTGGACATCATCGATCCTCGAACACTCTTTGTCACTGAGGTGAGTTACAGCCAGCACAAAGGTCTTTGTACCTTCTTGTCACTTTGGAATGTGTGCGGCATCTGAAGGGATGAAGAGGTGAAGAAATTAAGAAAGATTTGAGGTGAGAGGAAGGTCATACACCTCTGTGTTTGTCAAGCCTAGTCAATCAAGAAGCATCCCTGCATGTGCTGTGAGCTTTCTCCCACAATTCCCTTGGCTCTCACTGTACCCCTTTGAAAGAAACAGTGTTTCTATTATTGAAATCTCAATGTCATTGTTACCAATTATGTAAATTATATATTCAGCATAAAAGCTCAAACAGGGCCCAAGGTGGGGCTCAATAATATAGCACTTACTTACATGTGCTAGGCTCCAGCATGGTGGGGCCGGGGAGTGGATCAAGCAGTCTGGGTGTGGTTAGCAGATCGAAAGGCACCTTTCACTATTCTCCCTTTTCAGTTCCCTACTCTCCTAAATGACCATTGGCCAGAGCTTTTAATGTCTGGCTTGTTAAGGCATTATTTGCCTTTAGAATTGTACAGTTCTATGAATTTTGACAAACATATTCAGCCACATATTCACGGCCATGATCATAAGAGAGTTGGCTCAGTTGGTTGGCTTATAGTTGTGAGGATCTGAATTTAGTTGCCAGTACCCACGTGAAGAGCCAGATGTTTCAGCCCACACTTCTAATCTCAGTGCTGGGGAGTCAGAGACAAAAGGACCTCTGAGCCTCACTGTTGGGCTAGTGTATTCCAGTCAGTGAGCTCCAGGCCAGTGAAAGACCCTGTTTCAGAGGAGGTCGGTGGCAACCCAAGGAGGACACTGAGGCTGTCCTCCAGCCTCCACATGCTCACATGCAAGCACGTGTGCAACTGTGCACACAGGAACACTATAGACACATGGACTTAAAAAGAAAGCCAGGTCAGTAGCCTTCCTGAGTAAGCTGAGGAGGTGGAGGCAGGAGGATTACTGTGGAGCTCAATCAGACCAGTCACATGATGAGTGCCAGGTTCTTTGAAATACCCTGCCTCAAAAAAGTAAGGCATAAAGTGATCGAGGCAGGCACCTAGTGTTAGCTAACCTCTGCCCTCCACATACACAGTGCACACAGGCATGCAACTGCACGTGTATGTGTGCACAATCAAATCTGCACACACACACACACACACACACACACACACACACACACACACACACACACGGTATACGGCAGTGGTAGCATTCTTGCTGCTGGCTTATGCTTGTAGAGCCAATCCTCTTTGTCCCCCCATGCCATCAACTTCCTGTTTCGGTGTTTCTAGACTGTAGTGCTAATAGAATTCCATAGCCACCTCTTCCCTCTAGTGTCATGCTTTGACATTCACCCGTGTTGCTGTGTCTGTTAGTCAGGCGTCTCTTAATGCTGGGGAATGTTCCATTGAAAACAATGCTGAAGAACTTGTTGTCCATTGGCTTGCTAGCAGACGTCTGGACCTTTCCCAGTGTCTGACCATTATGAATAAAGTTGCTATGAATCTCCTTTGTGTGGATGTATGCTTTCTTCTTTCTCTCTCTGTTTTGTTCTGGAGAGTGGGTTTCACGACCTAGCCCTGGCTATGTTGGAACTTGTTTTGTAGACCAGGTTGGCCTTGGGAACAAGATGGCTAGCTTATAAAGCAAATGTGGAAAATATGTTTAACTTTTTGGGAAACTCATATTGCTTTTCAAAGTGGCACTCCATGGGACACTCCCATCAACGATGTATGACACTTTTGATGGCTTCGCTTCCTCATGTGACACTTGCTGTTATCTCTTGATCTTAACCAAAAGGCTGAGAAGCAATCAGTATTATTAAACTGAAGAAATAACTCATTGCAGGGGCAACCTAAGAAGTGTGTCTTTTCCTGTGAATTTGAAAAATGAATGTGGGGTTTCATACTCATAGAAAGAGCACACATTTATTAAGCATATGCTGAACAAAACAGCCTGAGTTTTTATTTTTATTTATTTAAAAGATGTATTTTTATTACTTTTTATTTACATGTGTGTGTGCATGAAGTTCACCATGTGTGTTCTGCTGCCTGAGGAGGCCAGAAGAAGATGCCAGAGCCCTTAGAGCTAGAGTTACAAGCAGTTGTGAGCTGTCGAATCACTTGCTGGGAATTGAACTTGGGTCCTCTGGAAGAGAAGTGAGTGCTCTTCGGTGCTGAGCCATCTCTCCAGCCTCCTTATTTCTATTTTGTGTTATGTTTATTTACTTGAAGTGTAGGTACATCAAGGGGTGTGAGTTACAGGAACTGGCTCTCTCCTACCATGTGGGTTCTGGGGATTGAACCGAGCTCATTCTTGTGCCTTTACTCACTGAGCTCTCTCATTAGCTCTGTGTTTAGAAATTGATCTAACACACATATCTTTGCAGTCCCATGTCATGATTCTGTACCCATGTACCTCTGCCATGTTCACAGCAGAGTAAATATGTTGGTCCCTCTCAAACACTTGCCATACCTTTGTGGTGACTGTAAACATTCCGTATCCATTAGCTTATCAGAATCACAAAGATCTGTTCCACTAGAGGCTGCTATTACACACCCCATTCTGCAGATGAAGAGTTGAGGCTCATTGTACACGCAGCACTGCCCCTGGTGGAATAGGAGCAGGTACACTTGCCTGTAGACTTGGTGCTCAATGACTGTGCATTCCCGTTAAAAAATTTAAGTTTCAGAACTTGGCCAAGATCATTCAGCCAGCAGCAGAATTGAGCTCCATCCCTGAATGCCCTGCTCCTGATGCTCCTCACTGAACCTCCAAGGCAGCCTCCTGACTGCCAGAACTGCCCTGTACCTGTCTGTCTGGCAGTGATCTGTAGGCCTCAGGGTGGACTTGCTCTCAGGCCATGTCTTCACATCTTGCTTCTGTTGCTGTTGTTTGTTTGTGGGTTTGGTTTTTTGGAACAGAGTCTTGCTGTGTAGTTCTGGCCGACCTGGAATTCACTAGCCCAAGCTAAGCCTCAAACTCACAATGGTCCCGCCCAGGTCCAACTCTTACGTTTTGAAAGACCCCAACATAGTTGTGTATCACTAACCCAAAGGCATGATGGGAGAAAGTACAAGGCTTTCTGGGTACATGGCCATTAAACCACCCCCTAGTGTACCTGGGGTAGCACACAGACCATGAAGTGTGGGGATTACTCTAATATGTGGTTTTCTACTACACCTTAGCAAGAGCATAAGGCATTTTGCTGTTTGGCTTTACAGCCCTCGTGGCCTAGTGTCCCTAAAAGGCCAAGTCTGCTGAACACCTAGACTTTGTCTGGATTCTCCTATAATGGAGGTAACTACATAAAATTCGTAAGAGCACCAAACTTGAAAAAAATACTTTTTTGAGCCCAGTAATATTTCATCCTAGAAAGTTCTAGAACTGTTCAAAACTAGATACAATTCTAGTTCTGAGATCCTGACAGAAATGCCACTTGCTTGTGCGAAGTAAATGGAGGTCAGTGTTTAACTTAAGGCTGGGATGTTGCTGCTGCTGGCCTTGGAGGTCTCATGGGGGGCTGGATGGACTTGGGGACCTTCATTGCTCCTCAGACCACCATGAGCAGGGAGGCACTAGGGATAGAGGAGGTGCTGCAGGGCCAGATACCATCTGTGCTAGGAGCTCAGCCTCCTCCTCCAAGGACGCCCTCCTCCCTCTCACACGCAGCTTTTCATTCACTGTTGACTTCTGTCTTCTACATCTTGCTTCAAATCTGTGCTTTTTTGTTCTTGCTCATTTTGATTTTTTTAAATTTTAAATTAATTAGGTAATTAATTAATTTTTAATAAAACAGGCTCTTGTTATTTAGTCTGGGGTGACCTGGAACTCACTAGGTAGCTCAGGCTGGCCTTGAACTCATTGTAACCCTTCTGCCTCAAGTGCAGGGATTATAGGTATGCACTACCCCATGCATGAGCTCTTGCATTTGAAAGACCATAACTTCTTTATATAATAACCAACCCATTTTGGGCTGGTTGCTTAGTATTAGTTAGTAATAATCAAACCTCGTGCCTCCCTTTCCCATTCGCAGTCAAACTGTCAAAGCAACCTACATGCTTACTAATTAGAAATTAACCCAGGCAACAGCAACTTTCAGATATCATTCAGATGACACACATTCCCTTCTTTCGTAGATGTATGATGGTCTTTCTGGCCTTTCCCTTCACTGCCATACAGGAGTTGAGAATTTCTAGGAGCACTGGTGGGTCTCTTGGGAATTCTGTATTCTCAGAAAGTCTTGAATCCCTCAAAGTCTGCAGGGGCCCCACATGGATCTCCAGACCTGCAAGGCAACAGTCTCAGCCCTCACAGAAACAAAGGTAGTGAGGGGAAAGTACCTCTGACCTCAGTGAGCTCTGCTGGGCTGTGGGCCACATGGTATACCAGCTCCTTCACCCACTGCCCCCTATACTGGAACTCATGACTACAGGACCTTCTTTACTCTCAGGCCTGTGGCTGGTGTCCTGGAAGGCAGTGTGGAGTGGTGACTGCTTGGTTGGTGATCTGAGGACAGAGAGGACAGTAAAGGACATGAGAAGGTGGCTGTGTAAGCTGGAGGTCCCCGGAGAGGAATGATCCCAGGCAGCTGGAGCCACCTGCAGCCCCAGATCTCAGGCAATCTTGGAGTCTGTGGATAGAATCGTCTTCAGAAGGTTCTGCAGCTGTTGGCTTGCAATTTATAACTGGCCAAGCTTTAAAAAGATTCCAACCCTTGTATGTGTAATGAGGCAGAGGCAATTTTATCCACCGTAATTTCTCTTAGGAAGAAGGCTGTCTTTGTTCTCAGAATGCCTTGAACGAGCTTCAGAGGAGGAGGAGGAGGCTCTGCTTGACAGCAGGGAAAGAATTGTGCTTTTTGATTCTAAAAGGGGTGGGGGGGAGAAGGAAGAAGAGGAGCAAACAGTGAGAAGGGGAGCAGAAGACAGGTGAGCTGGAAGATTGGCATATGAGGTGCGCAGTGAGATGAGGCTGGGCTCTGCTGAGCTCATTTCTTGCTGGAGAAAGTTGTAACTGTACAACGGTCCCCTCCATGTCTGTTCTAAGGACTCCTTGGCACAGTCAGTATGGCTCATGAAACTGCTGCAGGTAGATTATTTGGGAGCTTGGAAGACCGAGTCTCTTGTCCAGGGTACAGAGTGCAGCATCCAGCTTAGCAAGGTAGGATTGCAGAGACCCACGAGAGATGTCATACACCCTCCCAGGGAGGCCATGGGATGCAGGCAAGGCAAAGCTGTACTATATGGCACCTTTTTTTTTTTTTTTTTTTGGCTTGTTTGTTGTTCTTGTTTTTGAGGGGGAAGGGGAGGCAGACAGGGTCTCACATTCTAGGCCAGGTTAGCTTGGAGCTTGCTATATTGCCCAGGCTGTCCTCAAACCTCACAATGTAGCTGATGCCACCCCTAAATTCCTGCTTCCACTTCCAGAGTTCTAGGGCTACAGACAGGCATCTTCCCCGATTCACGATGGATTCTGTCTTTACTGTTATCTTGTATCTTACAATGTCACCTTAGCTGGCTTGGAACTCACCGTGATGACCAGGATGGCCTTGAACTCACAGAGATCTACCTGCTTCTGCCTCCTGAGTGCTAATATTAAAGTTCTGTACCACCACACCTTTTTTTTTTCTTTTTAAAAACAGCTTCTCTTCTTATAGCATAGGCTATTTTGGAACTCATTATGTAGCCCAGGCTACCCTTGAAACCATGATTCTCTTGCCTCGGCTTCCAAATATGAGACAGACAGTATACCTAGGTCTAAGTTCATCCTAATTTTCTCTGAAAATACCATGAATTGGTTATTTAAAAGTTAACAAATGAACATATTGAAAACAGAGAGTATAAACTGAAATAGTATTGTGTGTATGTGTGTGTGAGTGTATGTGTATTGCCTGCATGTATGTCTATGCACAGTATGTCTGCTTGATGTCTACAGAGACCAGAAGTGGAAATTAGATCCTATGGAAATGGATATATAGACAGTTGTAAGCCATGTAGGTGCTGGAAATTGAACCAGGATTCTCTGGGAGAGAAGCAAGTGCTCTTAACTGCTGAGCCATCTCTCAGCCTCAGCAATATAACAACCCCCACTCAGTACTAATATCAATGTAGTAATTCAGTACTATGTTGAGTGTATTGTAGGTTAGAATAAATAACTATAGTTGGGGGAATGGGCCAGTGGCTCAACCCTGCAGTCCCAGCACTTGGGAGGGGGCAAAGGAAGGATCAAGAATCCATTGTAGTCCCAAGTACGTGAAATCTTGTTAAAAACAAACACTGAGCTGGGCGTGTTGGTGCACGCCTTTAATCCCAGCACTCAGGAGGCAGAGGCAGGCAGATCTCTGAGTTCGAGGCCAGCCTGGTCTACAAAGTGAGTTCCAGGACAGCCAAGGCTATACAGAGAAACCCTGTCTCAACACCCCCCCCCAAAAAAAACCCAAAACACTGGTGCTGGAGAAGTGGCTCAGTGCTTTTCCAGAGGTCCCAAATTCAGTTGAACAGTTCACAGCTGCCTGTAATCCCAGCTCCAGGGGGTCCAGTGCTCTCTTCTGAACTCCAAGGGTACCAACACTCACTTGCACATACATATGTGCACATACACAAATAAGAATAAAAATTTAAATCTAAAAAAAACACAACCCAAGTAACTACCTGGGGCTGTCATCCTGAGGTATTGCATTTGAATCAGAGACATCAGTGTGAAGCCAGGACTTCACACCACGTGTGCACGCGTATATGTCAGGTACACTTCCCAGATTTCTGGTTTTGCACACAGAAAGGGCTGAGATGTGACACTCTAGTACCTTTGAACACACCAGCATTCAGGCCCTGGGTTCTAAATGCCACTGCACAAAAAGATACAGTGCTCTTTGAGAAATGGCAAATCCAGGTTTGAGGGAGGGAAAGCCACTGTGGGAAGTGAGAGATTGCTATTGAACAGCGGGATTCGCATACAGTACCTGGCTAGTACTGGTACTGGGGTTTGCTGTAGTTAGTCCATGAGCTCCAGGTTCCAAGTGAGACTGTGTGGAGAATAAGGAGCAGAGCAATAGAGAAGGACACCAGAGATGACCTCTGACCTCCACGTGCACATACACCACCCACTTCATTTACACACTTGAACTCATGCAAACACGGACACACACCTCTGCTTACTTAGTGATTGCAAAGAGGAAAAGGTACCTTTCTGAAGAGGTTGGTTCACATCCTTTAACTAAGTCTCAGCTTTTTAAACTGAGGGTTGTGACCCCCAGAGAGGGAGATGAGTGTGGAGGTTGTCAACAATTTGGCAACCACAAAGGTTTTGCAAACAACATAAAAACCACAACTTACTTCAAAATCAAACCTGCCGGGATTCCAAGGTGCGATTGCCACAGGCACCTTTGCTGCAGCTCATGTCTGAACGCCCAACGTGCACACTTTGCACTGTACACACCCTTCACAACACACAAGCCCAGCAAACACTGCCCAACACCTGAGCTAGGATTCAAGGCTACTGTGTGTTGTGAATCAGCATGTTTTTATGGTATACACGAAGTGTTCTGATTTTACAGAATTATAGCAGCACGAATCTTTGTATTTTTCCGTTACAGCACGTCTCTGGGTTGCATTAGAATGTCTGATAAAAGATGCTGTCTGAGGGCTGGGAGGACGGCATACTTAGTAAAGCACTTTCCACACAAGTGTGAGGACTGAGTGTGAGCCTCAGCACCTGTGTGAACAGCAGCCAATTCAGTGACATGTACTTGTAAAGGTGGCACTGTGGAGCCTCAGCCAGGCAGATCCCTGAAGCTCACTGGCCAACCAGCTTAGCATGTCATTCAGATCATGAGAGACTGTTAAGAAACAAGGTGGATGGCTCCTGTGGTGGTTTGATTATGTTTGGCCGAGGGAGTGACACTATTTGGAAGTGTGGCCTTGTTGGAGTAGGTGTGTCACTGTGGGCATAGGACCGTCATCCTAGCTGCCTGGAAGACAGTCTTGTCCTAGAGGCCTTTAGATGAAGATGTAGGACTTTCACTCCTTCTGCACCATGCCTGCCTGGATGCTGCCATGCTCCTGCCTTGATGATAATGGACTGAACCTCTGAACCTGGAAGCCAACCCCAATTAAATGTCCTTATAAGAGTTGCCTTGGTCATGTTGTTTCTTCACAGCAGTAAAAGTCTAACTAAGATAACTCCTCACCCCTGGACTACACACACACACACACACACACACACACACACACAGACACACACACACACATCTTATACATCCCACTCACATGCCACACACATACATACACATGTGCAAAAATTCCTAGAGTTGACTTGAGTTTCATTTAAAAACAAACATTAAGTTATGAGAAAGAACATCCAATCTAGACATGAACAAAAGCTCAAAAATTAAAAATTGAAAATCATTAAATGAATTTTGGTGGAATTAGAACACTTTATAGAAATTTTAAAAAATGGCCCTAAAGCATACTTTTGCCATTTTGCAGTACATACTTATGTGAAGTGATGATCTCAGCATTGCTTATGAAGTCAAAATATCTGTCGGCTCTGGAAACTGTTGAAGGTGCTCTACATTCTGCAATACCAGAGTCCAGCCAAGATTTAGAAGTGGTGTTACTAGTTTTGTTCTTTGGAGAGAGTTTCACTATGTAGCTTTGGCTGACCTGGAATTCATTTATGTAGACCAGGCCGGGCTGGAACTTCAGCAATCCTCCTGCCTCTGCCTCCTAAGTGTTGGCATCAAGGGTGTGTATGCTATACTCTACTGAGATTTAATTCTTTTGTAAAAATAAACACCTTCACGTAACAGTGAATTGTTTGAATCACTTTGGCTCCTGGTGGGTTGTACATGTTCTGCACCCGCCCAAGAACATTCTGGACTCACAAATGAAAGACACACACACACACACACACACACACAGACACACAGACACACAGACAGACAGACAGACAGACAGACACACACACACACACCAGCTAATTTTAATATGCAATGGCTTGGCACTTCTAAACCTCCCTGTGGCTAGCACACATTCCCCTCCAGTACTCCCAGCTTATTACCTTCTAAATCTGTATTTTATCTTTGCTATCCTGTTACCCTCTGGGCAGCCCTTATAGGGCTTCATTCCCTTTCCACCTACTTTGTTGGATGCTTTCTCTCCTGCAGCTCTCAAATCTCATCCTTCTCCCTCTGTATCATGATAATTCCCTCTTTGTCCCCTCCCTCTCGGTCCCTTGCTCACACAATCTAAAAGTCCCACCTCCATCTCCCTGCCCAGCCATTGGCTGTACAGCAAATCTTTATTACTAATTGAAGCCTGCTGGGGGCAGAGACCCTCAGGTCTGGGAAGCATGGCTTTGGGAGCCCAATTAAGACAAAGCATTAGAGACAATCCCCAGCACCTTCATCTCTTTAGTATGTAAATTTGTCTTGATTTTTAATACATAAAAAATTATGTTTCCAAAATTGTTTTAAAACAAATTTTTAAAAATTAACATTATACACATTTTATTTTACATGTATGGATATTTTGCCTGCATGAATGTCTGTGTACCACATGTGTGCAGGTGCCTCCAAGACCAGAAGAAGGCGATGGGTCTTCTGGAACTAGAGTTAGATCACAGTTGCGAGTTACCATGTGGGTTCTGGGAACCAAACCTGTGTCCTCTAAAAGAGAGCCAGTGCTCTTAAGAGAGCCATCTCTCCAGTCCCTCTTAGTTTTTACCTCTTTTAAGACTTATTCTAGCCGGGCATGGTGGTGCACGCCTTTAATCCCAGCACTTGGGAGGCAGAGGCAGGTGGATTTCTGAGTTCGAGGCCGGCCTGGTCTACAGAGTGAGTTCCGGGACAGCCAGGGCTACACAGAGAAACCCTGTCTCAGGAAAAAAAAAAAAGACTTATTCTATGGGACTGAGTGGTAAGTATTCACTTTAGTAGCATATATGCTAGAAATGGAACTTAACAGAGATTATCCTGACTCCTGCACAAGTGTAATATGACATTTGTGAAGCATCCTATTAGGAAGAAAGGAAGGAAGGAAGGAAGGAAGGAAGGAAGGAAGGAAGGAAGGAAGACATGTTAGTCACTATATAACACTTTATTACACTGTCATGCTATAAAATTTAAAATCTTTTTTCTTACGATTAGCTTTTCAGATGGCTTCAGGTTTTTTAAAAATTAAATTATATTTTAATTTATTGTGTGTGGGGGTAGAGGGAGGGAGGGAGGGATTGTGCTTATGTGCCACAGAGCAAACATGAAGTCAGAGAACAGCGATGGAGTCAGTTCTGTCCCGCCATGTGGGGCGTGGGGAATAACTCAGCTGTCGGGCTTGGCAGTGACCACCTTTCCCTGCTGGGCCACCGCACTGGCCCTCTAATGGGATCTGTAATTTCAGATGCCCAAGAAGCTGGGAAGATGGCTCACTGTGTAAGAGTGCTTACTGGACAAGCATGAGGACGTGGGCTTGGATTTCCAGAACTCATGTGAAAAGACAGGTGTGGACTGTGTGCCAGCACAGAGACTGTGTGTCAGAGGCAGGATTCCTGGGGCTTGTCAATCAGCCTAGCTCTAGGTTCAGTGACAGACCCTGTCTCAAAGGAATAATGGCAGAGAATTATAAAGCAGGACACTAGATGTCTTCATCTGGTCTCTGCACATGTACATAGTGGGTCCCCGCACACACACCCGACAACCCCACCCCCCAACACCTATTAAATTTTGTGTCAAGTTTTTGTCTATTTGCGTGCATTTTTGTGATAACTACCACACTGGACATAATAGGTGCTGAGAACCAAATCCAGGACTTCTGTAAGAGCAACACATGCTCTTAACTGCTGAGCCTTTCCAGGGGAACATACTCTCTTCTCCCTTAATATCATTGAAGCCATAGTTGGTTTTTAAACACTCTTAGGCATATGGCCATTGGTTTCCTACAGGACATACTACCAACAGCTCACCAGAATGTACTGATTTCTTTCCTTGCTCCTAAGATGACTGGAGGTCAGCTTTGGGGGAAACTACGTGTTTCTGGTTCTTTCTCCCTCTGGCCTTGCAGATTATGGCTCATGGCCAGTGGGAGACAAGGACTTAGCTATCCAAGTTTAGCCTGCTTTCCTGGGAAGGTAGAAGAAAGGATGGTGACCAAGTTACCATTAATTATCAACCTGACACAGCCCAGGGCAAGCATTCTCAACCTGTGGGTCACAACCCCCATGGGGGCTAAAGAGCAAATATCCTCCTTATTAGATATTTACATTATTCCCCACGGTAGCAAAATAATAGTTATGAAGTAGCAATGAAATAATTTTATGGTTGGGGTTACCACACAGTGAGGAACCGTATTAAAGAATTGCAACGTTAGGAAGGTTGAGAGCCGCTGTACTAGAGTCATATGAGAGAAAAGCCTTGTTTGTAGAATTGTCTAGATCATGTTGGCATATGGGCATGTGCGTGAGGGACTGTCTTGATTGATGTAGGAGACCCGGGTCCACTGTGGGTGGCACTATCCCAAGGCTCATGGGCTGTATATTAAAGCTAGCTAAGCATGGGCCTGTTAGTAAGTAAGCCAGAGATCATGCCAACAAGCACTATCGCCATGTTTTCTGCCTTTGAGTTCCTGCCTTGACTTCCCTCTGTGATGGCCTGTGATATGGAAATGAAGCCAAATAAATCCTTCCATCTCTATTTTGCTTTTGTTCAGAGCATTTGTGACAGCAACACAAAGGAAACTAGAACATGACAAGGGAACGTCTGCAGACTGCTTGCAGCACTGTGACCCTGAGTTCCTCTGCTTGAAACTCTTAGCAGACACAAGGCCAGCCCTGAGACAAGCATTAGCTAAGGAATGGTCAAGGCAGGAAGTGGTGTAAGCCTCAGGCTTCCCTGGCAGCTGTGCACCTACTGCCTATTAGTTCCCGCATCCCAATCTCTCCTGGTTAGCCTTCTCAGTCTGCCTGGCACATCCTATGTACCCATTGTTTGGGCTATTTTTTTCTTTTTAATTTATTGTATATGAATATATGTTTGAGTAGAGGTCAGAGGACTTTTGGGACTCCGTCCTCTTCATCCACCATGTGGATTCTGAGTATTAAACTGAGGTCACCAGATCTAGTTTCAAGTACCTTTACCTAATGAACCATCCTACTAGATCTGGGTTCAGTTTTAAATGGTAGTAAAAAGGACCTTATCTTGCCTTCTCTCTCTTCTTCCTCTCTTCTCCCTTCCTTTCCCTTTTCTCTTTTTCTCCTCCCCCTCCATATATCCCCTTCCTTTTCCTCCTCTCCCACCCTTCCCTCCCTCCCCCTCTCCCTCCCTCTCCTTTCTCTACTCTCTCTCTTATCTCCCCTCTCCTCCCCTCCTCTCCCCGCCCCTTTCTTTCTCCTCAGCTCATGATCAGAAGCTCCTGCTACCATCTTGTGTTATCTGTACTGAACAGTAGATAGTAAATTATATATTTGGTTCCTTCTGGCACTCCTGCTTAGCTGCACGGGGTATATTAATCCAGGTTCTCTAGAGAAACAGAGTTACAGGAGGAATATATATTATATAAGTGGGATTTACTCCAGTGCCTTATAGTCAGGCAGTGGTCTGACTATTCAACAATGGCTGTCACCCGATAGAAAGTCTAAGAATCCAATAGTTGTTTAGTCCACAAGGCTGGATGTCTCAGCTGGTGTCCAGTATACACTGGACATCTGAAGACATAGGTTCTAATGCCAGTGAAGGAATGAACTTGCCAGAAGTGCTTCTTCTGGGTCCTGTGTACAGATTGCCACCAGAAGGTATGGTCCAGGTTTAAGGTGGGCCTTCTACGTCAGAGGATCTGGATTTAGGGTGGGTCTTCTTGACTAGAATGATCCAATCAAGAAAAATCTCCCACAGGGACACACTGCAGCTTGGGTTAAGTTCACATGTGGTCAAGCTGACAACAAACAAGGCCATCCCTGAGGTTTTTGAGAAATTTGCACTTTATTTGGAGATGGGTGCCAGGAAAGGTTATTTTGGGTCTCTGTGGGTTTGAAGTCAGCCTGGTCTACATAGTTCAGGATAGCCAGAGTTATGCAGAGAGACCCTGTCAAAAGAAACAAAAATTAAAAACAATACGATCTTTTTATTCTTTGAGAATTTCATACATGCACCCCGTTTTGATCACATCCCCCCCAACTCCTCCCCTTAACTCCTCTCAGACTCCCACGCCCTCCCCGCTTCCTGCACTGTCTTAGTCACCGTTCTATTCCCGTGGCGAGATCTCGTGACTAAGGCAACTCTTACAAGGAAAGCATTTAACTGGGGCTGGCCCACAGTTTCAGGGGGTTAGTCCATTATCATCATGGTAGGAAGAGCATCGTGTCATGCAGGCAGGCGTGATGTTGGGACAATAGCTGAGAGCTGATCTACAGGCAAAGAGAGAAACACTGGGTCTGATGTGGGCTCTTGACACCTCAAAGCCTACTCCCCAGGCTACCCCTCTTCCACAAAGCTGAAGCTCCTAATCTTTACAAAGAGTTCACCAGTCTGACACTAAGCATGCACATATACAAGTCTCATTCATGCAAACTACCCCACTGTATATCATTTAAAAAATATAACCCACTGATTACAGTCTGCGCTGGTTTGATCTTCACGGGTGTTCTGTCAGCTACTGGAGTGTGGTCAATTTACAGAGACTACACCCTTAAAGAAAATGGACTCTCCCCTTACCAGAAGCCATCAGCTATCAATAACTCCTCTGCTAGGGGTTGGGACTCATCAGTTCATGAGCCCCTTCCAAGTTGGAATGTTAATTGGCTTGATCTTGAACAGGTTTTGTGCAAGCCGTTGGGACTGCTGTGAGCTCATGCGTGCAGTGGCCTGTCATGTCAAGAAGATGCAATGTTGTCCCCTCCCTCCTGCCTCTTCTTCAGTGATAGTTCCTGAGCCTTGGGACTGGAGTTGAGGTAGATGTCCCAGTTATGGCTGAGCAGACACTTATTCTATGCCCTTAGACCAGTAGTGAGTTTTCATGTTACCATCGATGCAGAAAGAAACTTCTCTGATGAAGTCTGAGAGCTGCACTAATCTACAGGTAGAGATAGGAATTTAGAAAATGCCCTGATACTGTGTCTATTTAGCAAAATAATAGCAGTTTCATCCATGAAGCCTATAATCTCCCGAGCCATCTGATCTTAGCCAAGTGTGCAGTACCAGACGCGGGTTTCCTTCTGTAGGATGGGTCTTCAATCTAACCAGAAAGCAGGTGGTTGCCCCCATAACATCCATACTATTCCTGCACCCACAGACAAATCTTGCCATATAGGTTGCTATTATAGTTCACAACTATCTTAGTCAGGGTTTCTATTCCTACACAAAACATCATGACCAAGAAGCAAGTTGGGGAGGAAAGGATTTATTCAGCTTACACTTCCACACTGCTGTTATCACCAAAGAAAGTCAGGACTGGAACTCAAGCAGATCAGGAAGCAGGAGCTGATGCAGAGGCGATGGAGGGATGTTCCTTACTGGATTGCTTGCCCTGGCTTGCTCAGCCTGCTCTCTTATAGAGCCCAAGACTACCAGCCTAGGGATGGCACCACCCACAATGGGCTCTCCCACCCTTGATCACTAATTGAGAAAATGCCTTATAGCCAGGTCTCATGGAGGCATTCCCTCAAAGGAGGCTTCTTTCTCTGTGATAACTCCAGCCTCTGTCAGGCTGACACACAAAGCCAGCCAGTGCAACAACCAAGTAAAAGTGTTGATGGCTTTTCTTTCCCAGCTGCCCGTGCATCACCTTCTGGGACTAGGAGAGCTGGCCAGTAGGGAGGAAGCTGTGATCAGTATGTATTTGGTTTCTCCCTGTCCCGTGACCTGTGTGGCGTCTTCAGAAAAACTGTCTCACTTACCATCAAGTTCTGGTGGCCAACCAAGAGCAATGACAATATCCTGGGTTGTTTTCTTTTTTGGGGGGGGGGTGTCTCTGGGACACCTCTTGTTTATTTTTTTGATACAGAGTCCCATGTAGCTTCTAACTCACAAGCTGAGCTTAGCCTTGGATTCCCACCTCTGGAGTAATAGGATTACAGATGCGCACCACCCACCCAGTTCCCACTTCCCTTTTTATATCCTTATTTCCCGTGACTCTCCCTTCGCCTCTGACCCAGCTCCCCCAACCTCCCAGCATGTACTTTTGCTTCCTACTCGTCTCTGCTCAGGGCTTTCCAGCCGGTCTAGAGGGGCAAGAGATGCTGTCCTCCCAAATAGTCTGCAGCTAGAGCAGGCCTCCCAGTGCCTGTGTCTGCAGAGGGCCTCCAGAGACCACACCCCTGTGGAATAGAGAGAGAGGGGCTTGTAGTACCTCTTTGAGGCGTGCTGGCTGTAGGCAGGTGGGCTGGTGATGGGGACTTGGGAAGCTGCAAGGTTGGCCAGTCGGCTCCTAGCCTGGGGCTTCAGGCAGGGGCCACAGGCTAGCAGCCTCCCCAGAGCCAGCTGGGCCCCTCAGAGCTTTTACATTCAGGGGCTGGCTGCCCGTTTGTTCCTGGTTGAAAAAGACTTCCTGCCAAGCTCACCCAGCACTGACCTCCAGCACTCCCCCTCCTCAAGGGCCTTCTGCCAAGCACCATAATATAGTGGCTGGAGAGGAGGCCATAGCAGAGAGACATTTCTTCTGAGCTCCAAGCTTCCCTGAAGAGCCCCCAGAGCAGCCAGCTCCTGTGGCCTCTCCACCCAGGTGGCTGGGGACTTGTCCATCCCACAGGACCCCTGAACAAGACTTAGGTCAACTCCAGCATAGAGGCCAGAGTTAAACCGTTCCTTCTAGCCTTCTCCGCGCTGGGCCCTCAGGCCTGTCTGCAGGAACTTTGGCTCTCCTTCCTCCTCACACTCTCTGCCAAGCTCAGGGCTTTATTGGAACTGATTCTTTTGGCTTGAGGCTGCCTTTGATGACTGTGTCAAATGAGATGGAACCTGGCCAGGTTGTTATAGGAACTCGGGAGACTCCCCAGGGTGGGAGAGATAATGAGAATCCAGGGCCTTTCACTGCATTTCGCTAGAAAGTAGAGCATGCATTGTCCAGGTCTTTAGAGGCTCAGGCAGCAGGAGGAGGTTCAGCCACTCAGCCTTGGGGGACCTGAGCACCCCTAGGAGTTTTTGGGGTGCTTGTGGTCCAGGGTACCTGGCAAAGGTTTAGTGAAACTTAGTTCAAGTGCTAAATCCTGAACTTAATCCTGTGCAGCCTAAGTGAACTGAAACAACGTGGTCCAGTTTGAGACACGGGCCAGTTCTGTGCACCTGCTGTCCTAGCACTTGGAAAGTTGAGGCAGGATTGTCCACAAGTTAGAGGCCAGCTACATGATGAAATCTAGGCTAGCCTGGGCTACAAAGTGAAGCCCTACACCCCAAAACAAACAAACAAACAAACAAACAGAATAAACAAAGGAAGGAAAGGATAACATTTGGAGTCTTGAAGAAAGGTCAAGCTTTTGCTGTGTGGTGTATGGTGTATGGAAATGAGTTTTTATGTTTTCCTGGTTCTTTTGTGAGCTGCAATGTGGGTGATGGGAATTGAACCCCGGTCCTCAGGAAGACGCAGTCAGTGCTGTTAACCACTGGGCCATCTTTCCAGACTCCTTTCCTGTTTCTTTTGATGTCTTCATTCCCCCCCCCCCTTTTTTTTCTTCTTTTGGCCTCAAACTTGAGATCCTCCTGCTTCAGCTCCCCGAGCGCTCTGATCTCAAGCATGTGCCACTGCACTCAGTTTCTTTGTTGTTTTAAAAATTTGTATGTGTCTGGGAGTTTGTGCATGTGAGTGCAGTGCCCATGGAGGCCATAAGAGATCCTTAGATGCCCTGGGATTGGAATTACAGGCATTTGTGAGACCTCTGACACAGTTGCTGGGAACCAAACTTGGGGGTCCTCTGCAAAAGCAGTAGCCATAATTAAATGTCTTCCTTTATAAGAGCTGTCTTGGTCACAGTGTTTCTTTACAACAATGAAACCCTAACTCAGCCACAGAGACTTGGATATGGAATGGATATGGAAACCTAGAAGACTCTGGCGATTTGGATAAGGGGGTGACTATCTTTAGAAGGTCCATTATGTCATTGAAAGTCATCTGTGTTGTAAGACAGTCATGGTTTTCTAGATTCCACCCCCCACCTCCGCCCCCCCACCCCTCCCCCCCATTCCTCCCCCATCAACTTGTATAACTCGGGCTGCACTTGAACTTCCTGTGTAACCAAGGCTGTGTAACTCAGATCTTCTGGTGTTCCTGCCTCCAACTCTGCAGGGCTAGGATTACAGACGTACACCACCCTCCTTTCAGTTTACTCTTTAAACTGCTATATATTCTCCCTCCGTCCCTCCGTCCCTCCCTTCCTCCGTCCCTTTTCTCCTTTCCTCTCTCTGTTTGGTTTCCTGTGTAGCCCAGGCTGCCTTCAGACTTACTATGCCACCAAAGCTGGTTTGAACTCGTGATCCTTCTGGTTCCACCTCACAAGTGCTGATATTAGGTGTATGCTACCACCTAGGAAGTAAATTATCATTCTCTCTCTCAGTCCTGCCTGTCCTCCAGGGGTCTGTGCAGCCCTCCCTGGCTGGAACTCACTATGCAGACCAGTCTAGCTACAAACTCACAGAGATCTGCCTGTTTCCTCCTCCTGAGTGCTGGGATTTTTAAAATATGTGTCATGGCACCTGGCTTGTTTGCTTCTGTTTTGAGACAGAGTCTTAGAGTTTAGTGTACACTGGCTTGAAACAGTCTGTGGCCCCAAATGGGCTAGAAGTCAGGGTTCCTCTGCCTCTGTCTCTAATGCTGGTATTAGACTGGTATTGCAGGCAGACACCACCATTCCTGGCAAATGATGTGTGGTGTTTTATTGAGCATGTATAGTCCTGTTTACTTATTTATACTTTCATTAGTTATCTGTAGTCTTGTCCATGTTTGAGAGCTGTTGCAAACATCTTTATTTAAGTCTCTTGGTGAATGAAGGCTGCCTTCTCTACCCACTGTTCTTTGTTTAAAAATGAAATTCAACCCTCTTTCCCTCCTCCCTCTCTGTCAGGTGTTGTAGTCATAAGTACTTGAGTAGGTAATCAGTTGGTATTTTTTTTTTAAATATTTACTGTGTGGGGTGCATGTGTGTGTGTGTGTGTGTGTGTGTGTGTGTGTGTGTGTGTAGGCCAGAGGTCAACCTCAGATGTGGTTCCCAAGGTGCTGACCTTTTTGTTTTGAGAGAGAGTCTCTCACTGGCCTGGAACTCACCAAGCAGGTTATGCTGTCTACCCAGCAAGCCCCAGGAATCCCTGTTGCAACCACTCTAGCTCTAGGATTCCAAGTATGCAC
>LR750228.1:603079-713079 GCA_902729485.2 Mus minutoides | reverse complement strand
AAGCTAAGGATGACTTTGAACTCCTGACCCTCTTGCCTCCACCTCCAGAGTGCTGGGATTATAGGCCTGGCTTCTGTGATGCTGACTTGCAACCCAGGATTTCAGACATGCTAAAACAGCGTTCTACCAACTGAACTACCTAATTGCTTTGCATTGAGGTAGCGTTAGTACTTAATACAAAATGGGTGCTTAATAAACATTTGTTCACTAAGTGAATTCTTTTATAATAAGCTTGAAAGCAAATATCCCTATCTTCATATTACAAAAGAGATATTGGAGGCTTAGAAAGACTAAGTAAATAATCTCCCGTCTCCTAGTGAAATAATAGGGGATTTCAAATTCAAACCTGGGCTCCTCTGCGGGACCTGACCTCTATCTACCTAGAGAGAAGTTTCTTGCATAAAGAAGCCACAGCTGCTGACACAATACTGCAGAAGCAGGCAGGACATCCCTCTTTTTTCCTGTGTCTGTAGAATTGGGGGCTCCCTGCACCCCACTTAGGCTTGTATAGGTACATGGTACCTGGAGTTCCCATGGCAACACAATTAATGGTGCGCTATAATGTAATGGGCTCAACTGATCAATTAGGAAGTTTTTTGTTTGTTGAATGGAGGCGTCCTTCCCGTACAGAAGGGTCCCCTTCAGGCTCTGTTTAATTACCTTCTGGAGGTTGTTTTAAATAGGCTCTGTCTTTGCTGCCTTAGGAGGTTTAAAGAAGCAGCTTGCTAGGAGACAGAGGGGAAGTAAGTGAGCCAGACTGGGGGTGGGGCTGTTGTTCTCCCTCTGGGTGCTGGGGTGTGTCCTGCTTCCTGGCAGCACGTGGGACCCCAGCCTACCCCTCCCTTAGTCTTTGAGGAGGCAGGTTCAGCTGAGACAATGGCCACCTCTTAAATCAGTGAAATCTGTGTGTTCTAACAGCCACCCAGATGGCTTCCCCACACTGCCCTTTGTCCCTGTTCTCTAAGTGAGCCAAACAGTCTCAGCTCTCAGGTCCATTACTAAAGCCAGTCATTCCCTCCGGGTCAGGGCTGCACAGTTCCAGAGGTGCCCTGGATGCTGGGCTGAGGACAAAGAAGGTCAGCTCTCAACCTGGGACTGCAGCTCAGAGTGGAGGTACCTCTGTGTGCTTCTGTGAAGATGCCAGGGATCCTGGCCTGCACTCTCTATGTGGTGGCCAGCCACTGTGGCTCAGCTGGCCTTCCATGCATGGTTGTAGGTCCCAGGGTGGCTCTCTGACCTGTTTGCACAAGTGGCTTTTTCACTGTGGGCAGTACTTACTGCCTTGTCTGAACCCAACAATTAACTCATCGGTCCAGCAGGTCACAGGGCAGCGCTCAGCCAGACACAGGAACCTCAGTGCCTCTAACCTGTTCTTTTTTGAGTTGGGGCCTGGTGTGGTAGACTTGGCAGGAAGGGAGCATGGGCTCCACCTCCTTCCTCTTCTGACTAATTATTGTTATTTGAGACAGGATTTCTTGTAGCCCAGGATAGCCTCAAATTCACTGTGTAGCTGGGAGTGGCTTGAACTGATGATCTTTTCTCCTCTAGCTCCCGAGTTTAGGATGATGTAGGCGTGTGCCGCCATGCTCTTCTCTGGTTAATTTTTTTGAGGCAGTTTCTCTCCCTGCAGCCTAAGATGGCCCGGAACTTGCTATACGGCTTCGGTTGTCCTGAGATTCATGCTTCTCCTGCCTCAGCCTCCTAAGGCTGGGGTTACAGATGTGCTTTAACATAAAGGGGAAAAAAAAAGTATGAGTCAAAGGTGTGTGGGAATTTAGCCAGGACAAGGAAAGATGGCGGCTGCCCCAGGGCCAAAGGGCCTGACCCTGTGTAACGATCACTTGGCTTTCAGTAGAAAGAAAGTACCGGCTGAGAAGGGGAGAAATGTTTGTTTGGGTGCCTTGCTCTCCTAACAGGTGGTGTCCTGTTAACATCAGCAAGGCAGTGGTGCAGCCCTACCTGGTCCTGACACACAGGAAAAAACAGAAGGTACAAGGGTAGGAAGCGCTGGCCTGGGAAAGGTGCAGGTCACTTGTCACCTGCCACGGGAGCTCAGTCACACAGACCCTCACACTCAGCCACCCACCAGCTGCTGCCCCTGTAGCTATGGGGATCAGTGAAGTGCTTGCCACGCAAACGTAAGCCATCTGAGTTCGATCCCTGGCACCCGTGTGCAAGCCGGGCATAGGGGGTGGTGTGCATCTTGATTCCCTGCATTGGGGATGGAGAGATAAGAGCGTCCTTCCCTCTCACTGGCCAGCCAGTCTAGCTGAGTATGACTTGGGTATGTCATTAAGGTATGACGTGTTTGGACACACTGAGATTGACCTCTGGTCTCCTGTGAGCAGAAGCATTGTTTGGGGATGTAGCTCAGTTGGAATGTAACTTCTATGCCTGAAGCACTGCATAAAGAAATGTGATTGGTATTCAGGAGGTGGAGCCGGGAGGGTCAGGATTTCAAGGCCATCCTCCGCTCTGTGGAGAGTTTGAGAGCAGCCTGGGATACTTAAGACTCTGTCTTGCAAAGCAAAACAAAGCATGGGGAAGGGATAGTGACTCGCAGTTAACAGTACCCCAGGCTCCTGCAGAGGACTGTAGTTTGATTCTCAGCACTTATTACTGGGAAGCTCACAGTGGCTTATAATGCCAGTACCAAGGGAGCTGGCGCCCTCTTCTGGCTGCTGTAGAGACCTGCACACATGTGCACAACACCACCCCCCTGCAAATGTACACGTAGTATACCTATAAATAAAAATAAAAAAAATCTTTATTTTTTTTTTTTAAAGAAGGAAGGTTGAAAGAAAAAGAAAAAGAAAAAGGAAGGAAGAAATGGGAAAAGGGAGAAAGGCAGGCAGGTAGGTAGCCAGCTTCCCATCCAGGAAGTGGCAGAGCTAGTCTGTCCCCCCCCCCCTCCTTTTTCTTGCAGCACTCATGTCTCTCTCTGAAGATACTGCAAGGATTTCAAAGTTCTCTTTAGTTCCTGAGTTGTCCTGCTCCCTCCAAATCCTTTCAGTCTGTGTGTGTATCCAGGCTCACTGAGAAAGGATCTTTTCCATTTAGGTATTTCAAATATTAGTTTGTTTAGTGTTTTAAAATGAGGTCTCAAGTATCCCAGGCTGGTCTCACACTCCTGCTCCTCCTGTGGAGTTGCCGGGATCGTAGGCCACCTCCTTCTCCTGTGTTGATGTTTACTTGTCATGTGTTCTTTACTCGAAACGCATGTGTAGGGCTGGGGAGATGGCTCAGAGGTTAAGAGCCCTGACTGCTCTTCTAGCAGTCCTGAGTTCAAATCCCAGCAACCCCACGGTGGCTCACAACCACCTGTAATAGGATCTGATGCCCTCTTCTGGTGTATGTCTGAAGACAGCTATAGTGTACTCATATAAATAAAAATAAATAACTCTTCAAAAATAAAGCATGTGTTATCAAAGTGCCCCACCTTTGCCTCCAGCCCTTGGGAAGTAGGGACAGGAAGATCAGGAGTTTGAGGACATGCTACAGTACAGAAGATATTGTCTCAAAATTCCCTTGGTTAAAGAACACGGCACCCACCAGGTGCAATGATTACACATATAAAAATGTCATAATGAAGATGTGTTGGTTAAAAATTTGAATTTAGCAAAAAGAAGGGAAACAAAAAAATGGGCTAGCGCTTCAGCCTTATTGGTGGGATCCTTGTCTAGTAAGCTTACAACCCTGGGTCCATCCCAGGATCCTGTGAGCTGAGCATGGTGGAACACATTAAACGCTGGAGGTGAGGCTTTAAAAGGGTCGAGAAGCCAGGGTCATTGCCAGCTACATATTGAGTTTGGGGCCAGCCTGGGCTACAGGATATCCTGTCTCAAGAATAAATTAATTGGGGATTGGAGAGGTGGTTCAGTGGTTAGAGCACTGGCTGCCCTCCCAGAGGACTTGATTCATTTCCCAGCGGCCACATGGGGCAGCTCACATCTGCCTATTAACTCCAGCTCCTGGGGGGGAATCTGACATCTTCTGACCTCCACAGGCACACACATGTGTGGCATTTACTCTCACACATAACATGCTTCTATATTAATAAGTAAAAATAAATCTTAAAAAATTAAAACAAAGTATGGCTCATAGAGCTTAAACCACAAGAGCTTTTAATTCTTCTCTCTCTTTCTTTCAGCTCTGGAGTGCACAGAAGATCAAACAGGTAATTCAGTTCTGGGTTCTCTTCTTCTTCTCTGTGCTTCCCGGGATGACTCCTCTCCCTGTCCCAGGGGTCTGGCAGAAGCCCTTGTCCCATGGCTACTGGGTGTCTACCCTCTCCCCACCCCTTTCATCCACCCAGCACCCCAGGGCCTGAACATGCAAAAGCTGGGGTTCTGGCCTGACTGGCCTCACCCTGGAAACTTTGGAAATTCCAGGAGAGGACTGGGTTCTGTCCACAAGGTCTGGTTCTGTGCCTGTTATGTGGCAAGCAAGGGTAAGAAGGTTTCAGAGTGGGCACAGTCTTGGCTTCCATGGGGTTGGAAGCTGGGAGGAGGAGGAGGAGGAGGAGGAGGAGGAGGAGGAGGAGGAGGAGGAGGCGGCGGCGGCCGGCAGCTGACCATGGCCAAGTGTTCAGAGGCAGCACAGAGCCCCCCGAGGGAGGGTCTTGTCTTGTTGGGGCAGCTGTCCTTGCCCTTATCTCATATCCTTAATACTTCTGCTTGTCCTCTCCGCTCTCCTTCTTACGACCAGGCTATCCTACACCCGGACACCAACGAGAAGATCTTTATGCCTTTCAGAATGTCAGGTGAGCTCCCAAGACCCTCCTGGTGCCCAGCTAGAGGTGCTGGCTGTGACAGAGCTAGGGATAGCTGTGTTTCAGACATGATATGAGTTTTCCTGGGAAGACATGAGAAAACAGGTGCTTACCCCAGAAAGGGCGCCGATGGCATCCCAAAGAAACTATTCACTCAAAGCTCATGGTGAACCGTCGGACTTATTAGGGTTACTTAAAGGAGCATCCCAACATAGGTGGCAACTCATGACAGCTGCATCCCTGGCACCCCCACCAGCCTTGCCGGCAGTGCCACCTGAAGAGTCTCAGCGAGTGCCTCCTGCTTCTGTAGCCTGCGAGAGGGCCTTGGGTATGCTGTAACTTCCTGAGCATCCTGGGCCATACTATGAACCCCACTTCCTCCAGAAGTGAATATTTCAATTTGGAGACAGTAGTCTCAGCCCAGCACCAGAGAAGGACATGGCCTCTCACACATACAGCCACACTCTTGCCCACAGTGTTCACCTTAGCTCAACCCTGTTAGATCAGGCATGCACCCGTCTCTCCTTCTCACCTGTGGTTGGGGTAGAGCTGTCACTGGGTCTCAGCTTCCACCAGGTCACAAACCCCTCCCTAATATCAGCCTCATGCCACTGGCTGAAAGGTAGCCCTGGCTTCTATAAGTCCTCTATGGCCTCTTGCAACATACTCTTTCTCCCTCTCCTAGGCCATAGCATCTGGACCTCTGACCTTGTTGTTAACTAGCCTTCCTTTCTGGGCAGACATATGCAGTGTGTGCTCACACCCCTTGTGTGTACAGATAAGGCAGGGCTCCTGTTCTGTGAAGCCCATGTGCACAGGGGTCGAGAAAGTCTCCACCCAAGAAGTCCCTATCTGGTAGCTCCTGGAGGGCTACTTTGTGTGTTTCACTCTTGGGGGGCAGAGTAATTTGTTCAGGCTGAGATGGGGGCCCTTTCCTTGTCTCTGAGAGGGTATGGATTTTGTCCCGAGTCACTGCAGAGGGATATACTCACATCAGTGTGCTGCCATCTCTCTCTAGCCGTTTTTTTACCCACTTTGGTTCAGAATGATGGAAGGGCTACTGTTTGCTGCCTTGCTGGAAAAGGAGACCTCAGTCAGCTGAGAATGCCCTGCCTCAGAAAGCCAGACCTCCTGTAGACTCGGCCAAGACATGGCTGTGTGATGCCGTTTTTTTGTGAACTGGGCACTGGCTGCCAGGAGCTCTGGCTTTTCCGTGTGGGCGTAGGTAGCAAAGGTTCTGAACACATAGGACCTAAAGTTGGTGCTGTTCACATCCCTGTCCTGGCACAGCAGGTTCACACCCCAGCTTTCCTTCTTTTATATTTCTGGACCTTTCTGAAGCAGGCCTCCCTTTCAGCCCCCCCCCCATTCCAACCCCCAAACTTGGCCCTGTCCCCAGAGGGAGGCGCAGGAGAGCTGTGGCGCCAGCTCACAGAGCAGCGATTGCTTAGGATGTGAACCTGGGTTCTCCATACAACTCAGATAAGGATGGCTCCTGGTGCCTGCCCATCAGCTGACTGTCCAGCTTAAGTCAGAGGCTAAGGGATAGGAGGCTGCCCACTGATAGCACACAGGCCAGGACCTGGCTAAACCTCACCCAGTGCTCTCCGAGGCTGGCCAGCAAGAACACTAGAGCTTTTAAATTCTCTGTCATCTAACGTACTTCCATCTCATGTGGACAGGGAATTCCTGTCCCAGGAATGCCCGTGAGGTGGAAGGTTTTTTTTTTTTTTTTTTTTTTAAAGGCTAAGAAAGGAAGACACTCAGGGTTCCTTGGGAGATAAAACAATAAAGGTGGTGGAGTGTGACTGTTGTGCCTCAGATGAAATGGTTCAGAGGACCACTGGTGACCAACAGCGGGCCAGCCTCTGGATTCTGGAGGGAACCTGAGTTGTCTAGCAGTTGGGGAACAGAGAGGGTGGGGGAACGGGGACAGTGAGTCGTCTGCTTTGGGGAGCGCTGAGTCAGGGGAAGGCTGTGGTGTCTCTCTGTGATTGTGTTGGGCTTCTTCGCCAGGATCATGGGCAGATCAAGCCCCAGGAGCTTCTGGGTATCTCATGAGACCCACAAGGTTCACGGGACCTGATGTTTTCTCTCCCCGTCCACAGGTTACATTCCTTTCGGGACGCCAATTGTAAGTCTTACCTGCAAAGGGTTTTCTTTTCCAAAATGAAACTTCAAATGTCTAAAGCATCATTGTCCATAAATACTCGGCAGAGGACCTAGTTACTGTCCTGGGGCACTGTTGGGAGAAAGGCTGTGCGAATCCTTGCTGACAAGGAGCTCTGCACGGAAGGAGTCTGACTTTCCCCCTAGAGCAGGGAAGCTCCTTAGACCTTCATACTGGAGAATGGGAGCTTTCCAAAGAAGCCGTAGAAGTGGGAAGACAAGGGCACCTTGTGGAAATTGAAGTTGCAAATGAATTCAGCCAGGGTTTCTGTGTTCTTTTTGTTTGGTTTTGGAGTCAGGCTTAGCCCTGCTCATGATTTCTTTCCTGTGTTAAGTATTCTGCGTTATGAATATGGATTGAGTCTGAAAAGCAGGGTTGAATGAGGAAATAGTAGCACAGTAGTAATACTCGCTGATGTCATTTATATCATGTTTAAAAATGTGCAAAGTGATAGTATATATAGTGTCCGGGTGTGTGCTCTGTGTATCTGTGTGAGCAGCCCTGGGGGTGAGTGACAAGCAGGACTCCAGCACTGCACCTTCCTCTTAGGGTGGAGAAGGGGTGGAACCTTCAGGAAATCGGTGCCATCGTTCCTGCTGGTTCTTACACAGAAGCAACATTCCCACAATCCTTTGAGGAAGTGAAAAGCACAGACAGCGGCGTGTGTGTTGAGTTACCCTCTCTGCTTTTGTGTGTGTGTGTGTGTGTGTGTGTGTGTGTGTGTGTGTGTGTGTGTGTGTGAGAAAGACTTCATCTTGAGTATTTGCACTTTAACTTTGAAAGTTCCTTTCCCCTCATATTTCCTTCTTCAAATTCAACCTTCCCACTATGCTCGTGACGAAACTTATGCCCTGTGCACGCAGCGTTTTTACTGTTGGGGGCTTTTGCTGTTTTGGCTTGATTTTTTTTTTTAATTTATTTTATTATACGTAAGTACACTGTAGCTGTCTTCAGACACTCCAGAAGAGGGAGCCAGATTGGATGGTTATGAGCTACCATGTGGTTGCTGGGATTTGAACTTATCACCTTCGGAAGAGCAGTGGGGTGCTCTTACCCGCTGAGCCATCTCACCAGCCCCCTTGGCTTGATTTTTTTGAGACACTTTCTCTGTGTGGTCCTGATGCTCCTGCCCAGCCTCCCAAGGGCAGAGATTGCAGGTGTGTACCTTTACACTTGGCTTAACATAAATGATCTATGTATCTATTCTTGGTTTTTGAGATAAGGTCTTATGTAGCCCAGGCTAACCTTGATATGTAGTTGAGATCAGCTTTATACCTGTGATTTCCCTGCCTCCACCTCCTGAGTCCTGGGATTACAAATGTGCACCACTGTATTCGCCTTATGTGACCCTGTGGATGGAATGTGGGGCCCCTGAAGGCCAGCGCTCAACCACCCAGGCTGTATTCCCACACTCTCTGAGCCTGGCTTTTGATTTTTTTTTTCTGGATTGTTAATTTATACTTTTTTGTTGTTCTTCCATGGTTTATATTAGAGCAACTGTTTTTGCTGGTTCTTAGCTCATCCTTTGGAAGGGAACACTCCTAATTCTGGTGATGACCACATACACACAATTTTATAGCACAGATATGTTGTGTTCTCTATATAAGGATCATCGATATCAAGATTCAAATACTAACTATGAGCCCCCACCCTGGGGAAGGGTTTAGCACACCGTTTGTTAGCCCTGGTCTTTGTTTTCAGCTATTATTACAGGTGCTCAGAGGCGCAGCAGCAGGACTCCCAGGAAAGTAAGGTTTCTAAGATTGTGTTCCCCTAACAATTGCTTCACAAAGCACACTGAATAAGGTTGGGGACACAAAGGTGGAAAAGACAAACTGTGCCCTTGAGGACTTTTGTCAGATGGGATAAACTAAGGTTCATCCCATTCTGAGCCTAGGTTCAGAGTGTGTCTGACTGTGAACAGAGAGAGAGAGACCAAGAATTCCATCCACAGTTTGGGACATTGTCTTTTTATTGAGATGGTTTGACTACATAGCCCAGGCTATCCTCAAATTCCTAGTCTTCCTGTGTCAGCCTCCCAAGGGCTGAGATTATGGCCCTGTGTCACCAAGGCTGGCTCTTCCTCTAACTTTACCTCTATACCGGCCAATTTTTTTGGAGTTGATTTGAACTCTTATTTGTTTCAAATGCCCTAACTGTTTGGCTTTGTGTTTGGCTAATGCTCTTTTGAGTAGCATTTGGACCATCCACAGCCTGCATATTTGCTTTGCAGGCAGTCTTTTTCCCCTTTCAGGCATAAACAATGTATTTGGCTAAAATGTGTTTTCTTTTGTAAGTAAATTTTTTCCGTTTCTTTGGGAATCATTCGATATGTTTTTTTTCTTATCTTTGGAGTTCAAAAATATCTCTAGGATTAAAGGGAAAAAGATGTATATTTTATACAAGAAATATATGAATATGTTCTTTGGGATTCAAAAATACTACCAAGAGTTTTTTTTTTTATATATATAAAGAATATTTTAATGCTGGGCATGGTAGCACATGCCTGTAATCCCAGCATTTTGGAGATGGGGATGGGAAGATCAGAAGTTTAGGGCCAGAGTCAGCTACCTAGAGTTCAAAGCCCTAAGATACATGAGCCTTTGACTAAGAATTATTAAAATTTAAAAATAAAATATTTATATAATTAATACATGAACTTCTTCTTAGCTTTGAATTCAATCAATACAAACAGAAGCACAGGTCCTTAGGGCACACTCCAGGTCAACACAGTGAGACCACATCTCAAAAAGAAAATGAAATAGAAAGAAAAAGGAAAGAAAGAAAAAAGAAAAGAAAAGAAAAGGAAAGAAAAGAAAAGAAAGGAAGGTTTCAGTTGGTAGAGTGCCCATCATAGTAGCCCAGGTGGGCCAGGTAGCTGAAGATGACCTTGAACTTCTGATCTTCATGCCTTTAACTCCAGAGCTCTGAAACAGAGGCATGCATTGCCACAGCCGGTTCATGTGTTTCTGGGGATGCAATCAAGGTTTTGTGTATGTGAGCCAAATACTCTACTAACTGAACTACATATTTGGCCTGGTATTCTTTAAGCAAGTATTTTTATTACTGGAGTTTTTTTTTTGGGGGGGTGTTAATGTGTGTTCACAGCATGGTACACAGATGGAGTAATTTCTCTCCTTCTATGAGTTAGGTTCCAAAGTTCGAACTCAGGCCCTGGGTCTTGACAGCTGCAAGCTCTTTTAGCACTGAGCCACGCTTCTAAGGTCCCAGCCTGCATGTTTTACCTTTTGTTTTGATTGCTCATTCTTTCCTTCTAATAAAAGCATTGAAGCTGTGTGTAACTTTAGAAGATACCACTGTTGTGTATTGTCTCGTATATAGATACATAATGTAACCCTATGCTATTGTTTTCCAAATAAGTTGGAAATTATAATTTTGAATCCTCCTTAGTTGAGATTTTTAAAAAGGTTTCTTTTTAATTGTGTGTGTGTGTGTGTGTGTGTGTGTGTGTGTGTGTGTGTGTGTGTGTGTATGCACATGTGTCTGGGTGGCCACAGAGGCCTGAGGTGTCAGACTTCAGACTTCCCTGTTGCTGGGGTCACAGGTGATTGTTAGCCACCTAGGAAGATGCTGGTGTGTGCTCTTAACCGCTGAACCACATCTCCAGCACCAGGATTTATTTTATTTTCAATTATGTTCATATGTATTGGTTTGCACATGTGTGTGCAGGTATGTGCAGATGCCAGAAGAAGGTGTGGGATCCCCTGGAGCAGGAGTTACAGGAGTCTGTGAGACGCCTGGTGTGGGTGCTGGGAACCAAACCTAGGTTCCTGCTGAGCAGCCCCTGCTCTTAACTGCTGAGCCCTCTCCAGCCCATTATTGTGATTAAGTGACTCCTTTTAAAACACTGTTAATTTAGCTAGGCGTGGTGACACACGCCTTTAATCCCATCACTTGGGAGGCAGAGGCAGGCAGATTTCTGAGTTCGAGGCCAGCCTGGTCTACAAAGTGAGTTCCAGGACAGCCAGGGCTACACAGAGAAACTCTGTCTCGAAAAACCAAATAAATAAATTAATTAATTAAAAAAAAACCACTGTTAATTTACTGTTATTATAGCTTAATCTTATTTTCAGAGAGCTTGACCTCTGAAATTATGTCATTTAAAACATATTGTGCCAGGGCTTTTTGTTGTTTTTGTGGTGGTGGTGGCATAACTGTTATCAGTTATGTGTGGGATCATCTGCATATTGTAGAAAATTCATTGTAATCATGGCTTAGACAGTGGTATTTCTCTTAAATGTCAAAGAAGCTTTGATGTGGTCAGAGCTGCCCAAAGTCATCAGGAACCTGGCATTCTGCTGTCAGTCACCTTTCATTATCAGTGATTGTTTCTATTGTCCATGTCACCTTGAAGCTCACGTGATAGCTGCTGGAACTATCATATCATATACACATTTCAGAGAGGAGAAAGAGGGAAGAGCGAAATATCTCCCAACGGAGTCATCTGTTTCCGAGGAGTCTTCTTGGGAGTCCCATACAGCAGTGGCATTTCATGGGGAATTAAACTGTTATATAGTTGACTCTCAATCATACAGAGATTTTCATGAATGAGAAAGAACGGTAGAACAGTTAATAGGTAGGTATATGAGGGTCTACCAGGGTCATTTTTATGTTTGCGCATGTGCCTCAGTGTGTGTGCATATGAGTGTGTATGTGTAGGTCAGAAGACAACCTCAAGTGTTGTTCTTGGGTGTAATCCCTCTCGTTTTTGACACAGGGTCCCTCACTGGCTGGGCACTCACCAAGCCGGCTAGGCAGGCTAGTGAGCTCCAAGAATTCTCTTGTTTCCAATCCCGCTGTGCTGAGACAAGCATGTGTCTTTTTTAAAAGTGGGTTCTGATGGGATTGAACCCAGGTCCTCATGCTTATAAGGCAAGCACCTCACTGACTGAGCCATCTCTTCAGCTCTGACATAATAATTTTTATAAACGTTTACATTGATAGATCATTTGACAATATTATCAAACCAGAGACCTGGGCATCTGAACTGGTCACTCACAGGTAGATACAGGTAGATACTGAGTGACTAGATGGATTTTTAGCAAAGTCAGTGACTGCTCTCAGCCGGAACAAATCAACAAACCAACAAAACAAAGATCCCAATTTATAAGCTAACAAATCAACCTCACTGTTTTGTATGTTGTTTTGTATGTTGTTTTGTATGTTGTTTTTTATGTGGTTTTGTATGTGGTTTTGTATGTTGTTTTGTTTTGTTTTCTTTTGTTTTTTTTTGGTTTTACAAGACAGGGTTTCTCTGTTAGCCCTGGCTGTCCTGGAACTCACTCTGTAGACCAGGCTGGCCTCGAATTCAGAGTCTGACTGCCTCTGCCTCCCGAGTGCGTGTGCCACCATGCCCGGCTTTTTGGGGGGGAGTGTTAACCGCAGAGTGCTACTGAGGTGCTCCGCTCACACCTCAGACAAACCCAGTGTTGCAGGAAACTGCCGCCCTATTGGTGTTCAGGCTTCGAATGCTGATCTTCTTTGCTGTGAGCTATGCACTGTGAAAACAGATATGTTGAGTCTCTGAGTTAGCACACAGTGTGGAGACGCCACACCTTAGAGCAGCAGTGTGGACTCCCCACGGAGGCAGAACAGGCAGCCTATTGAGACATGATGTCCCAGTAGGCGGCTGACCTGCTTCTGAGTCCCAGAGAGCCATGTCCCAAAATTCAGAGCAGTGGGTCAGGGGTGAGTCTCCAGTTGAGCCTGAGGATATGGCAAAACCAAGGCCATCTATTCCTGTGCTTAGACATAGCAAGCAACGTGACAGTTTACAGGTCCCACTCTTGACTCTGGCCACCACCAGATTAAAACCTCACCTTATATGGAAGGAGCATGACTTCTCCAGCACTCGCAGCCTGGCTCCCCTCAGCCACAGTAGCTCCTCTAAGGTCCTGCTGTTGCCTGACATCCCTGATCATTCCTTCATTACTGGTCCTAAAGGGGCTGGAAGGTTCCAGTCCACACCTTCATGAAGCCCCTGGTCAGAGTGAGTAAGAAATATACTCAAGTAGAAGCCACTGAAAACGCTTACCGAAATAGAAACGAGGGTGCCAGCGAATGTGCTAGGAACTGGGCCCCTGAGTGATGAAGGGAAGGGCGAGCAAGGCTGGCAGGTGCCTCAGCTGAGAAGTTTGTAGATTGTCACATCCAAGCAGCCTCCTGCCTACATGAGCATCCCTGCTCGACCCCATGCCCTCCTGCTTACCCTGAGTGTAACCTCACTCCTACCTCAGGGACTCGGAGGGACAAGCTGGTTCTCTCACAGGCACGGGTGCCAGTTTAGTCAGCAGATTTCACAGATCCACTGGCACCCGTGTCGGGGCTTATTTTAAGCTTAACATTTAAAGATGGGAACTTTCCCCCACTTTCGTTTGTGGCAAAAAGATCCCAATTTATACAGAAGCGCGGATGCTAAGCCAGGGTGTCCAGGCCACTTCTGCGGCTGCTGTGGCCCAGTCTCTACCCTTTCAGGGTCCTCTAAGAAGCCCCCACCATGGGGGTGCTTCCTCCAGTCAATACTTCTTTTCTCAGCTTCCCACTGTAGTGTGGCACACTGTCCTTCCCATGAGCCCACAGTAGAAGGGGCAGGACTTCCTACCCTGGGGTCTGTTCAGCTCTTCCTTCTGTGCCCTGCAAGCCTCACGTGCTAGGAGCTCAGTGCCTCATGGTCTGTGCTCCCTGGCTTCACTTGCATCTCCCTTCTCAGCTCTACACTTCCGTCCAGTCTGGAAGTTTCAAATCTCAGAAAGATGAAGGGCGCAGACCATGAGCCCCGCGTCATGCACTGTTTGTTTGTTTGTTTGAAAAATCTCAGCTGTAACTAAGCCTGGTCTGAGCTCACTAAGTAACTGAGGATCGGTGAACTTATGATTCTCCTGCTCCATCCCCCAAGTGTTTGCATTACAGGTGTGCATCGACACGCAGGGTTCATGCAATGCTGCATATGGAACCCAGAGCTTTGTCGTGTCAAACAAACACTATAGCAACTAAGCTACCTTCCTGGCCAAAGAGTCTACCTTTCTTGTGACAGTATAGCCTTGGGTTACACAATCTCAGCTTTCTCTTATTGCTCTGTATGCCCCCATGAGTATAGAAACCCCAAGACTCAGAAGGTACTCTTGAGGTCACTGAATCTCTACTGTAATGGAGAGGTGAAGGGTTTACTTTCTATCAGAGTTTGTCCATGTCCCAGGGCTTTACGGACATGCTGAGTCCTTCTTAACACAAGCTGCTTTCTCCTGTCTCCCAATCCTCATTCCAGCTCCTTCCTGCTCACCTTCAGTGCCACAAATAACGATCATTTTGGCTCCATTCATACCATGAGAGAGGTGTCAGTCCAGTCAAAGCTAGATGCCACTAACCAGAGTTAGTCTTGACAAAAGCTACATCTGGAAATGCCTACAGCCTTTAAACCCGCCGGTCGTGAGACCTTTGGGGAATCAAGCAACCCTTCACAGGGGTCGCCTAAGTGCATCGAAAAACACAGATATTTACATTATGATTCATAACAGTAGCAAAATTACAGCAGTTAGGAAGTAGCAGTGAAAATAATTTTATGGTTGGGGGTCACTGCAACCCGAGGAACTGTATGGAAGGGTTCAGCATTAGGAAGGCTGAGAACCACTGCTCTATACAATAGTGACACCTGATACACCAAAGTGTTGCTTTTCGGATCATTGGCCATATGAATCAGAAGGTGGAGGCAAAGCACAAGGAAAAAAAAAACTAGCAAATTGTTGGGTGCCCCAGCTATGGCAGGTCTGTGAGAGGCAGCTGTTGAGGATGTGGGGGTAGCATAGGGGTGGTAAAGAAGGGAAGGTATCAAAAGTCAGGTACTCCACTGTGAGGGTTGTTAATGCCCTCTGGCTGCTCACTTCCAAGGCTGAGGGCAGTTCTGGGAAGCCAGACAGCCAACATGGAGCCAGCTGAGGTGACATAAGAAGGATGGAGAGGGTGATGGGAACCTGTAAAGGAACCGAACCTCGACCCGATTGGAGAGCCTAGCGGTGGGGTGGGTGCTGAGCTAAGTGGTGGTAGGGTCAAGGGTCAAGATAGTTATTCCTATCGTTTGCTCCTCAATTGGGATAATTTGGTGGTACCCTATGGTGAAGCTAAAAAATATTTCACCGCCCCCAATAGTTAGATCTTGTGTGTGTGTGTGTGTGTGTGTGTGTGTGTGTGTGTGTGTGTGTGTGGTACATGCATGTGCTGGTGTGTACTCATGCATTTGAAGGCCAGAGGTCAACCTCAGCTGTCTTCCTTGTTTCACTCTGAGACAGTGTCTCTCCCTGAACCTGGAGCTCACCAGTTGTCTAGACCTGCTGGCCATCGGGCCCCAGACTCCTCCTGTCTCCTCCTCAACGACGGGATGACACACCCAAGCTGATGCATCCGACATTTATTTAGTGCTGGGGGTCGGGGGTCAAACTCAGGTCCTCATGCTTGTCCAATGAGCCATTCACTAACAGAGCCATCTCCCAAGTGCCCTCCCCCTTAGATTGGTTTATTCCTATTTTATGTGTGTTTTACCTGCATGCATATGCATGCACTGCCTATAGAAGTCCAGAGATGGCGTTAGATCCCTTATAACTGGAGTTACAGGCAGTTGTGAGCCACCATGTAAATTCTGGGAACTGAAGGCAGGTCTTCTGAAAGAACAAGTGTGCTTAGCCACTGAGACATCTCTCCAGCCCCCCCCCCCCCCCACGCACATGCAGACGTACACGTATGCATATGTGTGTATATATATGCACATATGTATGTATGTATGTATGCATGTATGTATGTAGGTATGTATGTGTATGTATGTATGCATATATGTATGCATGTATTATGAGCACTATACAAAGTCCTCATCTGAGAGTGATGTGGGAAGGAGCAAGGCTTAGGGGCTGCTCAGGTCACTCTGAGGCCAGTTCTTGGTGCCTTGCTTGGCCTGTGCTCTCCTCCATCCCTGACTTCTGCAGCTCAGGTGACACTCTCAGCCAGAAGCCTGGGATGCTCAAAGTGTTGTTTTCCCAGATTAGGGCTTGTCTGGGCTCACTGGCTAACAGCCAGCACTGGCGGCTTATCCAGGAAACCTGAGTTCAGTTCCCATCACCCACACCGATCAGCTCACAACTGCCTTGAACTCAAGCTCCAGGGGATCCAAAGGCTCTGTGGGCACCTGCACTCATGTGCACATACCCACACACATATACATAAATACAAATGCAAATAAGTCTTAAAAAAATAACTCATCAGCCTGCCTGTGGTGGTGCATGCCTTTAATCCCAGCACTTGGGATGCAGAAGGCAGGTGGATCTCTCTAAGTTTGAGGCCAGCTTGGTCTACAGAGTGAGTTCCAAGATAGCTAGGGCTACACTGAGAAACCCTATCTTGAAAAAAGCAAAGTAAAGCAAACCAAACCAAACCAAACAAAAACAACCAACCAACCACCCACCCAACCAAACAAAAATACCCAGAAAAATATATCTGTTTACAGCAGTTAGGACACTGAAGGAGATGACAAAGGTGTGAGTTCTCCTTTAAACCGTCTTCCAGGTGGGAGCTACTGCATGGAATACATTCTCTACTCTGTCCTTAGAGCAGCCCATAGTCCCTCTTCAGCCCCAGAGCCTAGGTGGGTGGGGTGCAGAGCAGGGTTGCTTGGGAGCCAACGGCATGAGTGAAGATGGAGATGCAGGGGGTACTCACCGCAGTACCAGCATCAACATAGCTCTGCACTCGATGTCCCTAGAGCTCTTTGTGAAGGCTGCAGCGGTGCCATTGGCCCAGATACCATCATCACTCCTTCATATTCTTAGGGAATCTTAGTTAGCTGGGGTCAACCTCTGAAGGAACTTCTGATCCTTGTTGTAGATCTATGGTCTGCTGAGTCTGGCTGACCCCTGCTCCTCCCAGACTCCAGAGGCTTGTACATGCATGTGCACACACATGAACACATATGTGAACACATGCATGCTCACCCAAAGATTTATGTTTGTAAGGTACAGGCTGTGAGGCTCAAAGAAAGGGTGTGTGTGTGTGTCTCTGTGTGTGTTCGCATGTGTGCATGCGTGTAGGCAAGATGTGTGCGTATGTGTGTGTGTCTCTGTGTGTGTTCGCATGTGTGCATGCGTGTAGGCAAGATGTGTGCGTATGTGTGTGTGTCTCTGTGTGTGTTCGCATGTGTGTAGGCAAGACTGAGAGAAACCAGACTGGAGGAGGGGCAACGACACCACTACCTGACATCCAGGGACGTGTGCCAGACACTGAGCCAGATTCTGTCTGTGCCACTCTGGGAGATGTGGCCCCTAAGAGATGCCAGAGTGGTTCTTTATTTAACAGGTGAAGGCAGGGAGAGGAGCTCAAAGAACTTAACCTGGGTCAGTCTTGGCCCCAGAGTCTGATGATCACTAGGTCCACAGCGGGACACAGAAGGGGAGATACAGAGAGTTGTACAGCAAGGACAGCCACCAGAGGGCTGGAGCTGCAGAGGGGACTCCAGCCACTGCATGAACTATAAATGCAAAGATGGGATGTGCGATTTGGCCAAGGTCCTGCGGCGCGGGAGGGTGGGGGCGGGAAGCAAGCCTGGCTGTTGGCTCCCATTTCCTCCTCTTCCATTTCCCTGGTCCCCATGCATTCTGGGCACCTTCCACCATGTGTGGCCGTGCCTGCCGCGCTTCCCTCTTAGAAGAGGTGTGATCCATTGGCATCAGCCGGGTGGACTGGCTCCCTCTCTCCATCTCTTCCTTCCCTTCCCCTGCCATGTTCTGGAAAGGGCAGCAGGAGGGAATGTGGGCAGGTTGCACTAGAGATATACATCTGAGAGCTGAAGGGAACATTTATTTTTAATGTAGACTGAAAAAGAAAAGGAAGTTATAAAACGCCTGCTCCTGCTCCTGCTCCTGGGACTATACAGATGGTGCAGTGCTTTGCCTAATAGGGAACGAGGCTGGCACCATGTGCTCCAGGCCCCGCCTGGCCACAGGGACCCAGCGGGTTCTTTGGTGTCCCTGGTCTCCCATCCTTACCCTCTCTAGATTGTCTTTTGTCTATGTCTGGGACATTCTCAGTCAGGCCAGTGGCTCTGTTGTCCCGCTGCCTTAGCTGCCTGGCTCCTGTCACACATACACAAACACATGCAGACATGTATGCACACACACACACACACACACACACACACACACACACACACACACATCTCCCTTAGCAGAAGTCAACTCCTGTTTGCCGATAGTCAGGCCTGCTTTCCTAAAGTCTTATTTGAATGTTAGGGTCCATCAGCCTTGCACACTCCCGAGAACCTCTTTGACCTGTCTAGCTTTTCCTGTCTCATCTGGTCTTTGTGTTTTGTGGTTAGGGGGTGTTTTGGTTAATTTTCTCTTTGCTGTGACACAACTTCTATATAGACATAATTTAAGTAAAGAAGAATTTGTTTTGGCTTGTAGTTTGAGGACACTGTCCCTCGTGGTGAGAGGTCACAGCAGCTGGAAGGGAGGTGGCCACATTATACCCACTTCTCAGGAAGCACACATGAATACAGGCGCTCAGCTAGCTCTCTACTTCCTCTTCAGTTCAGGACTGCGGCTCATGGGATAGGGCTGCCTGCATTCAGGGCAGGTTTTCCCACCTCAGTTAAAATTTTCTCGGAATCGATCATGGAAGCACCCTGAGGTGTGTGTCATCCTAAATTCCGTCAGTCAAGTTGACAATGAAGATTTACCATCGCAGACACCATTTTAAGTCCATCTCCCCCAACCCTGCTGTGCCAGAAGCCTTAGAGCACACTACATATTCTATGCCCCACCAACCAGCTAGAGTGGTAACTGAACCCCCTTGTCCTTTGTGCTCATTGAGACAAGCTGGAGGAGTACCCTAAAATCAGAACCAGAGTGCCAAGCTGGAGATTGAGAGACCTGACTCTTCAATTCACTATAAAGGCTTGGATAGATTCCCCGCACATCTCAAAGCCTCAGCCAAATAGGAAGGTCGTCTCTATTTTATAGGGTCCTCATTATTGAAGGGTTATGGTAAGTGATGCGTGCTTGTTAAGATGATGAAAATCATGGAGAAGTTTCAGTGGCTCAAGGCACTGCTGTGGTCACCAGGTCTGTGTTTAGCAAGCAGCAAGGGTTGTCCACCACAGTCAGACTCTTGCTAGTCAGAGTCATGTGTATTGGGAGTATGTCTGACATAGCCTAGGTGCAAGTCTATTTAAGTCTCTGGATTGTTCTAGGAAAGATTATGTGTCGTTTTTAAAAAAAGGCATACTATAAGGATAAAATGATTCCTAGAGAAGGTTAGCAAAGGGAAGATGGAGAGGCTGGGAATGGGCACAGAACATGGGCAGTGTGGGTCTGTACCCAAGAGAACTGGCCAGAGCTTCTTTTTATTTTATTTACTTACTTAGTTATTCTTGTTGTTGTGTGTGCATGTGTGCACATGTGTGCATGTACATGTATAACACCATGTATGTCTAGGTATGTGTTGTTGTGTGTGCATATATATGTATGCACATGTATAACACGATGTATGTCTAGGTCTGGAAGTCAGGTTGTCAGGCTTGGATGGCTAACACTTTACCCACTGAGCCATCTTACTGACCCTGGCCCAGGCCTCTTAATGATCAGACACAGGTAAATGACCCAGGGTCAGCAAGAAAATGCAAACCAGTTGCTTGGACATGTGCTCTTTGACCTAGAAACCAGGAAGTGTTTCTGAGGTAATTCAGTGAAGGGACACCACAATTCAAAGTGCAGTGACCATCCTGGACAACAGGAGCCTGGTAATACACAGAGTCCCAGGTAATGGTGTCTGAGGACATTCTTGGTGGCTTAAGTACCATCCAGGAAGATGGGATTTGGAGGTGGGGATATATTGCATAGTTTACAATATGATGTAAAAACCACAGGGTGGGGGCAGGCTGTGTGTCCTGAACACTTGCGAATGGCCAGTATGAATTACCCCAGTTTTTAAGAGGCAGTATTCATGTGCTTGTGTGTAAATATATGATGTCCCCACTCTCTCCCAGTCACTTTGGGTTCAGCTTCTCTTTGCTCTGGCCAGAGCTTCAAGAAGGATAAGTACCTGGGTCCCTTGGGAGCCTTCACTATACAGGCACCTCATGGAGGATGGGGTTGCCTCTCCAGACAGTTGGAACCTGAGAATAGACTTTTGAACTGAGCTGGGGAGTGTGTAGATGGCTAAATCTGCAAATGACTGCCACACAAGCATGAGGACCAGAGTTCGAATCCCCAGAACCCATGGAAAAATCCAGGCACAGTGGTGTGTGCCTGTAACCCTGGCATGGTGGAGTAGGAGTATGGAAACAGGGGGATCCCTAAAGCATGTTGGCCAGCCAGAGCTTCAGTCTTAGTGAGAGCCTTCCTCAAAGCATAAGGGCGGCAGGGCTGGAAAGATGGCCCAGTGGTTAAGCACATTGGCTGCTGTTACAGAGAACTTGGGTTAGGTTCTCACCACATGGTAACTCACAGCCATCTGTAACTCCAGTTCCAGAGATCCGACAACCTTTTCTGGTATCCCTAGACACTGAACATAAGTAATACACAGACATATGTATAGGCAAAACACCTGTGCATGTACATTAAGAATAAGTAATGAGGGCTGGAGAGATGGCTCAGCAGTTAGGAGCACTGACTGCTCTTCCAGAGGTCCTGAGTTCAATTTCTAGCAACTACACAGTGGCGCACAACCATCTGTAATGGGCATCCGATACCATCTTCTGCTGTGTCTGAAGACAGTGACAGAGTACTCATATATATGAAATTAATATGACCAGAGCAGGGCCAGAGTGAGCGGGGCTGGAGAGAGCAGGGCTGGGAAAAATTAAAAAAAAAAAAAGTAATGACTACAGATGGAAGGTGATTGAGGAATACACTCTACAATCTCCACATGCACACACACACACACACACACACACATATGTATACACAAATATATACCCCATACACACACCCAGACAACACACACTGGTGTGGAATTGAGCTAGGATCTTCAGGGTCAATCCTTTTCCCTATAGGACAGAAAGGTCCAACTCCAGGAGGAATCAAGGATCCAAGAGCACAAGGTTAGAACTCCAGTTGAGACCCAAGGTCTCCTGACTGGATTTCAGTTCATTGTTCCAAGTGGCCACTGCACAAAAAAATCAAGTAGAGATTTCACTCTGGAAGGAAAAAACCCATTGCTTAGCTCCCCTCAAAGCTGAGGAATGGCTTTGCGTTCTGTAATTTTATTCAAACTGATATGGGCCAATAAATATAAATGTGCGTGTGTGTTCGCTGTTTTAAAACATCTTAATGTTTAAAACATGATTTACTAATGCTGCTAAGGATGTCTAGAATTTGATTTACTGCATAGTATTGAATGTTTATACTTGTTCCTTGCGGAAATTCTTGCCAAAGAGCCATTTTATCTACAGGAATAATAAATAAGTCAATATGTGGATGGCTGTGCACATTTTCCCCATATGTAGCTGTGCTCGGTAGATGTTGTTTTGCACACAAACACTCTAAAGGTAAACTTAAGAGACTCACACAAGCCCTTGATGCCCAGTGTCAAGGTCAGCCAGGTGCATGCCGGTAAGCCTGGGATGTGTGAAGTAGAGGCAGGAGGATTGTGAATTCAAGATCATCTTCAGCTCCATAGGAAGGTTAGAGACAGCCTGTGCTATTAGATTCTGTCTCAAAACAGAGTAGAAGGGCCAGGGTGATGGTCAGTGGGTAAAGCCCTGCCATGCTAGCCTGATGTCCCGTGTTCGGCTCCTCCAGTCTGGATCCACAGAACCTGTGTAAAAAGCAGGAGACTGCTTGTGCATCTATAACCTAACCATTTCCATATTGTTATGGGAAGTGGAGGCAGGAGAATAGCCCAGAGCTCATGGGCTAGTTGGCCTGCAGTGGGCAATGCAGGGAAAGAGACAAGAGAGATCTCACCTTAGAAGAAGATGGAAAGTGAGAATTGACTCCTACAAGTTGTCCTCTGACCTCCAAATGCATGAGCCTTGGTGTCATTCAGTCACCAGACAGACAGACAGACACACACACACATTTAGGGCTGGAGATGTATGTAGCTCAGTACTTGCTTGGCATACACAAAACCCTGGGTTCAGTCCTCAGCACCTGTCTTAGTTAGGGTTTTATTGTTGTGAAGAGACATCATGACAAAGGCAACTTTTATAAAGGACAACATCTAATTGGGTCTGTCTTATGGTTTCAGAGGTTCAGTCCATTATCACCAAGGCAGGAGCATGGCAGTGTCCAGGCAGACACAGTGCTGGAGAAGGAGCTGACTGGGAGTTCTACTTCTTGATCCAAAGGCAGCCAGGATGAGGCTCTCTTCTGTACTGGGCAGAACTTGAGCCTAGAAGCCCTCAAAGCCTACCTACACAGGGACACACTTTCTCCAACAAGGCCGCACCTATTCCACAAGGCAACACCTCCTAATAGGGCCACTTCCCTTGGGCTGAGCATATTCAAATCACTGCAGCACCTAAGCATGGTTGTTTCCTGCAATCCCAGCACTTGGGAGGTAGACACAGGACAGGAAGTTCAAGGTTATCCTCAGCTACACAGCAAGTACAAGACCAAAGTAGGACACATAAGACTCTTAAAAAGTGCATGTGTGTGCATGTGTGTGTGTGTGTGTGTGTGTATGTTTAGAGATGGCTTAATGCAGTGGTTCTCAACCTGTGGGTTATGAACCCTTTGGGGTTGAATGACCTTTTCACAGGGGTTGCCTAAGACGACCGCAAAACACAGATATTTATGTCACCATTCATAACAGTCGCAAAATTGCAGTTATGAAGTAACAACAAAAATAACGTTATGGTTGGGGGCCACCACAACATGAGGAACTGTATTAAAGGGTTGCAGCATTAGGAAAGTTGGAAACCACTCACTGGCTTAGTGGTTAAAAGCACAAATTCCTCTGCCAGAGGACCTCAGTTCAGTTCCCAGCACCCATTAGGCCATTCACAGACTCCTATAACTTCAGTTCTGGGGCATCCTACGCCCTCTTCCGGCCTCCATGCACAGAAACACATACACATAAATAAATAATAAAATATTCTTTAAAAGGTAGCCAGCAAGTCTAGATTCCAGGTGCTATTTGGATTTGAGGCATAATGGGTATAAAGCAATACTTAGTGTATTCGTTTATCCGTTCATTCACTCAATGTTAGCCTCCCATGCTGAAACAAAACGCAATGCAAAGGAGAAGCCATTTGGCTCACGGTTTCAGAGGCTTCGGACCACGGTCACTTGGTTCTGTTGCTTGTAGGCCTAAGAAGAGGCAGAGCACTAGCAGGGAGCACGTCCATGATGGAGAAAAGCAGTGCACCTCATGGTGGACAGGAGACAGAGACCTCATGGTGGACAGGAGACAGAGACCGCGCATGAGGGGAAATGCCTGAAGACAGGACATGCCTTAAAGGTGCTGCCCCTGAGACCTACTTCCTCCATCTGGGCTGTACCACCTAAGAACTCAGGGATGAGCTTCATGGTGCTCTCTCCAACTCAGCCTTCAGCACATGATCCCAGGGGACATTTTATTTCCTATGGAAACCACTGCTTATTAAATTCCCATGTCCCAGTTGTTCTGCTAACCATAACTGTCAGTTTTCTTTTGATGAAGGCTTAGTGAAGACACATTTCCAAAAATTCTATGTATGAATCCCATGAAGGACTTTGAGATTATTTAATTCTCACAAATATCCTATAGGACAAGCGTTCAGTCTACCTGAGGAGAAGGGACAGGATTCCTTTTGTTTGCTTGCTTGTTTTTATTGCTCTCTCCAGTTATGGAAATAAATAAAATCCATTGTTAAGAAGAAGGCAAAGGCGGGCGTGGTGGTGCACGCCTTTAACCAGAGGCAGAGGCAGGCAGATTTCTGAGTTCGAGGCCAGCCTGGTCTACAAAGTGAGTTCCAGGACAGCCAGGGATAGACAGAGAAACCCTGTCTCGAAAAACCAAAAAAAGAAAAAGAGGTGGGGGGGGGGAGAAGAAGGCAGAAGTTGTAAGACTATGAGAAGCTAGTCTGGAATTACTTTCATAAAAATCCACAAAATAGTTAGCTAATTCTAACTATAGATGCTGTGTGTGTGTGTGTGTGTGTGTGTGTTGGCAGACAGCTATTTTTTTCTTTGATATAAACAGGATTGCATGGTGATGGAGTTCTTTACTTGGTTTTACTTGCATCTCACTGTGTATCAGTATACCAGACCACCCCAGTGTCCATACGGTTCCAGTTCCCCCTTGTCCATGGCTGTATACTTTTGCTTTGCAAACTCCTAGGGTGGTGCTACACAGCTGTAATCCCAGTACTCAACAGGTCAAGGTGGGAGGTTTGATTTCAAATTCAGCCTGGGCTACATGTTACATAGGCCAGCCTGGATATAGTGAGACTCTGTCTCCAAACAAAACAAAACAAAACAAAACAAAACAAAACAAAACAAAACAAAAAACCAGAACAAAATCATTGGGCATCTCTCTTGCCTTCTTCAACCTCCTAACCCTCTCGCTTCCCTAGGTGGTGGGACTTCTCTTGCCTAACCAGACACTGGCATCCACTGTCTTCTGGCAGGTAAGAGTCTGTGTAGAGGGCTCCTGAAAGAACAGGTGTGTGTGTGTGTGTACACACGTGCATGCATACATGCACACATAACACACACACACACAATGGCATGAACCCCCCCCCATTGTCTCCTGCTTCATTCAGGCCCCTGGGTCAAGTGCTCCTATCTCTTAGCATTTACCCATAAACTACCAAAACCTTGATTCTGCTGAAAGGCCTCAGATACCTCAGTGTGATGCCAGCCATTCTGTGTCCCTTTAACCTTCAGATGGAGGTGAGGAGGGAGCCAGGTACCCTCATCTGGAACATAATGGCTATGAGTGGCAGTTCATTCTGTCCGTTGGTTGCTTGACCCATGGTCAGTGACCAGAGGCCTATAGCCTCTTTCTGATACCAGCTTACTCCAAATCTGGTCTTCCTAAACAGCAAGAAACACCTGTTGGTTCTGACAGAGCTTCTGTCAGGTAAAGAGGGGTCAAATTGAGGAGGCTGTGTAGGAGGTGAATTTTTCTACCGTCTGGATTCCTCTGGGACAGTTCTCATATTCAGACCTTGCAGCCAAGTGGTATCAGCATCCTGAGTACTATATTCCCCCACCCCCAGTACACCCAGAAGTCACCTCAGTGTCCCCATCTCTGTATACATATAGAGCAGTTTCCCATGACTTCTGGCAGGAGTGAAGGTGGGGTCTTCCATGGAGGTGACCCGGCTTCCCTCACTTCTCTCCTTGTTGCCCTCAGTGGCTGAACCAGAGCCATAACGCCTGTGTCAACTATGCAAACCGCAATGCTACCAAGGTGAGTGCCGCTGCCCTCTCTGCCCGGGGCAGGTTTAGGTGGGAGTGACCTGGTGATCCTCTCTGACATGCCATGCCAAGCACTCTGACTTTGCATCCGAGCACTGCCTTCTTTGGGTGCTTGTTCATGCTGCCATCCCTATGGGCAGGCAACACTCAGCTTGCCTGGCATGGGTCAGTGGAAGCCTCTGGGGAGGCCTGCGCGAGGCAGGTAAGACAAAGGTCTGCAGGAGTTGATTCTGCTGGCTTCCTGTCTGGTGCACTCAGATATTGGATCCAGACGGTATCAGCATCCTGAGGACTGAGCTCCCCTAAGCTTACCCAGACGCCAGCCCAGTGTCCCCAGCTCCTAGGTTACTGATCACACAAGCTGACCTGTGACAAGGCCACCTGTCCTTCTGGCCCATCCTCACATCCAGAGGGATCTGGGTTCCCCTCTGAGGGGTTGTTCTTAATAATTTCCAGCAGTGGCAAAGAGAGCAGAGTTGGGAGCTGGCTTTTGCAGTAGGAACTTGAAGGACCAGAGACTCTAAGGATGCCCCTTCATCCAACTCTGCATGTCTAGACTCTCTGGCGGGTTTCACCAATATGGCTCCCCTCAGTTATTTCCTGTAACCTTATAAATAGCTATCTCCAAACTGCAGTTGTAGCAGAGATAGGTTCTTCAGTTTTTCTTTCATTTTTTTTTTAATGTTGGGACTTGAGATCTTTTGTTCTGTGGAACTACCGGGTAACAGTAAAACATTGACAGTGAAGTCCCCTGAGTCCTGGGCTGAGGGGGCTGTAAAAGCCAGCTAGACTATAGCTGGTGAGACAATGCTATCCCACACAGACAGTGTGCCAGGCTAAAACACCTGCTTACAACACAGCCCTCCTAGATGATACCCTGAACAGCCTGGACATAAAGGACTTATGTGGGGCCCTGTGTTTCCCACCACCAGCCAGCAGCGTCTGCTCAGATCTTTTTAGAACAGGGCAGAGGTGAAGGGGCCCAGCTATACCTGCCTCTGTCTGCCCTGTATAGTCTGCTTTAAAGATTGCTGAGGGAGGCCTGCCCCTTTGGCTTCCCAAGGGACTGCTTCTTGCTGGCCAGAGCAGGACACGGAAGCTTTGGACACCAGTATGTCTACCTTTCTGCCTGTCTTCCAGCCTTCACCTGCATCCAAGTTCATCCAGGGCTACCTGGGAGCTGTCATCAGTGCTGTTTCCATTGCTGTGAGTACCTTCTGCCCTGCTCCAGGGTAGGCCAGCCTTTGGGGAATGGGGGCTGCAAGGGGATACCCAGATGTTTTTCTACGCAGAGAAGAGGCTCTGATAGGAAGAACACAAATTGGTACTCCAGGGTGTTGGGGAGGATGGAGGTGTGGAGTTCAGGGCAGGGAGGGCTGGCCATCTATCCCTGTCTGTCCCTGCACCCAGGACTCCATTTAGAGCAGCTTTGCTGTTTGTCTCCCTGGTGCAGCATTTTCTTCAGAGCAGCCTCTGGTGCACTGTCTATGGCTGTCTACGGTTCCAGTTCACTGTTTCTAAACTTCCTGGATCCAGACTCATGAATTTCCTCTCCCTGACTGATTAGGGGCCCTTGGACAGCAACCATCTGCAGCTTGGTGTTCCCCGAGTAAAGACTGTGTGTGTGGTGTTCTTGGTCTTGGCTCTTGGAGAAGGCTGTTGGCTTCCAGTGAACTGGGGATGGAACCGCCTCTATGCGGTCTCTTCAGGCTTGGTTGGAGGGTCACTTGGCTGCCTTCCTGGAAGGCTTAGAAAGCTCTTTAGTTGAACCTTTGCTGGAATTCATTACAGGAATTTGGAAGTTGTCTGGATAGAAGTGGCACTGTTGGTTCTCAGGTGGGGGCAGCAAGCAGGCAGCAGAGAGGGTGTACAGGGCCACAGCCAGGGTAAAGAATGACGCCTCGGAGCCCTTGGCTAACATCCCTCCGTTCTTACCTTGAATGTATGGCACTTTCTGGATCTCCAATGGAGTGGCCTCCTACAACAACCCCCTGAGGGCAAAGTGCCTTTCCCAACTGCCATGTCTGTCATGAGTAACACAACAAATGCATGACTTGTTAGGAAAAGGAGGCATGCACATCAGGGCTGGGAATGCAGCTCAGCTGGCCGAGGGCTTGTCTGGCATGCACAAAGCTCTGGTTTTAGTCCCCAGCACCACATAAAATAAACCGTGGTGGTCCAGACCTGTACCCGCACTTATGGTAGAGGCAGGAGGATCAGAAGCTCAAAGTCATCCTCAGGTATATAGAGTTTGAGTCCAGCCTGGGCTACATGGCACCCTGTCTTAACAAAAGACTATGGCCTGATAGTCAAAAATACTGGCTGCTCTTTCAGAGAACCTGGGTTTGGTTCCCAGTGCCCATGTGGTAGCTCACAATTATCTGTAACCCCAGTTCCAGGGGATCTGATGCTTTCTTCTGGCCTCTGCAGGTGCTGCACATACATAGTACACATACATACAGACAACACACACACACGCATGCACACACACCATTTAAAAAAATTGAAAAGAAAGAAAACACAACTCAACACAATGAAAGAATTCACATGTACAAATCTTTTGATAACACCCCTTCCCTTATCTTTTCTGTTACTAACCATAACTGTACACACTGTGTGATAGGAAGCCACTCATCCTACCCAGTCATTGCTAATGCTGTTCTAAAGCAGAACTTTGGGGCTGTCCTCAAGCAGCCCATTTTATTTTACTCCCACGTAGACCAAGCCACCTCCAAGTGAAAGTGGGGCATCCCTTTTTGTGCCTGGTATCTTATTTGTTCCCTGAATGCCTTGCTGCCAGTTAGAAGGCATATGCAGCCAGACCTGTGTAGACGGCTCACTGTGGAGGAACTGCCAGTCTGCCCGGTAGACTTGCAACCCCAGATGGAACTTGGTCTGAGAGTCAGATAAATTGGGGCAGCTTGACTCTGCTGGGCTGAGGCCTGAGCTCCCGAGAGGGGAGAGGGCTCCCTCCCCACCCTCTTGCTCTGTAATGCAAGAGGAGTTCAGAGCCTCCCTGGCTCAGGTGCATCAGCAGCCTTTCCCTTCCTAGAGAAGCTCTGATGAGGCAGAGGGACCTGGGAGGAGGGCACAGCACAGGGAAGGGCTGGAGTGAAAAGGTCCTCGCCCTGGTACCTTCCCACTGAGCATGTGGCTCAGGAATTCGATGTAGGAAAACTCTGGCGTCTCCAAGTTCCAGCCCTTAGGATCCTTTCAATGGTGGGGTCCCATTCACTCCATCTCAACACTTTCCAGGTACTTTACTCAGACTGCTTGGTGGAGGAACACAGCAGTTACTCGAAACTTGGGGGCTTGCACCGTGGAGACACCCTCTGCTTCCTCTTCTTTGCTTAGTTCCAGATCCCTGCCCCCCCCCCGAAATTTTCCTTGACCCAAGTCCCAGAAAATTCTCCTTCTTCCCACTCTCAGTCACACCCTGTCCTCTCATTGTCCCCTTTTGGATTACGAGTTAGCTAGGGACAGGCATCTGTCTCATACCCCACAGAGGGAACCATAGAGCCCTGTGCCATAAATACCTATTAATTAGGCTGCTGATTGATCGCTGGCCTTGAGAGGCCCCTCCTCTCCTCTCTGGGAGCCTGAGCCCAGCAGTGTCATGCCCCTCTGCCTGACGACTTCATACAGCGAGGGGCTCACTCAGGCAGATGGAGTGGAGTTCCTGACTTGGAAAATCGGCAGCTTGCTTTCTTTTCTTTTGTGTGTATAAATCACAAAACTGCCAAAGACAGAGGCTTGATTTTATTTTCCTCTCCCTTGTTCTCTGGAACCCCAGGCCCTGCAGCCTCATTAACTGATTTCGGCTTCAATTAGAGACAAATCCCCTCCCAGGGCGAGCCTGTTAGGAGCAGATGACCTGCAAACAAGTGTCAGGGCCCCAGTGGTTGGCCCAGTTCTGGCATTAATTAAAACGAGTCCCTACAAGCAGGTGGCTGGATGGCGCCTGATGGGCTGAGAGCCGGTCCCAGAGACGAAGCTGAGACCTCCTCTGTGGGGTCTGCAGAGCCCCGTCTCTCTTTCAGAAGAACCCTTGCTTGGCCTTGGCCACCAGCACCCCCTCACCAATCAGGCATTCCCCCAAATGAAGCCTCATGCTGGGCCCAGGATTGTTGGGGTGAGAAGCCTCTCTGGGACCCCCCTAAATAGATTTGGCAATGTCTGGGGCTCTTGCTTTAGAATAAAAAAGAAATCCCGTCTTAAGTTATTTTTGAAAACCTAACAGTTTGCTGTCTTTTAACAAAGGAAACCTCTCTCTGTCTTCTTTGTGTTTTTGTTCTGGAGTTTGTGTGGAAGCTTCTGGGCTGGCCACCACGATCTCTGTGGAGGGAGAGATCAGGCAGGCTCATGACTCCTCCTGCAAGGTCTGTGATGGGCCGGATGCTCTGCAGGAGCCTGGGCTGTAGCCTGATAGAGCTTTCAGGATGCCGGGAGAGTGAGTGGCACGAGCCTTGAGGCAGTCAGAGCCATGGTGGTGCTGCCCCTGAAGTGTCACAGTCAGTCACAGGGCTGACACATGGGACAGATGGAGAAAGCCAACAGAAGGCAGGGCTGGATGTCCCAGAGAGAGGGCACAGCAGATACAGCGGCATGCAGAAAGATGGGAACAGATTCTAGACACTCAGAAGTGTGTCTGCCATGTAGAGAGTAGTACTGATGGTAACAGTAGTGGATAGCAGCAGTCATCAGGGGCCAGGAATACCACACCAGGAATCCCAGACTGGCCACTGCAGGGTCTTAGGCAGAAATCAGAGGTGGCAGAGGTAATCCACTGATCACTTGTTCCTGCGTGGTGATGGACCTGGGGTTGGAGAGGAAGGCTCAGGGCTGACATCTTGTGTGACTGGTCAGGGGTAGGTTGGTGGAGCCTGATAATAGAGATACTTTCCATGTCCTGTCCCCGATCGATTCTTTCCTCTGCAACTAAGCCTTAGCTGCAGTGGCTTTTCCTTCAGGAACAATGCAGACCTCCTTTCCCCTAGAGGTCCTTTCTGTGTTGGATGCAGCGTTTGTCTGCAGGGAGAGGCCTGGGAAGCCTTCTGGTTCTCATTGCTTGCTGGCAACTCTACATGCCTCTGATGGTCAGATTAGTAATCAGCCACTCAAGTAGTAACAGTGCCCAGTCCTTACAGAGCGCTGGCACTATGCTAATTCAGCTCCATTTTGCAGATGGGAAAACTGAGCACAGACTGGAGCCAAGAGCCCCGAGCCTGTGTACTGCAGCCTAGAGCCCCGAGCCTGTGTACTGCAGCCCAGGACCTTTTGTCATCATGCTCCTACGGGGGCTTGCTGAAACAGGGAAAACCAAGCAACATTTTAGCTTCTAGGTGGGAAAAAATGTTACTGTTCCCTTGGTAGGCAGGTTCCCCCACAGGCACCCCAAGAACAATGGAGATTAGTGGTAGCTCTTAGATCTACCACTGACCTTCATACTTGGTTTCTGGACCTCTATCTTCTGGTCAACATTTAAGTCAGTGTTGTGATCTAGAGCATGCCCTGCCTCCAGTAAGACAAGATCTGGCTGGCTGGCTGTGCAGCAAGGGCATAGCCAGGTCCTTCTGTTCTCCCCAGGGTTCCCAGGGTAGCTGGGACACAGTGGCACCCATGAATCCTGGTCAGGCTACTTTCCTTTCAAATGACTTCTGGGTTGGAGGAGCCATGGCAGAGACCCAGCAGCCGAATCTGAAGTGTTGCAGAAGCCCGCAGATGACGGTGCAGTGGCCAGTCAGACCTGGGTAGCAGTGGCCAGTCAGACCTGGGTAGCAGCCCTGAATCCATTCTTGGGAGGAAGAGGGTGTAATGTTCCTTGCAGCCAGCACACTGGTCCCTATCAAACACAGCTCAGGCACTAGGCCTGACCCCTGGCCTAGCAGATAAACTCCTCAGTCTCAGCTGGAGGTGACAGGAGCGACAGCTGTTGACTAACTAGCCCATTCACCTTTGCGCTTTTGCCCCCAAGCTCATTGCCAAGCACCAGGCTGGCTGAGGCCAGAAGACATTTGACCCCCACTACGTAGCCAGGTTTAGTTTACAAAGCTGTGCCCTCTGGTGGATATTTGTGGTACTTCAGTGACTTCCTGACCCACCCTTTGCCTTCTGGGACCCACACAAATGTAGGATTATTTGGGCACATTATTGTCCAGTCACCCAAGAGAAGTCTAAGGTCTGGTCTTGAGCCGTCTCTGCTGCCAGGATGTCTCCTTCTCCATTGTTCTTCAGGACCACTTAGACCCCACTGGCAGGTGCCGCAGAGTTCACAGAACCTTGTCGACAACCCAGTGTTACACGGTGGTGTCTCTGCAGAGCCCTCTTCCCTTCTCCCTCCTCTCTCCCTACCCAGCCACCTCCTGCTCAGCCCCCTGGTTCAGTCTGGTGTGCTTTGACGCTTTGGTGACCTCTGGGGCCTCCTCCCCTAGTTGAGTATAATGAGTAGCTCAGGTAGCCCATAGACCTGGGCAAGTGCAGTGTTTGCAAAGGCAGATGCAGTGCTTTGCAAGGCTTTTGTTTGCCTTCATGCTCAGACAGCATTCACTTTGCTTTATTTTAGAAGCATCTCAAAGTCCAGATTCATTGTACCACATACTGAGAATTCAGTGGGTGGGTGAGAGAGGCAAGCCCTGGACCCTGGTACTACTACTCAGTGTGTGCTGGGAGAAATGGGTTTCTTTTCTTTTCGTTTTTCCCCCAGTTATCAGATGCATGTATTATTTTTGTTCAGAGATGTGTAAAAGGGCAAACACATATGTCCTTGGAGACCGACAGATACGTGGAAAGGAAGCGTTGGCCTTGGGCTGGGGCTAGCTCAGCTGGTGAAAGTGCTTGCTTGCTTTCCCATCCTGCAAGCTTGCGCTTGATTTTATAGTCCACATCCAACGCCTTGTGTGGCGCCTACGAAGTGGCTCATTGGTTAAGAACACATGCTGCTCCTGTAGAGACCAGAGTTTGAATCCCACATTGGGGCAGTTCACAACTTTCTGTGACTCTAGCTCCAAGGCCTGTTTCTGGCTTCCACAGGCACTCACACATAAGTGCACGTGCATGTGTGCACATGCACACACACACACACATAAGTAAAAGTTAAAATTTAAAATCCACACATGGTGGCTTCTAGAGAATACTAGAGAAGACAGACAGATTCCAGGGGCTCACTGTCCAACCAACCCAAAGTACTTGGTGCACTCCAGGCCAGTGAGAGAGCTTGTCTCAAACTAATAACACAAAAACAAAGCATGAAGAGCTTTTGAAGAACCAAGTCTGATGTGGTCCTCTGGTCTATACACAGATACACTCACACATGCAGCACACACACATGGGAACACATACACAGATGTATGAGCACATGGCACACACACACACACACACACATACACACACACACGAGTGCACATGAACATGTGGGAACACATATACAGATGTATGAGCACACAAGAGCACATGGCAGGCCGGGCGTGGTGGTGCACGCCTTTAATCCCAGCACTCGGGAGGCAGAGGCAGGCGGATTTCTGAGTTCGAGGCCAGCCTGGTCTACAAAGTGAGTTCCAGGACAGCCAGGGCTAGACAGAGAAACCCTGTCTCGAAAAACCAAAAAAAAAAAAAAAAAAAAAGAGCACATGGCAAACACACACACACACACACACACACACACACACACACACACGAGTGCACATGAACACATGGAAACACATACACAGATGTATGAGCACATAGGCGCACATGGCAAACACACACACAGACACACGCACACACCCCACATAAAGTTCCAGTTCCAGTTCCAGGTTCTTCCAGAAACTGTTAGGGGAGCACCTTGAGGCAGAGAAGCAGTCTGATATTTAGGTTGAAAGTGAGGCCTGACAGGACCAGTGCTCAGAGGTCCTGGAGTGGGAGTGGGGAGGACTGGATCATGGAAGGAGCCTACAAGTCAGGGAGTGAGGTCACAGGGGCGAGCGCAAGTAGAGACAGAAGAACTACAATCAAGATGCCTGGGAACAGGACAGGTCACTGAGGCTTGGGTGGCTTCCCTGTGGGCCTTGAGAAGCTCCTGTCCAGGAAGAAATCTCTTCAGGATCTTTTAGTTTTTATGCTTTATTGTTTTTGTTGTTTCAAAACATGTTTTCAAGATGGCCTCAAAGTAGCTGAAGAGGACTTTGAACTCCTGATCCTCCTGTCTCTACCTCCTAAGGGCTAGATTACAGATGTGCCACCACACCTGGTTTTGTCAGTGCTGGGGACTGAACCAAGATTTTCAAGCAGGTTAGGAAAGTCCTCTACCAACTGAGCCACAGCCCTGGTCAAAGAGGCCCATTAGGGCTTCCATCCACCTTTAAAAAAAGACTTGAATTAAAAATGTTTAATTTCATTTCATTTTTATTTATTCATTTATGTTTTTAGACATGATCTCACCAAGTAACCCTGGCTGGCCTAGAATTCACTATGTAGGCCAGACTGGAGTCAAATTTACAAAGATAGGAAGGAGCCTTCTAGCTGGTAGCAGGGGAAAACGCCTGGGCAAAGGTGAGACTGAATTAGATAACTTTCCCTGGTGTTGGGTGGAAGCTGTAAGGTGCTGTGCTAAGGCCTGTCCCAACAGAGGTGTCTCCAAGTTGTTGTGTGTCCAGCTTAAGGAAGGACATAGCAGATAAGAAGAGATGGCTTTGGCGTCAGCCCACCTGGGATCTCTCTGAAGACCTTGCAGAACCAAGGTTGCTGTTGGCCAAGTAGATAATGACACTAAAGGTTTTGTGTCACATGCTGTTCCTGTGTGCGGCATGAAGTTTGGAAGAAAGCTTTAGGGCTAGAGAGGTGGCTCAGCAGGTAAGAACACATATGGCTCTGACAGAGGCTAAAACCAAACCAGGCTCCTCACAACTGCCTCTAATGCCATCTTCCAAGGATCTGATGTCCTCTTCTGGCCTTCACAGTCATCTGAACTCATGTGCACGTGTGTGCGTGTACACACACACACACACACACACACACACACACACACACACACACACAGAGTTAAAGATATAAACAAAATTCACCAGACATGGTGGCACACACCTTTAATCCCAGCATTCTAGAGACAGGCAAATTTTTGTGAATTTGATACCAGTTTGGTCTACATAGTGAATTCTAGGCCATCCAGGGCTACTTGGTGAGATCATGTCTAAAAACATAAATAAATAAATAAAAATAAAATGAAATTAAACATTTTTAATGCTAGTCTTCTTTTCTTTTCTTTTTTTTTTTAAGGTAGAGTAGAGCCCTAGCAGGCCTCTTTGACCAGGGCTGTGGCTCAGTTTGTTGAAGACATGTTCAAAGATCTGGGTTTAGTCCCCAGCACTGACTAAACCAGGTGTGGTAGCACATCTGTAATCTAGCCCTTAGGAGGTAGAGGCTGGTGGATCAGGAGTTCAAAGTCATCTTCAGCTACTTTGAGGCCATCTTGGGCTACATGAAAGCATGTCTTGAAACAACAAAAACAATAAAGGGTAAAAAACAAAAGCATAAAAAGCTAGCATGCCCCACATGTCTGTAATGAAATTTAGCATGAAACACATATCTATCTGAAAGTAAGCCAACATACCCAAGAGGGATCTGGGGACCACAAAGTGGAGAGAAGGGTCCATGCAGAGTTGGGAGTTCACTAGGACGCAATATGGCTGCCTCACCCACCCTCTAGCAATGTGCCTGGGGTATGTGCCAAAGACATAGAAGAGACAAACGGCCACTTACTGTCACCTACTCAACGCCCAGCCATCGTGCCCCCAGAACCTTGGACAGGGACAGCCTGGGAAGGATCCCAGGGAGGGCTGCAGTTCAGGGGACTGAAGCCCGTCTGTTCTTGTTTCTCAGGGTCCTTTGGCCTGGAACATTTGGTGGAGCCCATTAAAATTAAAAAGCCAAGTGGCTGGAGGCTCGGAATGCCAGCTCGTTTTCTCTGGCATGGCAGGTCCTGTTTAAGGGAACCAGCTGGCATTAATGGCACACAACGCATCGCGAACAGCAGCTAGCGATCAGAAGAATCAGTGCTAATAATCAGGTTCAGGGAAGATAATGAGATATGAACAGCCATTGCCGAGAGTCCCCCGGGGTCTGCCTTAGCAGCCTCCAAATAAGCTACAAAACAGAAATTAACCAAACAGGGGCTCCATTTGGGCAGAGGGGGAAAACAAACAAGGTAGAAATTTGCACACGAATTCCTAATATGGCCATGCTCAAGCTCAGGACCTGTGGGACAGCAGCCACTGCCTGAAGGAGGCAAAGGGCTTTCTGTGACCACTTGCCTCCCAGGTGACTGTCAGGTCAGAGCTGCTGGTGAGAGGCCTGAAGAAAGAGAAGACTAGCTTCCTGTGGCTCACTGGAGACTCGGGCCAGCCTTCTTTCCTACCCCATGTTCTCACTTGGCATGTGGCAAACTAGCTAGGTCACCCCTTTATGACAGTGGCCAGTGGGGAGAATGGCCAGCCAGGTAGGAGTCAGCCTCAGGCTGGCACAGAAAGTCTCAGTGTTGGTTACAAGCAATTGTCTCTAGTCTCTCCCCAACCCCCAACCCCCAACCCCCAACCCCCTGCATCTGAGCTCTGCCCAGTCCCAGAAGGCTGCCAGCCTTGGAGAAGCTTGGGCCTCTTTGTTCCCTTCCCCCATTCCTGCTTCCGATGCCTTCAGGACTTCATCATCTTTCTGTCTGTGTGTAAGATGTAAGATGTGTTCAGCATCTATCTGTGTCTAGGCCTGGCACCCACCAGGTCAGGTGCTGCCTCCCATTTACACATCACCTGGATCACCCTAATGGCCTTTGTCAGGGGTCCCATGTTATGCACATGGTTCATGGTTAAGGGGCACCACCAGGCTGTTGCTTCTTGAGAAGGAAGCTATGCTAGTTGCATTCCCATTGCTGTGATCCAAGACCTACAAGTGGCAACCTAAGGGAGCTCACAGTGAGGATACTGTGTATCACACCGAGGATACTGCATATCACACTGAGGATACTGCGTATCCCGGCAGGGAAGGCATGATAACATGGAGGTGGCTTGTCACATTGTATCCACAATAGGAAGAAAAGCAAGATGAAGGCTGCTGCTCAGGCTGCTTTCTCCTTTTTAAGTGGTCCAGCACCCTGGTGCATGTTTAGGGCAGCTCTTCCAACCTTGCTTAACCCAATCTAAAAACTTCCTTACAGACATACATATCCAGAGGATTACTTCCTAGGTCATTTTAGATTCTGTCAAGTTAACGGTATTAATTATCACAGAGGCCAGTTGCAAAGTCAAGGGTGAAGCTTTGGAATCAGCAGGCCCAAGGTTCAAGTCCTCGCTTTAGCTGCCGTGACATAACTATCTGTCCTTGGCAAAGTCACTAGTCCTCTCTGAGCCTGGTTCTTCTTGGTGGAAGGGGGCTTTTGTTAAGATATTGCATGTGGCAGCTGGGATGTAGCTCATAGAACACTTGCCCAGGCTCCCAGGATGCCAGACATCCTAGCTTCATCCCCCAGCAGAATATAAAATGCTCTTGCAAGCAAAAGTGTTGGTAGCACATGTGAGATCTCTATAGACAGTCCACTCTCTTCCTCTACAGCATGTGCTGTGCTCTCCATGCTTTTCCTTTGTACTTACGTTATGGTGCTCAAGAGGCCATTTCTGAGTCACTCATAACAGAGAGCTGGTGATACCTAACTCCATAAACTCTGTCTGAGCTGTACCCAGGATGGCCCGGTGGTCTTCAGAAAGGCCCTGCTATATCACCAAAATATCGAGAAGCTATCATTCAGTTCCTGGGACAAGGACAAGGGCTCTGAACATCAGCATGGTAGTTAGGATATACAGGCAGCACTGATATCCCAGGCTGGAAGTGGCTGGCTGCCTAGGGGATGATTGGCTGGCATACCCTCATCCCATATCCCTCCACTGGAGCCTGGGCCCAAGCAGTCCTGCTTGACTGGAGATGCTCTATCCCTGAGGCTTCCCAAAGGCCCAACAACCCAAAAGGCCAAGTCTAGAGCCAGTCTAGAAACACAGAGTAGCTTGATTAGCCACCAGGAGTCCAGAGCTGAATGCAGGCCGGGTCTTGCCATGGCCCTCACTGCCCCTGGGATGGACCATCAGGGAAGAGCTGGCTAGGCCTCAGTCTGGGAATACCAAGATTTCTGGGTTGTATCTGCTCTCTCTCCGTGTCCATTGTTCCTCTAGCTTCTAGGTGGTTCTTCTTTGATAGCCTAAGCCACCTTCACGTCCCCAGAGTCACCCTCTCTCACCTGTTTTGAACACTCCATCCAGTTGGCTGCTTGTACCTGTTCCACAGCCACAAACTCACTGAGCATGTGCCCTGGGCTATTGGATACAACACTTAGTGCCGGGCACACACGGAAAAGGCCTGCAGTGCTTCTCTCCCAGAGGCCCAGGGTGAGGGAAGCCAAGACAAGTGCTTGGAGAGACGCACCAGGGACACAGGATCAATGATCCAGCTGCCCGAGAGAGGTGGAATTGTCTCGTGGCTGCACTTTCTGAGTCCCCTTGGGTGCCAAGCTCATGCCTTTTATATATGTTCTTATCACAAGCCTGGAATGTGGTAGAAATAACTAACCTTTTTCTACCGCCAGACAGTGACGTAGAGAAAGGATAATGAGTCACCTGCCTGGGGTCCCACTGCTAGTAAGTGACAGAGGTTGTAGACTTCAGAGCTGGTCCTTAGGGAACAGGTGGGTGGGGCACCCAGGTCCTAGGAAATGGGTCAGCAAAGGATAGAGGCCAGAAGGCTCGCTCAGTTGGCCTCAGAAGGGCTGCACCTGGGAGTGGGGTGTGAGGGAAATTGGAGGGATCCCCTCCCACTGTCGCTTCAGTTCTACTCTTCCCTCCCATGAGCCCTTGCAGCATCATGTACATTCTCTGTTTTCTTTCCTCCCTAAGGTGGGCCTTAATGTGCTGGTTCAGAAAGCAAACAAGTTCACTCCAGCCACTCGCCTTCTCGTTCAGAGATTTGTACCCTTCCCTGCAGTAGGTAAGATCTGCACAGAGATATGTGTGTGTGTGTGTGTGTGTGTGTGTGTGTGTGTGTTGTGAGTTGTGTGCATGCTGCATGGTGGGGGTCTGGGGAACTTCCAAGCACCTGGGTGAATGGTGGTCCTTCCACATCATTTCACCCCTGATGCTTGCAGATTCCTGGCTGGGAGATCTAGAACAAAATTCACACAGGTAGAAGAAAGGCTGCAGGACCCACCCACCAGCTCAGTGCATGAGATGCAGCTTAAGCACAGATTCTAGGGTGTTTGTTTTGTTTTGTGGTGCTGGGGATGGAATCTGGGGCTTCATGCACACAAACCAGCTGAGCCCCACTCTCAGCCCTTTGTCCGTTTGAGACAAAAATCTCCATCTGTAGCTCAGGCTGGCTTGGCACTCAACTATGCAGCCAAGGCTAGCCTCCGACTCCCAGAAGACTTGGCACAAGGCAGTTTGTTCCTTTGTTTTGAGATGAGATCTCCTGTATCTCAAACTTGCTGTATAATGGAGCGTGACCTTGAACTTCTGGCCTTCCTGCCTCCGGCTCCCCAGTGCTGGGGTTAGTGTGCAGCGCTCTTGGTCCATTAGGTGCTGTTGATCTAATCCAGGGCACCCTGCATGCCAGGGAAGCACTCTCATCAATTAAACCCAACCTCTAGCTCAGCACAGGGAGAGTCTGAACTTGAATCTCCAGGCTCATAAGGATCAGCAGGCAGAACACAATGCATGCTGTGAACTGTGAAAAGTATTTACAATAAACCTGAACCAAAAAATGCATATTTAAATTTATTTATTTACTTACTTACTTATGGGGGGGGCGTTTGTGGGTATCAGACAGCTTTCGGGAAGTAGTTCTCTCCTTCCATCATGTGTGTCTTAGAAATTGAACTCAAGTTGTCACCTGTAGCCCAGGCTGGCCTCAAGCTCACTATATGGTTAAGAATGGCTCCTGACACTTCAGTGGCTATGTCTTACTTTTTTTTCCAGGTAAAAGGCATATAGATTAGCTGACCTCCACGAGTCCACATACCAGCATGTGAGAGGTGGAGATAGGAAGATGAGAAGTCTAAGTCCATCCTTAGCTATATAGTGAGCTTAAGGCCAGCCTGGGCTACAGGTGACAACCTGAGTTCAATTCCTAAGGCACATATGGTAGGAGAGAACTGATTCCTGAAAGTTGACTGACATCCGCACATGCCCACCATAAGTAAATAAATACATTAAAATGTGCATCTATTACTACGTCATAATAATGTTTTTTTTTTTAAGTATTTTTTTTCTTTCTTTTTTGGTTTTTTCAGACAGGGTTTCTCTGTATAGCCCTGGCTGTTCTGGAACTCACTCTGTAGACCAGGCTGGCCTCGAACTCAGAAATCCACCTGCCTCTGCCTCCCCGGTGCTGGGATTAAAGGCGTGTGCCACCACATCCGGCTAACATGTTTTAATCTCTTTATAAATCCTTTGAGTTTTTTTTGTATGTATAGAAACATTAATCTGAGAGGAACGGTCAGTCTTCACATGACTGTCAGAGGGGCCTCAGGCTGCAGGACAACTCAGAGGTCTTGTTGTTGTTGCTTTGGGTGGTTGGGGGTTGGTTGTTTTCTTCTTCTTCTTCTTCTTCTTCTTCTTCTTCTTCTTCTTCTTCTTCTTCTTCTTCTTCTTCTTCTTCTTCTTCTTCTTCTTCTTCTTCTTCTTCTTCATGTTTCTCTGGGTAGTCCTGGCTGTCCTGGAACTCTCTCTGTAGACCAGGCTGTCCTTGAACTCAGAGGCCTGCCCGTCCATCTCTGCCTCCTGAATGCTGGCATTAAAGGCGTGCACCACCACTACCTTGCTAACTCACAGTTTATGATGGACCCTTAGGATGTTGCATAGCTTGGCCTGGCTTTCAGAAGTGGCACCCGTTCCAGAAAAGGAGACTACTGTGCAATTTGTTTTTAAAGAAATAACTGTGGCTGCAGCACAAGGCAGATCAGCGTGTGTTGTTCAGAGAAGGGTGCGTGAACACTAAGAACCCGAAGCCAGAGCCCCTGTCTCAGAATCTTTGCCAGAGGACAAAGGTGGGGGCTGGCCCAGGGCCTGAGGTTCTGTGACCTTCCTGATATTACTGCCCAGTCTAAAGAGCCGAGTCAGCCAGGCTCACGGCCGTGACCTGACCTTCTCCTCCTGTGCTTGGTATTGCCCTCACAGCTGCACGTGAGGCCACAGACCAGACTCAATTGACAGGAACGTGCTGAGGAGTACCTACCAAGTGGGGCAGCACCCCCCCAAACCCCCGCCATGCCCAGTGGCTAATAAACTCCCAGAACCAAACACCCAGTGGAGCCTAGCCAACTCAGATAATTGCTATAGCAACTCCACAGTTGTAATGAACTCTTAGCTACTTCTGCCGTAGGCCATTAATGAAATGACTCCTTAAGGCTGACTTCGTCATGGGGTCTAATTGAGCAACAAACGTGGGCTACTCAGTGGCTGGGCTGTCTATACCATCAGGAATGGAGGGTCAGAAGCAGCCTAGACTGGCTCTGAGACTCTGCTGAGATATAATTGGGATGTGGGGGGGGGGCAAGCCTCTGATAAGAACTTTGCCAGTGGCTTGTTCCAGCCCTATCCAGCCCCCACTGTGCTCTGTGACCTTGAGCTGGCCTGAACCTCTCTGGGACTCCCTCAGGAGGGGAGACCTTTTCTCTGTTCTGAGACTCTCTCCCTGACCTCCTCCTCTCGGCATTAGCCTGATTCCACACCCCCCCCCTCCATCTTCTCCTTGGGACCGAGCCTTCAGCCCTTCCACCCTTGTCCAGCCTTTCCCAAGCAGGCTTGAGGCCCCTATATCCATAGCTGGTTGTGCTCTGCAACTTGCCTCCTCACTCCCAGGCCTATCTGCAATGAGGCTTCTGTCCACTCTGCTGTCCGTGATTGCCACAGTGAGGTCAAAGCCTTCATTTGCACCCTGCACTTGGTCTCTCTGTACCGTGTCCCTTCATGCCCTGGCCAGGACCAAACATCTGTAAGTCACCCTTGCTTTCTGGGGCAGGATGGCTAGTCACCACTAGGGGCTTCTGCACTGGCTTCACCATGTGACAGGCCCACTTTCCTCTTAGGGAACAAGTGTGATGGAGGACTGTCGTAGGAAGGAGTGGGATGCAAGAGAGTCTGTCTGTAAGTGACGGGGGTCCTGAGAAGGCCACAACCACCTCTCCCTAGGAAGCAAGGAACAAGGAAACTCCCTTGAAATGCTGTGTCCCCCACTTCTTTGGCTGGCTCCTCTACATGCCTGTTTAGGTGAAAGCCTGGGAGACAGGATAGGATATGTCTTCTCTAGGCTCTGTACTGTCCAGAGCCCAAATTATTCCCTTAACCCACCCAGCTTGGAATGCTTGGTCTCTGTCTAACTGCTTCTCCAACCTGGGACCACCTCCAAAACTGTCACATGCTTGCACTAGGTTTGCAGAGCCCATAACTCCCAGGGGCTACCTAGTCCTTCCACCCATCCTTGGCGGACTTCATTTAAGACTGGGAGGGACCCAGGGCAGAGCTTACCACCTCCTTCCACAAAAGAATACACAAATTCCAAGCTACTCCTTGTGCCCAAAGCTGAGGCCTCCCTGCCTCCACCTAGAGCAACTCGGTCTTGTGGAGAAACCTGCCTTTGTGGCCGAGAGACTGAGGTGTGTTCCGGAGGTGGCCAGGCTGTGCATGCAGTGTCTTGCAGTGAGCACAGCTCCAAGCTTGCCCTGACTTTTCATCTAGGATTGTGTGAGCACTGGTGTGCACAGAAAGTGAGCCCCCCACCTCCTGGTTCCCTGCAGCCGCCACCCCTCTCTCTCTCAGGCAGGTTTTCTGCACCCACAATACCATGCCCTGGTCTAGAACAGCAGTCATGTGGGAGATGGTGGTTTCTATTTATACATGGAGACGGTAGGAAAGAAGGTGAGCCGGGAGCATGTGTGCTGGCATCGGAATCGATTGGGGACTGGTAATTAATTTGTTTAGACCTTAATTAATTCTCCAGTTCTTTCTTATTTGTGGACTGTCACGCTTAATTGTGTTCAGGAGCTCAAGCTTGGAGCAGGCCCTCCGTTAATTGATGTGTGGCTGCCGGGCGGTGGAAGTTAATGGTTTGGGAAGCTGGGCAAACAGAGCCATTAAAGGTCAACAGAGGAGATGCTGGAAAAATACACACCTCTGGGTCCAGTCACTGGACCGCGGAGCTGAGCCTGCTTGACAGGAGGCAGGTCCTATAGAGAGCCTTTCTGTGAGGCCTTGGGGGAAATGTGGCAGGGAGGTGGCCCTAAGTGTGGGTCTCACCATAGACACTGAGAAAAGAAGCAGGTCTGTCTATGGTCAGAGGCGGATCAAGCATGGCCTCCAGAGACGTGGAAATATCAGTGGTCACATACTTAGTGTATCTTGTCGGAGTTGGTTTCCCTGGCTCCGTGTGCGCATGTGCAGACTGGAAGCCAAGCTTCACTCTATGGTGGAAGAGGAAACAGCAGCGAGTGCTTTTGGGTAAAGAAAACCTTAGCTGAACCCTGCACGCCCCTGAGCTTGGGCCTCTGTATTAGTTACTGCTCTCATGCTGTAACAAAAGCCCCTGAAGGAAGGCAGGGGTTATTTTGTACACTTTGTAAGTCTGACAGTATAGTTCATCGTGGCAGGAAGGTCACAGCGGCAAGACGGTCATGGCGGCAGGAAGGTCACTGGGGCGGGAAGCTTTGTAAATGCTCGGGCTAGCGGAGGGCGTGAGTACTGGCTCAGCTCTCTGGCTCCCTTTCCTCCAGCCCCAGCCCCAGCCCTTGGCATAGGACCTGCCCACACTCAGGGTCAGTCTCCCCACTCACTTAACCCGCTGTAGAAATTCCCTCACAGACACATCTGTCTTCTTCGAGATTCTAGATCCTGTCAAATTGAGAATCAGTGTGAACTGTGTCAATAGACTAGAAATTCCATCCTGGGCTAGGAAGTCTTCTGGGGTCATTCCTAGGGGGTCCTTTTTATGAGTTGTCAAAAAAAATGTTCACTGACATTAAAAATAATGTAGAATTCTAGAACATCTTGGGGAGGGGGCCTCCTGTTTCTTCTTACCTAGTAAGCTTTAGAGCCTCCCTTTTGCGCCCTTTCTCTGCCCCAGGCCACAGAGGTCTCCGTGACATTGATTCCCCATTTTGCTTAGCTGGCAGTGCTGCCAGAGCCTCAGCCCCTCCCCCATCAAAGCATAACTTCCCCTTCCTCATCCCCTGTGAACCAGGAGGCAGTGCTGTGTCCCTGTGGCAGCCTTGGGCCTTGTGACAGGTGTCCCCCCATGGAGGTCAGTGCTGCTTCATGACGCACCCGAGTCCCTTTGAGGCTCCTCTGGAGGCTGAAAGAACATGCCTGGACCTTGGCTGTGCCTGCTCCTGATCGCACTGCAGCTTTGGCTTTGCTCTTCCTCTTGGCCTCTCGCTGGGCTTCAGGCACATGACCCTGCTGGCCCAGATGCCTTCTCTTCCCCACACCTCAGCCCTGCACTTGGCTGCCAAGTGCTCTGTATCCCCGTGTCTATCCAGGATAGGCTGTTCAAGTTCAAGTTGGCCTCCTTCATCAGACTGTGTGGGTGTTCCAGGATCTCAGGGTTACCATTCCTCAGCCCCCCTCAGCCCAGCAAATAGTCAGGGTCTGGATTAGTTACTTTCTCATTACTGTGACCAAGTACTGCAAAGAAGAAACTTAAAAGAGAAAGAATGTATTTATTTTGGCTTATAGTTTAAGAAGGTGAGACCTCGGCTTGACACCCTCCCCCCACTCTTCATGTGTGTGTATGCATGGTTTGGTTTTTTTTTTTTTCCTATGTGGGCCCATGTGGATGTGCATGTGTGTGTGGAAAGCCCAGGTTGATGGTGGGAATCCTTCTCCATCCTCTCCCCTTATTCATCCAGGCTGCATCTCTCAGTCAGACCCAGAGCTAGTTGATATGGCTTGTCTTACTAGCCAGCTTCTGCTAGGGATCCTGTCTCTCCCTTCAGAGGCTGGAGTTACAGGTGGGCCACTACACTCACCCAGAATTTACATGGATTTCTGGGGATCCTGACTCCCCACTCCTTGCCCAGCAAGCACTTTTAACTGCTGAGCCGTCTCCCCAACCCTTTACTCTCCTTTTGTTCAGCACAGGCAGGCTGCTGCCCACTTCAGGGTGGGTCTTTCCTCCTCAGTTGAGCCTCTCTGGAAACACCCTCATAGACACCTCCAGAGGTGCGTTTCTATGGTGATTCTAAATCAGGTTGACAATGAAAATTAGCCTGGCAGGGTCTCATGTGGGGCTTGTTAATGCTTAAACAAGTGTGTTAGCACCGAAGGTTCAGGTTCAGTTGCTCAGAGAGTTGCTCTAGCCATGACATTGATGACTAGGGTCTGTTTGAAGTGTTCTGGCTTTTTGTATCTTGGTCCTTTCTTTGAGTCAGTAGGCCCCAAGAAAATGATCAGTAGGCCATCCCTTACTAACGTATCCCAGGCATATGCTCATGTCTTTCTGGTCTGTGAGCACTACATCTTGGAAATGGTATCTTAGGATCATCCTGTAAGTTTCCACAGGGGTTAGACCAGCCGCCAGGGCCTCATGAGCCCTCAGTGCAGGTTAGCCCTCCATCTGCCCCTTATTGTCCTAACCAGGGCGACAAAAACCAACGATGCAGGAGGGGAAGAATCAACTGGAGTTTAAGATTATCCTTGGCCACACAGTGAGTTCAAGGTCATCTTGGATGGCAGGAAATGCTATATCAAATCAAAGCACGGGACTGGAGAGATGCTCAGCAGTTAAAAGTATGCAGTGCTCTTACAGAGCAGCCCAGTTTGGATCCCAGAATCCACATCCAGTGACTTGCTGCCGTCTGTCACTCCAGTTTCAAGGGGGAATCTGACACCCCTAGTTTCTGCTGGCACCCACTCATATGTACACTCATGTACACTCATGTGTACAATCTGCACAGAGACACACACGCACTCTGGCATTGTGGAACATTAATTTGGAGACAAGTGTTGGTCAGATGCTCAAAATGGCACAAAAACAAATGTTCTTGTGACAAATGCTGTAACATTTTATAGAGGCTGAAGCTTGGGCTGGGTGCTGGAGTGTTCATCTAGCATGCCTGAGGTTTTGTCACAGTACCACAAGGTGTGTGTGTGTGTGGGGGGGGGTCAATTAGACATTGTTACAGACAATCTCCCAATACTTCCTCGATTTTAGGAATTTAACTTAATCTGATGTTTTAGGAAGTATGTGTTCTACTTGAAGAGGGTCATCCACTGACTTCTCCATCAGAGGAATGTGTGGCTGAGGGACAGGGATTCAGGGCACCCCAAACTATGTAAAAACTCCAGGTATAGCAGCATGTGCCTGTAATCCCAGTAGTGGGGAGGCAGACAGGAGGCTGGCCCGGCAGCGTAGCCTAATTGGTGAGTTCCCGGATAATGAGATTGCTTGTCTCAAAGGAGGTGGATGGAATGTCTGAGGATGACGCCTGAGCTTATCCTATGGTCTCCGCAAGCACACAGAGATATAATACACATCCACACTTATGAACACACATCACATAGTCACAGAAGCAGTAAGGGGCCACATCCTGACTTACTGAGGGATTTGCGGTGAAATACTGGAGGTCAGAGGGGTCGCATGCCCTCCGTTCAGAGCAGGTCACCCTGAACAGGTCCACCCTGTGGTGTGTGGCTCCTGCTGGTTTCAGTTGTGTCACTGAAAACAGAACAGCCAGAATGAAGGAGTTGGTATCCAGAGTGGCTCTGACACTGTGTGAGCCTGGCAGGGATGGCGGGACCTTCTGATGAAGCCATTGTCATTGAGATGAGATGAGTGACCCCTGAGTTTAGGAATGTGGCTCCTGAGAGGCCTGACCCAGGAAGCAATGAGGGATATTCGCCTGTGACTAAGTCGCCACTTCCTGGGCAACTTGCCTAAGTCCTGGCATCCTGTAGGTGCTCAATAAATATTACTGAACAAATAGCTTTCTAACTCAAGAGATTTGACCGTTCCTAAAACCCAGTAGGTAGAGACCCAGAGACAGAGAAGGCAGAGAGGCAGTAGGCTTGGCTCAATAAGGGCAATAAAGGTAGGAAGGGCGGGGCAGCTACAGGGCAAGGAGATGGCACCTTGGAGCCCTGGATAGGCGTTTAAGATTTAAACCTCACTCATCCCATCATCTGGGAAGCCATTGAAGCCTCCAGCATGGGAACTGGTGGGCTAAGGAAGCTTTTAGATGTGTCAATGCTTCACTTATGGTGTACTCAGAAGAGGTATCTAGCAGGACTTTTGTGTTACTGTGTGTGCACACGCACTGCATACGGATGTGTGTGTGAGGGTCAGAGAATTGCTATTGATGTCATTTCTTAGGTGTTCTCTCTCTCTCTCTCTCTCTCTCTCTCTCTCTCTCTCTCTCTCTCTCTCTTTCTCTCTCATTTCATCTTTCACTGACCCAGGACTCTCTTCCTGTCTCTATCTCTCTGGCACTAGAATTACCAGTGCACCCTATCACACCCAGCTTTCCCCATGGACACTAGTGATTGAGTTTAGGGCCTGTGCTTACGCAGCAAGGCCATTACTGAACTGCCTCCCCGCAGCGTCCTCAGCAGGAGTTTTATGGACAGAAACGCCAAACTTCAGAGTTAGCTATTACCTAGCTTGTACAAACTGATATATATTTTTTTCAGTTTAGAAATTTCCAGTCCCGAGTCGTGACACTTCAGTATGGGCTGTGAAACTTTCCCCTGATTCTCAAGCTATTTAAAAGAAAATCTGGGCCATTTAGAGCTGCCTCTCAGATGTAGTATTGGGACATGCTGTGAAATTAAGCAAATATTAAGGTCAATGTGCCTGTTTGGTGAGCATTGCTCCTTCAAAGACAGGGACTCTGTTCTGAGAGGGGCTGTGTTCCAAGAAGGACAGTGCCCTGCTAGTGACCAGAGAGAGCAAATGAGTTGGCCAATGTGGTAATGTGTATAGGTGTGTGCCTGCAAATGTGTAGGTCCCCTGCTGCTTGGCCTGAGAGCCTGGCTATGGTAGCTGCCTCTGAAGAGAGGATGACTACTGTTTGATTATCCAACTTTGTATGCTGTTTGAACTGTTTACCATGCTGTGATGGTTAATATTGATTGTCAGCCTAGCAGGGCCTAGAATCACCAGAGACTCGCCTCTGGGCATGCTTGGGAGGGATTATCCAGATTAAGTTAATTGAGATGGGAAAATCCAATACAGTGCCAGGGGCTGTGAAAACTGAAAAAAATCGAGCAGAGTACCCAAAGCATGCATTGATCTTTGGTTTCTGACTGTGGATATAAAGTGACCTCCTGCTGTAACCGCCATGATGGACTGTAGCCCTTGGAACTGTAAGACAGAGTAAACCCTTTCTTCCTTAAGTTGTTTCTTGGGGTATTTTGTCACAGCAAGACAGGTAACTAGTATACATGACACATTTACACCATGTGTGCTGTATGATCCCAGGAAGGGATAGAGGAGCGAGGAGGGCATGGAGCAAGTTTGCCTGACCCTCCATGAAGGTGACGAAGGGGAATTTGGAGAACTTTAACCAAGTCTGTCTGGAGCTACAAATGGTTGCTGCTTTCTGTTGCTGCTACAGTAGTTGGTTTGTTTATACGAAAAAGACTTTATTTTTTCCTGATTATATATAATTGACATATAATATAAACCCTGTTTCCAGACACAAGCTTGTTTGTATCCTTCCAAGGTTAAGTAAACAGCTAAAAATTTACAAATCAAAGTAGGCATGGTAGTGTCTGTTTATATCCTCAGGAAAAGGAAGGTAGAGGCAGGAGGATCAGAGGTTCATGGGCATCCTTGGCTACTGAGCAAGGTAGCCTGGGCTAGCTCTGTCTCAAAGCAAAAACAATAGCAGAAGTGTATGAATCTATGTTAATTCATAACATATATTTAAATGTAATCAAGTACAGTGGGATCCTAAAACATAAACACAATAGGTTTTTGGCTTGTTTGTTTGAGACAGTGTCTGTCGCAGTCCATGCTGGCCTTGAACTCACTATTAAACTGGGAAAGACTTAGCTGACTTCCAAGACATATACCACTACACCGGGAAAATTTTGTAACTCTTTCAATGAAAGTCATAAAATTCTAACTTGTTCCCTTCCAATAGGATCTAGCCATACTTATTCTTTCCATGGCAACTTTTTTTTTTCCAACTTTGAAATACTGTAGCCAGGCATGTTAGCCCGCACCTATCATCCTAGCCTGGGAGGCAAAGCTAGGAGGGTCATGAGTCTGGGGCCAGCCTGGGCTACAGTTCAGGAGGACCATAAGTCTGGGGCCAGCCTGGGCTACAGTTCAGGAAGACCACGAGTCTGAGGCCAGCTTGGGCTACAGTTTAAGCCTAGGGCATTCTGGGATATCTAGCAAGATCCTGTCGCAAGAAGTTAAATTAAGCCAGGCGTGGTGGCGCACGCCTTTAATCCCAGCACTCGAGAGGCAGGTGGATTTCTGAGTTCGAGGCCAGCCTGGTCTACAAAGTGAGTTCCAGGACAGCCAGGGCTATACAGAGAAACCCTGTCTCAAAAAAACCCCCAAAAAACAACCCCCCCAAAAAGTTTTTGTTTTTGTTTGTCAGCAAAAACATCTCAGCAGCCTTTTGCTTCTTTCAGAAGCTTGCTTTTCATTATGGATTTGATATTTCTCTGTGTTAATACACACCCATTTCAGCTTCCATTGGGGGGTCAACCTTGTGACTGTCCACAGTTGATCCCTTGGGGCTGTTTCCTTCCTCACTGTACAGCTGTGCATACACACACTCCCATGCACATCTGTCTAAGTGCACAGGAATGGACTGGGCTTTGAAAACCTTGATCTGTATAGTATCTGCTCAAGGAGATTGAAAACGGACAGATCTGGGCTCTGCCTTGGACTGAATCTCAGCGGCATGGCTGTGCAGAGAATCTAGGAGCTGCACCTAGAGATGGCAGGGGCATGTTAGAGTGTTTCTGGCTTTGTAAGATCCTGCCAGACAAAATACAGGTTTTCAGATCCACCAGGCCTGAATTTCTGTTCCCCAGTGTCCTGTGTCCTCTTGAATACCTATCAACAGTCAGCACCTTTTATATTTGTGCCCATCTTAAGTAGTCTCTTCTCATATGCACATGCACACTTTCATTTTGTAAGAGTTACTTCTTGTTTTCAATTGTGTGTGTGTGTGTGTGTGTGTGTGTGTGTGTGTGTGTGTGTGTGTACCTGCAGAGGCCAGGGGGTTAGAGTTTCAGGTATCTGATGTAGGTGCTGGGAACCAATCTGTAAAAGCAGCAAGTGCTCTTAGCCTCTGAGCCATCTCCCCAGCCCACCATTTGTTTTCTCTTAAGCTATGTAGCCTACTAGGCTGGGCTTATGTTGATCTCCCTACCTCTGTCTCATAAACTAAGATTACAGGCCCAGCAGCTGCTATCTCTCACTTTCATTGACTTATTTTTTCCTTTTAAATACTAGTATAGTTGAGAATGTACTTAAGTTTATTAGACACTTGGGTCTTCAGATAGGAGAAATGGGGTGATCTGAATTTCATATACAAAAATAAATTCCAACGCAGATTACAGACCTAACTGTGAAAAGTAAACATTTTAAATTTTTTGAAGAAAAATATAGATGAACAACAGCAATTTCTTAATGGCACAGAAAGTACTGGAAGAAGGGAAGGATTGCTTATTTCAGGACATATTAAACTGTGTGACAGACGATACCATCCACAAAGTGGGAGGGCCAGGCCATAGGCCAGCAACAGCCATTTGCAAACCATTTGACCAATGAGGATTAGTTTCCAAAATATAAAGAGCTCTTGCAAATTGATTTTTTTCTTAGATTCAGAAGTCTGTCTTTGACTATTCATAAGATTGAGTTCATGTTTATCAAGTTTTTTATATTTCATTTCATAAAACTGTTAGTCTTACATTTTTCTGTGATTTTGACCACTGGATCTTTTTCTTAGTGTGTGTGTGTGTGTGTGTGTGTGTGTGTGTGTGTGTGTGTGTGTGGTGGTGGTGGTGGTGGTGGTGGTGGTGGTGGTGGTTTGATTTAGAATGCCCCTGTGAGGTCATGTATTTGCATGTTTGGTCCCCAGTTGATGGACTATTTGGAAAGAGTAGAAGGTGTGACCTTAGAGGGGGTGGTTTCAAAAGTCTGAGCCGGGCCCAGTGTCGCTCTCTCTCTTCGTCTCTGCCTGTGGATCAGGGTATACAGTGCTCAGCACTGCTCCAGCATGTGTGCAGCCATGCTTCCCACCATGATGATAATGGACACTAACCCTCTGAAACTGTAAGCCAGCCCCCAACCAAATGCTTTCCTTTATAAGAGTTGTTTTGGTCATGATGCCTCTTTATAGCAAGAGAACAGTGACTAAGACAGTGTGTATATACACACACATATGTACACTGCACATGAGTATAGTGCTGGCTGAGGGCTGGGCATCAGATCTCCTGGAGCTGGAGTTATAGGTGGTTTTACCAAATGTGGGTGCTGGGAACTGAACTCAGGTCTTCTGCAAGAACAGTAAGTGCTCTTAACCTCTGAGCCAAGTCTTTAGCAACCCTCCCCTCCATCTTTTCCCCTTTGGAGACAGTATCTCACTGGTCTGGAATTTACTAGGCAGGCTACTTGGCCAGCGGGGTGGTAAGCCCCAGGGATCCATCTGTTTCTGAGATTGCAAGTTCACACTTTTTACATGAGTTCTGGGCTGGAACTCAGGTCCTACATGACAATCATGTGGTCAGCTGAGTATTTCCCCAGCTCCTTTTCTTAATACATTTTAAAACTCAATTCTGTTTGGGGCTGGGTGGGTATGGATGACTGAGGCTGAAGTCAGAGTAGCTTAGGTAATACAAGAACTTGCTGCTTTCTCAGAGTGCATCTCGGATGAGACATCCCAGCCCTGCTGCCGTTCCACCTCGTCTCTGCCCACTGCCCTGTGAGCGTCTTCAGACTAGACCTCATCATCAGTGTGGCAGCTGCAGCTCCAGGCATCACATCTCAGTCCTTCTGGGCTCAGACTCTTGTCTGTTACCTGTTAAATGGGAGGAGACCTTTCACAGAATCCCCAAAGTCATTCCTCACTAGCTAGGGTTTGGGTCTCATATCTCTTTCTAATTACTGACATGGGACATGTACTGGGTGAATTTGGGGGGTGAAATAGCTTTAGTCAGTGACCTTCACCCTCCTCATAGTTTGAATTTATTTTATTTTATTTTATTTTTTGAAACAGGATTTCTCTGTATAGTCCTGGCTGTCCTAGAACTGTAGACCAGGCTGGCCTTGAACTCAGAAATCCGCCTGCCTCTGCCTCCCAAGTGCTGGGATTAAAGGTGTGTACCACCACTGCCCTGCTCCCATAGTTTTATATAAGCAGACTGTTGCTTATCATATTTAACCAGTATATTTCCCCAGTTTCTCATTCATAATATGAATTAAAATTAGACCTTAATGTCCATCTTTATTTTTTTTAATTAATTTTTTTGTTTTTGAAAAGTTGGGTTTATTTTTGTTTTGTTTTGTTTTGTTTTGATGTTTTTCTTTGTGAGACAGGGTTTTACTATGTAGACCTGGCTAGCCTGGAACTCATTATATAGACCAGACTGGCCCTAAGCTCACAGAGATCCCCCTGCCTCTGCCTCCCAAGTGCTGGGACTTAAAGCATCACCAGTAAGTACACCTGGAGACTTCCATATTTCTAAGATGGCTTCTTAGGCAAATAAAACATAATTGCATCCTCATTGTAAAATTTAAATAATAAAGAAACATTTAGTGTAGAAGATATAGAAGTCTCTCAAAACAGGCCCTAAGTCTCAAATGCATTCTTTCCTCCCTGGGCCACTCTAGGGGACAGGTGTCTTCTCGAACATTACCTGTGAGTTTATGCACATGTGCACTTGGCTCTATCAATGACAAGGCTTGACACAGTCACCTGCCTGCTCTCAATAGCTTTCTTTCCATCACGATTTGTTTTGGAGAGAGTCCAGTGTGAGTTCCCTAATGGTGGACATTTAGCTTGTTTCTAATTATTTGCTCTTACAAACAGCACTATAATTAACATCCTTGTAAATGTCTCTTTGTGCATATGGGCAAGCATTTCTTTAGGGTAGCTATCTATGGTTTGGCAATTTCTACTGCCTTTAATTGCATTGCCTGGTATCTGGCAGACGATCTTCTGCATGTACAATAACTTTTCGTGTCCGTGCACCATTATAGTGTAAGTTTTAAAAAAGATGTTTCAGGCAACAATTAGGAATCTAAGTTTGAGCTCAAGTTCTGTGTGGATTGCTGTGGTCGGCTGAGGTGACAACTGAATGAAGTTGTCGTTAAATCCACAGGGGTCCTGTCAATTATGTTTGTGTAGCAGACAAGGTTCCCCTGCTCCCTGACAGCCATTATGATTGTGTGTGTATGTGTGTGTATGTGCGTGTGTGTGTGTGTGTGTGTGTGTGTGTGTGCGCGTGCGTGCGTGCGTGCGTGCGTGCGTGCGTGTGTGTGTGTGTGTGTGTGTGTGTGTGTGTGTGTGTGCATGTGTCACAGCACCTGTCTGGAGGGCCAAGGACAACGTGTAGGGACTGGTTCCTTCCTTCCACCATGAAGACTCCAGGGACTTAACTCAGGTTGTTAGCCTTGGTGCAGGTGCCTTACCCACTGAGCCATCTCACATGTCCACACCTTGTACTTTGAATCAGAGCTCCTCACTGACATCTAGTATTCAGCTATTATGTTAGTGAGACTGGTCAGCAAGCCATAGGTATCCCCCTGTCTCCACCTCCTCAGCATTGGGGGTTCAGGCATCTGCCACCATACATAGCTTTTTACGTGGGTTCTGGGGGTTGAACAGAGGCCAAACCTGTGCAAGCACATTACTCCGGCCCCACACATCAGAACTTTTAGGATATTAAGATGTGGGAAAAATGCATTTCAGAGTTGAGTTATGGAATCTCGTTTTCCTCCAAGTCTGTGGCCTATGGCTCTTCCTGGGCGTGTCTGAACAGTCCTCCTCCTGCACGGGCTGATGCGCCTGCCTTCCCAACAGCTGGCTTCTGAGACAGGAGTGTGCTGCTTGTCCAGGCCCCACTGATCTCTTGCTCTGTGCGAGCTCAGAGGTGGGCTTCTCAGAGAGGAAGCTGCTCTGTCTGTGTCTCACATTGTCCCCTTGACTCTGGATGCTGCCGCGTCAGCTCCTCGCTGTCTGCATGGTTTTGCATGGCAGTGGGTTCATGCAAGAACATCTGTGGCAGGCAAGAGTGCTTTTTGTCATTTCCCTCCCCCAGTTCATGATGTCTCCCCGTATTGTTGCTCTGGTGTCAGTCATGCCTGAGTGTCGATCTGAGTTGAAAATGTGCCAGTTTTTGTAACGTTATCGCTAATAGACTGTTTAATTAACCTGCTGATATTGTCGATGATAGATCTGTTGGTGTATCAAAAGAGAGACCCATGCTCTCTCTCTCTCTCTCTCTCTCTCTCTCTCTCTCTCCCTCCCTCTGTCTCTCTCTCTCTCTGGAATGGGATAGGAGAGATCTGGGAAGGTCTTTGTGTGGGAAATGGAAAAATTGAGCAACCCAGATGAAATAGTTGAAGTGCAGTCCCTACATGGGACATGCATCCTTACTTGTTACTGGGGATGATTTCTTCTAAGGCTGGTTGTAGGGCAAGAGAAGATTATACAGCACATGTCATCTGCATAGCCAATCATGTCAAAGAATGCTGTCCCTGGTGGGGGCTGTTTTTACTTTGACATTAGTTATCCCTTTTTTTTTCCATCCAGGTAGCTTAAATGACAGGGCCACTGTTCTCCAGTGACATCCTGGAGAGACTTGCTGAGAGACAGATTCAGGCTGGGCCTCTCTTTTGTGATCTTTGAAGGGTTAACACAGGACCTCATATAGCCCCAGCTGGTTTGGAACTCAGTTTGTAGCTGATGATGACTTTGAACTTAATCATCCTCCTGCCTCTGCTTCCCTCTGGAGTGTTAGAATCTCAGTTCTTTGTCCTGCAGTCCTTACATCCACACTTGGAAACTGGAGAGAAAGTCAGTTGCCACCTTGTTCCTGACTGGCCCACCATCACCTTCAAGGCCTGCCTCCCCACTCTCATCAGCCCCCTGTTCCTATGTAAACACACACAGAGGGGCCTGTAGTCATTTGAGCTTCCCCCTGCCTTCCTGACCTGGTGGGTACAGAGGCTGGCATTCAGTGTGAGTGTAGCCTGTCTCCTGAGATCTCCTGGAGACCCTAAGTGCAGTACTGGGAATGCCCAGCAGGAGGGACAGGACTCACTGTCTCCTGCTTGGGGACCACAGTTGTGCCACCTTGGCCAGAACAGTAGTGCTGGAAATGGAAGGAATTCTTGAGGGTAGGGGTCCACCCTCTCAGACAGAAAACCCTACTTTCCCACTCAGTGACATCACTCACAACTCAGGGCCTGACAGCCCAAAGGCCAAAGGGGTTGCAGAGTATCTCTGAGGCCACTAGAGGGCAGGTCACCAACAGAGGCCAGGAGCTGCTTCCCAAGGCCACCTAAAAGGCCTGATGGATCCTGGTCAATCCAGGTCTATCAGAAGCTCCCCTCTGAGACCAAGGGGAGGGAGGGAGAGAGGGAGGGAGGGGGAGAGAGAGAGAGAGAGAGAGAGAGAGAGAGAGAGAGAGAGAGAGAGAGAGAGAGAGAGAGAGAGAGAGAGAGTCGGGAATGAATCTCAAGCCAGATGCCCCAAACCCATGCACCTTGACCATCATCTTCTGTGGCCTTCCCTCTTGCCCCAAGTCTTTACCTCAGACCCACCTTCCTAAATCTGCTGTTGGATGTGGTAAAGGTAGGGTTTCTCAGACATTGTGGAAACTGCGTTCTGGAGGCTTAAGCAGGAGAATGGCCAGTTTGAGAATGGTCTCAGCTATATGGAGAGACCCCATCTCAAAACAAACCAGGGTGTGAGTTTCTCTGTTGGGGCACTATTGACTTTGGGGCCTGGTAATTCCTTGTTATAGGAATGCCCTGGGCATTGCAGTGTCGTTCCACAGAGGTGTTTCACAGCGTCACTGTCTCTGCCAGCCATGCGCCAGTAACACCCCCACCCCAACCCCCAAACCATGAATAATAAAGAACAATCTCCCCACGTGGCCCCTGGTTGAAATGTGTACTGTGGGGACAGGAGTCAGAGGCTCGAGCCCTTGCCACAGAAGGTCTGCCTTGGTGAGCGTTGATCAGCATGGTGTGGAAACAGTGGAGACACTCAAAGATAGCATATGCGCTAGAAATACATTTCAGAGCTTGTTTGCTCTCCGTTTCCCTCTCCAAAGACTGCAGTGCCTCCTGGTCTTCGCCTAGGCTGATTCCACCTCCCCACTTGATTACAATAGGACAGCGAGTCTCAGAGAGCCCTGGTTCCCAGCCCAGCCTTCACCTGCAGAATCCTGTCCCCCAGCTGTGAGCACCCTGCACTACTGGGCTCCCCAACCCTTGGCTCAGGTCCCAGGAGCATCTGTGGGCTCCCTCCCACTCCACTTGCCCACTGAGCCCCACCACCCTCCAGCTCCCCAAACCCGGGTGCCCCCCCACTGGAGAGGGGGAAGCAGCAGGTGTTGATGCTAATCAGCGTTCACAGCCCAGAACTGCAGTCGCTCCCAGGCTCACACACTCCCCAAAATTAAACACTCATTATACAAAATTAATTGACATTAATTAGCAAAAATTAAAACTTTAAACACAGCAAGGCGCTTTGGGGGGGAGGAGTGGAGCAGGCAGGCTCTGCATTTGTCACCCCCCCACCACATTTCCCACCACCCACCTACCACCCCCAAGTCTCCCCATTTCCATCATGAAGCAGGGCTGGAGGACTTCAGGCCAGATCTATATCAGTCCACCACCACGGGCCTGGCCTGCGAGTTCCTATGAAGGGGATCAGGGCAACTGTACCAGCCACCTTCATCTAGTGCTTCTCTAAGGATCCAGGAACCTCCTGTCGACCTTAGGTCCCCAAGATCTCAACGGAGACTAGGGAGAGGTGTGGACAAGTGGAGCAGGTGAAGCACAGGAAGACTCCACTTGCTCCTCCCCCTCCCCCCCCAGATCCCGTCTCTGGGTACCTGAGGTTCAGGCAGCGAAACCTTCCACTCTGTTCCACTTTGCTGTGTGACTTCAGTTAAGTCACGCTTGCTCTCTGAGCTTGTGTCCTGTGCATATGATGGGGGGGGGGGGGGTAAGCTGGGCAGGCACCGAGGTCTGCTCTGTCTGTCACCTGCTGTTGTGGATGCCCGTCTTGTAGTTGGCTCTCGTGAGACATGCAGGACTGAATTTGGGGAATGGCACTTAAAAGCATTTTATGTAGCTAAGGGACTGAGTTGCTGGTGGTAGAACATCAGGCTCCAGGGGGATGCATGTTAGGGCCAGAGCGTGTTTTCTCTCTCTCTCTCTCTCTCTCTCTCTCTCTCTCTCTCTCTCTCTCTCTCTCTCTCTCTCTCTCTGCCTGCACATCTGCTTCCCCTGCCTGGAGACCGGCCCCAGAAGAGAGGCGAGCAGCGCCCTCTATAGGTGGCAGCTCCCAAAGCCTTCGCCATATTTCCACCTGCTACTTTTGGTCTATGCTTCTGGGTCTCAAAGGGCCTTAGGATCTTTTGCCCAGCTGAAAGCAAAATAGAGGACTCCACCTTTCTGGATTCACAGAGCTCTTGGGGGTTGGGGAAGCCATGGCTGGAGGTGGAGCCAGGTGGGAAGCCATCCATGACTCACTACCCTTCTCTGTATTCCTCTCTCTCCAGCCAGTGCCAATATCTGCAATGTGGTCCTGATGCGGTATGGGGAGTTAGAGGAAGGGATTGATGTCCTGGATGCTGATGGCAACCTCGTGGGCTCCTCAAAGATCGCAGCCAGACACGTGGGTTTCCCAGGGGCTAAGCCCTGAACAAATGGATTGATGCTCCTGTACATAACCTGTGTGTTCCTTGAGGTCTTCTGGTCACAGGACCTTGGCTTGCTTCTCTAGCTGTTTCCTCCTCATTCCAGTTTGCCATCTCTCATGTGTGAGGGCCCCTGGCCTCAGAATCTGCTCCCTGCCGGGCTTGTTCTTCTAGATGGTTCTTCACTGTTCTCCAATCTCCTCGCTCTTGTCTCCACTGTGAAATGTCCCCATTTTTTTTTTAATCCCAGCCCCTCAGGACCCAGCTCTTCCTCAGAGGTGTTAATTGGAGAGGGCAGAGGAGCCTCCCCAGGGCTTTCTCTCCATGCCCTAGGCCTTCACGACTTTGTGGGTTGTGAATGGGAAGCTGCAGGCAGTGGTATGAGGGCTGCTACCTCTCTGGAAGCAACAGTGCTGTGAACACTGGAGCTTCCGGCTGTGGAAGATGCCATGGCTCCTGCAAATGGTGCCTTATAAGGCTCTCTTCACTTGGCCTGCCCCACTATAGCTCTTGTGTTTTATACACACACACACACACACACACACACACACACACACACACCAGGATACATGTCCTATGCTTTCTCAGCCTTGCAGTTGATGGTGGTTGGTGGCTTGTCCTGCTGTCCCGAGCTCTAGCCTGTGAGGCATGGGGATGGAACAAAGGGGCAGGCGTGAGGGCGTAGAGCATCACACATGTACCGGTGTCTGTTGCTCAGCAGAGACCTTGTTGATAAGACACTAAGCTTCTCTTCCATCTTCATCCATCTCTGGGCAAGTCAGGGCCCATTTAGATCCTGTAAGGGCCAGGGCTGGATGTCATACCAGCAGTACACTCTTTGTCCCCTGTCCTGGCTTTAGGCCTTCACATCCTGCCCACAGGCTCCCATTCTGAAACCTGAGAAGACCCTCTTCCTGAGGATTACTATCAGCTCCAGTGCCTCATTAGGTGGAATCTGCCCTACTCTATCCCAGTCCCACCCTTTCATGGTGCCCTGTAAGGACGGTAGAGGTGACAAGGCCATCTGGGCAGGTGGCCCAGCTCCTCTGCAGCCCCGGGCTTCTTTCAACTGGGCTTGGCTTATCTCTGTCTCATCGGAGAGACTTGGGGATCTATGAGTTGTGAGACATTCCTGGGCATTCCTCTAAGAGCAGGAGCCCATGATTCAAAAGGACTCTGTGCACTGGCCGTCCAAACACAAATGGCCCCTTAGCTGGGCCTCAAGCTATGTCTCCCACGATCCCATGGAATCCTAAGCACACACCAGGGCAGATCTCCATTGGATCTGGAACATACTCAGCTAAAGCTTGTAACCCTTACAAAGCTGACCTTTTCTTACCAAGGCTGTAGCTCAGCTGGAAGAGTTCTTACCTAGCATAGGCAAAGCCCTGAGTTTGATCCCCAGTACCACATAAACTGAGGGGTGGTAGTTCATGCCTGTAATCTCAGTACTTAGGAAGGAAAGGCAAAAGAGTTTGAGGTCAAGATCATTCTCAGCTACATAGTTCAAGGCCAGCCTGGGGATACAGAAAGAAAAAATAAAAAAGACTTAGAGCCAGGAGCCAGGAGCCAGGAGACAAGGCTTTTACATAGCTTTGTCTTTAAGGGATGTATTTTTAAAAAAGTAGCCTATAGCTTCATTCGGCCTAGGAGCCCCCCCTGGCTCTGCAGGCCCCAGCAGTTTGTTCTGGCTTTGTTTTGACAGCATCTTAGGCCCTCTGTGTACCACTTCCCCAACCCCTGATCCCTGTATATCCCAGTCTGGGGAGGCTGCCCTCAGCTACCCTTCCCCCATGCAGAGAATCTGCTCTTCTCAAAGGCTTGTGAGGGAGGGTGGAGCAGTGTAATCTGTTGTCTGGAATCCAGCTCTGTGAGCACTGCTGTGAGTGAGCCCAGGCTGCCAGATGTGCTGAGCAGCAGTGCACACACCTCACACTCGGGGTGGGATTTGCTTCCCTAGTGGATGGTCTCCCCTCACCCCAGCCTGTCCCCATCCTCAGGCCCTGCTGGAAACAGCTCTGACACGTGTGGTTCTGCCTATGCCCATTCTGGTGCTTCCTCCAATCGTCATGTCCATGCTGGAGAAGTAAGTCAGGCTGTGGGAACAGGGAGGGGGATGCTGGGTGTGAAGCCATGACTCCTACCTGGTGTGCTTCTGGGGGTGGGAGGTACCTACTCTGTCTTCTGCTGTACTGGACAGTGGTGTTGAAATTCATGACTTTTCCCATGCAGTTGGCTGGTGCTCAATGCTGTCGGGTCACCCATGGAAAAGCATGGTTCTGCCCTGGTGGAGGGACAGGGTAGCTGGCAGTTGGGGTCAGAGTCTGTGTGACCCTGTGAATGTAAACCCAAGCACTCTGGAGGAAGAAGCATGTGGATCTCTGTGAGTTTAAGACCAGCCTAGTCTACATAATGAGTCTCAGGCCACATGTCTTTTTAAAAATTAATTAATTATAATACAGCAAAAGTGGAATAATAATGATCTCCCTGACTCCCTCAGAGGATGATCAAACCACAACTATTTATCATGTCACTGTCCATAAGATACAGGGGGCACCACAATGCTAATAAAAGAGGGCTCCTATTATTAGCACACATAAAGCCCTGTAGACCAGGCTGGGCTCAAACTCAGAGATCCTCCTGCCTCTGCCTCCTGAGAGCTGGGACTGTAGGCATGTGCCACCACCTACTTATTTACTGGTGAGTGTGTAATAGGAGGGCGAAGCCTGGGGTACAGCTGGGAAATGGCTGAACAGAGAAAGAAGGAAGAACCAGGGTCCACCTGCCTATGGAGGCCTGCTGAGTGGCAGGGAAGGGGCCTGGGTAAAGCCTGGTTGGTGCATGCACTTGCTGAGAAGCAGGTAGACCCCTCCCTCTTGTGGGGACCCGATGGGATCCAGTATGCTTGAAGGAAAGCATGCCCATTGGGACAGACAAAGGTCCTGGGCACCCACAGGAGAGACCCTTCAATCCCAGAAATGGGCAGAACCTTTGTATCTGAGCATTGAGATTAAACACGATTAATCTGGAACAGGTATAGTGGCCCATAACTCAGACAGATGAAGCAGGATTGCCATGTGTTTGAAAGTAGTCTGGGCTACATAGTAAGTTCCAGCCTGGGCTAAAACGTGAGGCTCTGTTTTGAAAACATTTTAAGAAAAAGGTGGAGGAAGGGAAGAGAAGAGAAGGGGGAAAAAGAAAGCTAGCATGGAAACTGACAACAAATAAACAACAGCAACAACAACAAAAAAATAGATATGAAGAGGGCAGTTCTTTGTTTATCTGGCCTTGGTGTAGCCCTCTCCTGTGAGTCTCAGGACAGATACGCAGGCACGCAGGCCAGGGCCAGGTGAAGAGGGTGTGGCTTTCTGCAATGCTGAAGCCCGTGCTAATTGAAAACTGGTTCATCACCTGTCACTTGTGCAAGGCTGGTAGGACAGAGCCCTCACCTGGCAGATCAGGCAGAGAAGTCTTCTTATAGACACATACACAGGCATCAAAGGGCAGTGGAAGCTGGGGAAGCCTAGGACTCACTGCAGACTTGTCCTGCAAGGCTCAGGAAAGCTGCTGAGGGAGAATGTAGTCTCCCCAGGCCGGGATCCAGAAGCAGCTGGGGGATCCAGAAGCCCTTGGCTACTGCGGGTTTTATGGCCCAAGAGAACTTGGCTTGCTGGGATAAAGTAGGCAAATCCACTGCAGACAGCAGGAGCACAGCTGAAGCTCCAGCTCTCCTCCCTGGAGCAGCCAGCAGCCAGTGCAGTGCAGTTTCCAGGTCCCTCAAAACTACACCCAGGAGTGGGGAGAAGCCTGGCTCAACCAAGGCCATCCAGAGGCCCATCCTTCAGCGTGGATTTGCTGGAGAGGAACATGACCCACGGTGCCTTCCCAGTTTGCATAGGAACTGAGTTGGCAAAAAGTTGAAGGAGGGACAGCATGCCATTGCTCTGTGGGCTTCAAGTTTGTTTTAGGGGTTATAGGAGGAGGGGCGGAGATTATTTTGACTCTGAACCCTCCCCAGACTAATATCGGGAGTGCTACAGGGCCTGGCTCACCCTGGAGGGAGCCTCGGGACTTAGGAAAAGAGAAGTCAGTAGTCAGGACTCCACACAACCTACTAAATAGTTGGTCCTTTCTTGGGGCTCCTGGGATGATTTTTGAGGAAGAAGAGTCCAATCCCAGTTCCCTCAGGAATGTCAAGGTGGTTAAGACTCAGTTTGTACACTCAAAGACTTATTAATCTCATGCCACTAAAACCACAGGACTGGATGGCAGGAGAGGCAGGCACTGGAGCAGAGCCAGCTGAGGCTCCTGGTAGGGAAGCTCGTTCTTCCAGCCTCAGTTTCCCCCGCAGGAAATGAGGACACTGCCCTTCCTGCTCTTCCAGGCTTGGCATTTGTCACCACTCCAACATCTCCTTTTCCTGCAGGACAGGCAGCTGTGCTGTCCAGAGTTCTTGGGTGCAGGATTTCAGGGCTAATGAGAGGGGGCAGCCCCCACCCTCCCGAGCCAGGTTGGGTGAGGAAGTCTGGACAGCCAGGGAGAATAGACAAAGGCACACTTACAAAGCAGCTGACTTGTAAATTAATGGAGCGCAAAGTAGGGCTGCGCTGCAAGTGCTGAAGGAATGCACAGCACTGGGGGGGAACCAGCTGTTGTGTGGCAGCAGCCTTGCTTGCTTCTGGCCTCAGTCTATCTATCTCCTGCAGGAGCACTGGGGGCTTGATTCTGGGCCTCCAGCTAGGATTAGACAGAGGTGGAAAGAGATTCTATGTGCCCCATTGTCCTTGCCACTGAGACCAAAAGAAGTCTGAGGTGTGAAGTAAGGGACCTCCACCTATGCTGGAAGTGCCCCTCCCACCTCATATTCCACACCTTCCCTGTAGACCCTACCAGCCAGGAAGCTGAGTTCAGATCCAGGGCTAGGAGGCCCCCAGATTCAATCAGTACAGAGGCAGGTGTCAGTGTAGGGACAGAAAGGCTATAGTTTGCTCCCCAAGCCTTGGCTCAGGATACACTGGAAGAGTGAATGTGGTGGTGGAAGCTGGGTGGAGGTCTGGGCCCCACTCATGGTAGATCCCCGAGTCCACTCCCCAGCTCCTTCCCTGCCTGTGATCCGGGTCTTCCCTTTCTCCAGGCATTCGCACATCTCTCCATCTGCATATTTTAACTCCCCCAGCTGCCTTTCCAATCCCTGCCTGCCATTTCCCTCTTCTCCCCTCCCCCCATACTGCTGTGTTCTCTCTTGGGGGCTCTGGACTAGACTCCCCAGGCTTCCCAAAGGTTGCACCCCTGGGGCTCCCTGGACCCACCTGCACACAGCCTGCCTCCCCTGAAAGGAGTGAAGGTCATGCCCATGGATGAGAGTTTGTCCAGTGTAACTTTCAGGAAGTCCCAGAGGATCTGTCACCCTTCCCTGCCCTAGGTGACCCTCAGGGCTGTGCCTCCAGGAACCCTATAACCTTGGAGAACCATCATAGGGCCAGGAAGACAGCCCTAAGTCCCAGGCATGAGAAGATGATCAGAGATGGTCTTGGCCTCATTCCAACCTCTGCGTGATGCCCCAGGAAGCCTAAACTAGAAGGATAGTGGGGTGCCACTTCTCTTGGGGTTGAGCTTGATTTTGGCACCCTTTGTCTTGTTCCTCTTATTTCTTGGGAGAGCCCTTACCTCAATCCCCAGTTACTCAACCTAGGCTTTATCCAGCATTCACACAGAGTATGGTGTCTGGGCCAGCCAAGAAGGGCAAGAGAACAATTCTACTGCCAGGATTTTCCATCCTTCATGTAGGTAGCAGCGGCAGTGGCAGCGAGGATGTACACTTACCTGCTGCCGAGCTGGCTGACCTTTGGATTTGCTCAGAGTTGATAAGCAGTTGGGTCTTGGTTAACACCTGACTGAGAACATGAAAGGCAGCACCTCTCAGAGGTGTGATCTGGAGACTCATGAATGCCAGTTCCTGGGTCTAATGCCAGCAAAAGGAGGGTCCCAGGGAATCAGGAGCCACTTTTAACTAGACCATTCCGTGGTGCATTGAGAGTCTGAGAACTGCCACTCTCGATCTCACTGTCTGCTCAGGGGGGGGGCAGGCACTCTTGGGTTTGCCCCAGAAGGTAAGAGTGAGTGAGGGTTTGCCTGCCCCCATCACTGGGATCCTGATCACAGAGGGATGGAGCAGTCTTCCCTCATTCAGATAAACATCTGAGATAAGGTAGAAAACCCTCAGTTTCAGATGGTTTCACCTGTCATCTAGCCTTAGCCCTGGGGCATCAGGCCAACGAGGTGTGAATAGCAGCAGAGCAAAGCTGGCCCCTTTATGGAGTGGGAAATGTAGTAGGAGAGGGACTGGACTTCCCTTAGGGCCCTGAAGGGCACCCCACCTCAGTAAACTAAGACCACCCACTGGACCCTATCTCTTTGCTTCTGCCATCTCCCAACATGATCTAAACCTTTAATGTGTGGTAGCTTGAAGACACATAAGATCTAGACTGTGTACAGCAAGGGCCTCTCCTCTATGACTGGAGCCAGACCTGCTCCAGTGAGGGAAGGGTAAGAGCTCCTGTTGTAATGTATTCCACAGGCTGGCCCTGTGAGGCTGCTGTGGTCACTGAGGTTGGGTTTAGGGCCCATCTAACATCTTTAGCAGATGATCCAGGTATTCAATTCTGCTGGCATTACCCACTCTCCAGGGGCAGAATGCCATAGATCCTGACAAATGACTGTTTCGGGTAAGTGTCATGAATAGGTACTTGTCAGATAGAGTGGCCTACCTCAGTCCCAGGAAGTCATTCAAACTCAGCACACAGAATCCTTCCCCAAACCTGCCATAGGGAGTGTGTGATAACTATACCATGCAGGGAGGTGTAGCTGTCAAAAGGCCCTGAAGTCAGGAGCCAGGAACAGCTAGGGTGATGGCCACACAGGATGTTAGAGTCCAGGCAGCTGCCTGCAGAATTACCCATGGCCATTCTGCCCACCCCATGGCCCTTGGATGGTAGTCAGTGGGATGTCTTCGTTTTTTCATGCACAGGACAGGACTGTACACCCCTGGTCACATGAATGTGTTTGTATATGCACATGTGTGTGTGTGTGTGGGGGGTACACAAGTGTATTTGGTGTCTACTTTCTGGATGGCACATATTGGGGTTTTCCTGTTGTTAAGTATATCTAAAGGATACCTCTCATACGTGTGTGTTTCTTCAGGAGCCAGGGATGACAGTCACTTCTGTCCACTCCTCCCTATCACCATGTACAGGGGCTAGACACATTGTAGACGGGTGGTCCACTCTAAGAATCATGTTATGTAGCTGAGGGTTCCTGGCTGGGTCCACCACTGTCCTTCATAGCCACGTGTGGGAAGGCAGTGGTAACTAGTGCCCACTTTTTTACTAGGCTAGAGATGCACTGGGCTGCTGAGGTAGCATGGGTCCCAGCTGCCAAGCCTAGGCTATGTATCTCATGTGGCCTTCCTTCTCTCCACAGGACGGCTCTCTTGCAAGCACGCCCACGGCTACTCCTACCTGTGCATAGCCTCGTGTGCCTGGCAGCCTTCGGCCTGGCCCTGCCGCTGGCCATCAGCCTTTTCCCGCAGATGTCAGAGGTCAGTGGGGGAACCAGGGCAGGGCAAGGCAGGGCAGGGAGGAGTCATTTATTATCAAAGACTTAACCCAGTACTGACTGCCAGCACTGAGCCGGGCTCTGTGGTGAGAGCCATGCATGAATTCAGGTGTGATGGCTTATGTCTATAATACCAACCTTTTAGGCTATGGCAGGGTTGGGGTGGAGGAAATGAGGCAGGAGGACTGCTGTGAGTTTGAGGCCAGCTTGAGCTACAAAGTCATTTAGAGACCAGCCTGAGCTACAGAGGGAAAATCCTTTTTAAAAAAATCACTCACTCACTCACTCACTCACTCACTCACTCACTCACTCACTCAATAATCAATCAAGTGAGTGAATCTGGCTGAGGCTTAGACCTCTCAGAGATGTCAGGCAGACTAATATACTACAGGGTGGTGGTGGCACACGCCTTTAATCCCAGCACTTGGGAGGCAGAGGCAGGTGGATTTCTGAGTTCAAGGCCAGCCTGGTCTACAGAGTGAGTTCCAGGACAGCCAAAGCTACACAGAGAAACCCTGTCTCGAAGAAAGAAAAAAAAAAAGATGACAGGCAGAGAGCAACACAGGATGCTATGTAGTAGCAAATGAAGTTCAAGGAAGGTTAAGGTGAAAGGAAAGAGGCAGCTAGACAAACAGAATCTGAAGGGGAGTGGTGCGTCCCAGGGGAGTGCAGGCTGGGTTGGAGCTGACACACAGGCTAAGGATCAGCTGGTGTGAAGATTCTGAGGTACGGCAGTGCATGGCATTTGATACCCGAATGAGCAATAGCGGAGGGAGATGACGTAAGCCAGGTAGAGCAGGCTGGACCTGGGTGGTGATGGGAATTCGAAGGCTGAAGTGGAGGGGAGAAGGGACAGCATCCAAAGAGCTGCACAAAGGATTTTTGATTTGAACGGATGGTCTCCGTGGATGCTTCATGAGGCTGAGTTGGAGCTCTGGAGAGGGAACCATCAGGAAGCTGTGGCGGGCGTCCAGTGAGAGATGATGGCGGCTTGGACCGGGCTGTTGGCAGTGGGCATTGAGAAGTGGGGCCATTGTGAGAGCGGGGCAGCCGCTTCCTTGGGATTTTCGTGAGGAACTGCATGTGGCAGGAGGGGAAGGGAGCCGACAGGATGTGCGCCTGGCTTTCTGGTTTTGAAACCAGAAGGTAGATGTAGTTGTGTTGTCACAAGATGGAGACCGGAAGAGGGGAGAATTGAGGTAGGACAGAGCTGAGTCAGTTTGACCTGAGGAGGGTGGAGGGGCAGGAGCCATGTCCTGTGAAGAGCTGTGTCCAGGTTTACAGTGTAGGACAGTGTCCTAGGCTGCAGGGACAGGATGGAAGCCACCAGGTAAGGGCAGAGCCAGAGTCACTGAGATGGGAATGTCCAAAGTCTTTGAGGTTAGAGAGAGTCCCTGTCCTTAGACTATGAAATTGAGAGTGAGGCTTGTCAGGGAGCTACCGCAGACCTCCAGAGCTTTTTTTTATTTGTTTGTTTGTTTTTAAATAAGGAGAAAGAACAGAGAACTTCAGGGAAAGAGCAAAGTCCATGAAGAGATAAAAGGACTCTTTTACAAGAGCTGAGCTCGTGGCTAGAGAAGGTTGGTTCTGAATGAGTGATTTGAGGACCAGCCCTGCTTCAAGGAGTGCCCCAAATGGAGGAGGGGGAGGGCAAGCCAGGGTTCCTGGGAGCAATGGCCACGGGGTGGGGGTGGGGGTTAGTGAAGACTGAAAGCTCAATGTAGGAGCTAGCATCACTAAGCATTCAAGTGTGGGACACTCAAGGCTCAGTCACCAGTGTGCTATGCGAGCCTGCGGCTCTCCGTGTCCTCAGCTTCCTCCCAGGCAAGCTGAGCCTAGGGACTCCCACTGGAGCCCAGGGCTGAGGCACCTCTAAGCCTGGAGACAGGGCAGAGGTTATTCTGAGGCTCTGGGAACCACCACTGTGCTGGAAGCTCTCCCTGTGGAAGGGACCCAGGACAGAGAATCTCCAGATCATCACATCAGAAGCTGTCCCGAGTGGAAAGGGTCATCCCATGTATCATTCTCCTGGCTCCACTGAAGAAGAAGGCTGAGAACAGCCACAGATGGCACCAGCCCTCAGTCACAGAGCCAGTGTTGACAGGAGGGAACACTCTGGGACCACACCTATACAGGTTGGATCCAGTCAGCTGCTCCAAGAGGCTCTAGTCAAGTCCCAGACTCTTCTGTCCCCCTTGTCTGCTCTACTGACTTGAGAAGCACAGTATGAGGTCTTTGTCCTTCAGAAGGGAGGGCCTGAACGTGATCTTCTGAACCCCCCACTCAGCTGTGTCTTCCCCAGCAGGGTTCAGCCCAACCTGGACATTATTATAGGGTATTTGGAGGCTGTGTCTGCAACCCATGGCACCAAAGCCATCAGCCAATTGGCTGGAAGGCGCTCCCTCCTTTGTTCACCCTCCCAATTAATTCTAACGAGGCACTACTTGTGCAGTACAGGGATCATGCCTTGTGTCCCAGAAGCCAGGGGAATTTGCCATATGAGTCTGGACTTGCTCGAGCTGACCCAACCTTGCCAAAAATCACCAAGGCTGTCAACAGAAGTAATCGCTGAAGTACTAATTAATTAACTAGGCGACCTGGAGACCAAGTTCAGGAACTAGGGTGGCTAGCTTGCTGTCACTGGTGTGGTGTCCGACTCTCTAATCCCAGAGTGTGAGGAAGAACTTCCATTTCTCCCTCCATGCCTAAGAGAGAGTTTTACTCTTCTCAAATGATCATTTCTGCCTACTGAAATGGCACCAAGGGTCAATTGCAAATAGTAATTATAGTTATCTTGACTGAGGTCACATGCTAGGTCTCTGCTTGCTTTGTGTTTTAACTCCTTCGAGTATAGTTAAATATCGAGATGTTACCTAGTCAGTTAGAGGTGGTTGTTGACAGCCCTGGGGAGAGACCTGGCTGGTGACACAGTACCTTTGAAGCACTGAGGGGACTGAAGCCAAGGAACAAAAGGTCAGGATTAACCAGAGGCAGGAGGATGAGAATAAGGGAGGTGGAGGGAGGAGGAAGCTCTGTGGAGTGAGCCACACATGGGACCCTGAGAAGGGGCTGAGAGACCTGATGAGGGTTTTAGACCCATCAGTCTAGGAGGCAAAATGGTTCTTTTCTGTTTGGAGAAGTGGCTTAGAGATGGGCAGAGGAAGTTTTATATCTCCCCAAGGGAGTCCCCAGCATGTTCTGGTTACAAATGAGGGCACTGAGGCAGATTAAAGGTAATTATGTTGTCTGAGGTTCATGTTGGTCATGAGAGAGGCGGCTTGTGTAGACAGGATTGTGTCACGAAGCCCAGCCTGCCCACATCTCACCATAAGAAGAGAAGCCAAGCTTGTGCCCAGACGGCACACTGTTTATTTATCAGTAGACCAGAGCCTCCTCTAGACCTCTTGCCTCTCATAGGAATCTACCTTCATAGCTCTGGGACCTTCTGTGGGAATATTGCTTTGTTTTCTAATGTAGAACTGGTCAGAGTTGAGGGGTCTGGGGGGGCAACAGGTGGTAATTGAAGTAAGCTCTGGACTTGGGTATGAGAACCAGTCTGACCTCCTATTGGGCCTCAAACTCACTGCCTGGATGGGGACAATGGGGTCTGTTCTTTGACCTGGAGGGTAGGGGTATGGTGGAGCATGGTTAGACAGTGGCATCTAATCAACTCCTAGAATAAGTTCCCTGCCCAAGGTCGCTCAGGAAGACTAGGCGACTTTCTCTTGTGACTGGGACAGTCTTCTAATGGCTTTTGATTTCCTGAAGCCGGTATTCTGATGTTGAAAACAAGTTTAGCAACTAGATGTCCCTGGGTGTGCTGGCTCACACCTGTGATCACAGCCCTTGGGGAGGCAGGAGAGGGATCCCCACAAGTTCAAGACCAGCCTCATCTACAAAGCAAGTTATAGGCCAGCTAGGATCACATAGAATTGATTCTGGGCCAACAAAACAAAAATGTAAAACTGAATGCAGTCGCATACACCTGAAGCAAGGGGCTCAGGGGTTCAAGGCCGTCCTTGGCTACATCATGAATTTGAACCTTGGTTTGGGCTACCTGAAAACTGGTCTCAAAAAAAAAAAGCTGAAATAAAATCTGAGGGTGACAGTTAGGATGGCCCAGGTAAAGCCAGGGGCTGTGTTCTGGCTTGCCCCAAGGCTCCTTGCAGTAGGGTAGGTTGTGAAGGGCTCTGTAGCTGAAGAGGTCCCGATTTAGGGTGGCCTTTCTGGCTCTATCCTGTAAAGATTAGGACTCTAAACAAGACAAACCTGGTCACCTCTGTCCCTCTGTCTCGTCTACATGTACAATGTTGTCTCGGACTTTTTTGGGAGACATCCAGTGTTGGGGGACATCAGGCCTTGGGTCCATGGGCTTGGCTGTTACTGGAGTCTGGATTGGGCAGTGACGAATGCCTGACAGCCGGTGTTCTCTACCTGGGAGTGTGTCCAACCCCGCGGTTTAATGAGCCTCAGGTCTCCCAGGGAGCAAGAAGCAGTGTGCTGGCCAAGCCTCACTCACCCTTGCCTCTGCCTTTCTTAACTCCTGCGTCCTCTGGGACTCTCCCTTATCCAGGTTGCCCCTCCCCCGATGCTCCCTGGGGAGCTGGGGGCTAAGGAACGGGCCGCTGTACAAGCGGGAGCTATTGTTCCACAATCTGGTTTTGTCCTCATCTTGTTGGCAGGCGGCAGGAGAGGAGCGAAAGGTTAATGAGGCGCTGTGAACAGGGACTGCAGCGGGCGGGCGCCGGCTTGGTGACAGGGAGCTAATTAGGAGCAGTTTAACAGGAGGAAAAAGTGAAATCTCCTCTTCACCAACTGTCAATAATTAGCCGATTTGGTGAGGTTGAAATGTGTCCACAGGAGAAGGCGGGGCTTGTCTGGGGACGCTGGTGTGTGTGTGTGTGTGTGTGTGTGTAGGGGGGACTGAGGCTAATCTCCACCTCTAGGTGTGTATTGGGGGTGGGGGGTACAGGCCATCATGGGCCATCTCTTCTGCCCCCAGTTGGCTTTTCCCAGCTTGAGCCCTATATGGCCCCAGTGGTGACCTCAGCTGAAAGCAAGTATTAGAACTAAGTTTCTTCCAGAGTCTGCCCTGTAGGAACCTGGAAGTGAAAATCAGAGGCAGGTGCTCAGATCAGGAGAAAGATGGCAGCCACGCTACCCGAAGTCTCACGCTGATGCTTAGGCGCCTGCCTTTCCCGCAGCGCGAGTGTGCCCTCTGAGTAGTAGCTAAATGGTGCCAGGAGGAGGCTGGGCAGGGCCTGCTGTGCGCTTTGATCCTGCCTTCCTCAGAGTCCCCTGGGCCCTGTCCTCCCAGCTACGATAAGGCAGGGCTGGAGGATCAAACCCTGAGCGGTTCAACTGTGGCTGGAAGGATGCTGCGGAGGCCTCCTGGGGGCCAGGAGTCATGTTCACCAGCCAGAAGGTTGTTTCCTGTTGGGCCTGTTTGTGCTGTCTGTTGTCTTGTCTTTTGTCGGCCCCTGGCCTTTGGCCTTTTCTGACCCCTCAGCAGATGGATGCCTCCTCCCCAGACTCCAGCTTCTGCTGAACACCTTAGCTGGAAAAGGCGTCAATCAGCCCTGTCAATCTCCCCCTTCCCCCGCCCCCACCCTAACCACTCCCAGCTCAGCTCTAGAGGGCCATCGGGGCCTGAGGCATGCTGGGAGGAAAGCTGAAGCCCTCTATTGGTCCTTAGCATCATCTGCAGACTCTAAAGTAACCCCCAGGGCCACATTCCGTCTCTACTGAGACCCTACTCCTCACCTCGTCTTGTCCCTCTGTAGTTTTCAGAGCTAAGAAACAAGATGTACCCCACCCCAGAGGCAAGAACATGCCCTTCCCCTGGGAACTGGGACCACTCTGCCCTCATCATCCCTGCAGAAAGTGGTAGCATTGGGGGAGCAGCTTGGCAGCTGTGATACACCCTCCCCAGTTTGTCTCCCTTTCTCTGAGAACAAATTTTCAGGGATGAGTTATGAATCTTCTAGAATGCCCTGTCCCTGGGACATTCTCCCTGATATTCAGGATCTATCCTACCTCAAACATGTAAGCTCTGGTCCCATCTCCCACCTTAGGACAAGACCTCTCCCTCCCTCCATGTAAGGCTGAGAACCCAAGCCTTTAGCAGCACCTGGTACAGACCTAACTCATTTAGGCTCGCCCTGACTCTGTTGGCTCCTGTTCCTCAAGGCAAGGCGCAGTGTCTGGTGCTGTGTCCCTCCTGAGTCCACAGTACCTTTCGTTGTCCCTAGAAAAGGAGCCTCTTCCCCTCCAGTCTCACATCCATCTTTGCTATGAGATGTTTGTTTGGGGTTTTTCTCGTTTGCTGGTTTAATCAATCCCCGCTGAAAGCTGAAGCAGGCTATTTTTTGCTGTCAGAAATCTGCCGCCTCCCCGCCCGCTGCTTTCTTGGAATTTGCCCACAGGACCCCCCAGGAGGGACAAACGGGGATGGCAAAGCCACTTGGATCCCAGGAACGCCAACGCCACCTGTCATATTGCCTGTTCCCCACACCCCCATCCTAACCCATGCGTGCACACAGGCCCGCACACGTGCATACACACCAGTGTGCACTCATTCTCAGTGATAGGCTTCAGAAAAGCCACCTCTCAACTTGTCCCTTTGAGGTCTCCCTGCCAGAACCTTCTAGACTACCTCTCTGATTTCAAGAGTGGAGGCCTAGCTGGGCAAAACTTCCACTGAGTGAAAGACAGTAAATGAAAAGTGTTTGGTGCATGCCTGAACTACACAGCAGGAGCCTAGCCCTGTGAGGGGGCTTATCATCTGGGCAGGATGGCCACAACCTCACCTTTTTTCTGTAGCATCACGTGAATTTCTACTTCCTCCTAGGACCCCACCCACCCACTCCTAGATGTTATCTTTGTCCTAGAAAAAAATTCCCTACTGTACAGATGGAGAAACTGAGGCCTCAAGGCTGAGAAGACAGAAGCGGGAAAGAGACTCTGAGGTCAGCCCAGCAGAGGGCACCCAGGAACAGTGGAAAGTTCTCAAGTGTGGATGGGGCTTGGAGTGCTTGCTGGGTCTACCAAGTCCAGGGGAGGAGCCCCACATTGGGGTTGGGGGCTTTAGTTCAGTTTGACTGAGCCAACTCGAGGGGCTCTCAAGTGGTGTGCATGTGGGGGCTGCAGTCTGCTCCCTCCCTGCTGGAGTCTGCAACCAGAGATGAGATGAAGATGAAAACAAGTGCTGGAGATGGAGTGTGGAGTACCGCCACAAGCATGGGTGTGGCATGAGATCAGGGACCCATGCAGGAGGAGTCAGATACAGCATAGACCCATACGCCAAGAGCACAGCATCCAGCCGGGCGGTGGTGGCACACGCCTTTAATCCCAGCACAGGAGAGGCAAAGGCAGGCAGATTTCTGAGTTTGAGGCCAGCCTGGTCTACAAAGTGAGTTCCAGGACAGCCAGGGCTATACAGAGAAACCCTGTCTCGAGAAACCAAAAAAAAAAAAAAAAAAAAAAAAAAAAAAAAAAGAAAATGATTATAGCATCCAAAGAACCCAAGAGACCTTGAGTAGGCCAGGCACGCTCTAACAGCAATGGAAACTCGCCCAGTCAAGCCTGTCTACCAAATTCAGTGAGGTATTCTAGAAGGTTCTGGGAGAGACAGGCTGGGAGATGGCTTTGTTGAGGAATCTGGTTTTGTTTTGTTTAAGACAGAAGCTTGCTATGTAGCCCAGGCTGGCCTGGAGCTCTCAATCCTCCTGCCTCTGCCTCCCAAGTGTAGGGAGGATGGGCATGAGCCACTATGCGTAGCTGGAGGGTCATTAAAAAGGTAGTGGGAGTCTGTCATCAGTACCCGAGGCCTATCCCAGGTGCTCAGGCGTCCATGTTCAGGCCTCAGCTGCCCCAGTACCCTGTTTACCCTGGGCCTTCAGAGACTCTCAGATCAATCTCGAAGATGGGCCTTCGTGTGCAGTTGCAGTGTAGTTGCAGTGTGTGTATGAGCTGTCCCAGTTCTCTCAACAAAAGTAGGATGTGGCTGTTCAGAGGACCAGCCAGGCTTTGTGGAACCTATGTCAAGTGCCATGCCACCTGCCCGCCTCAGAGAGGCCCAGACCCCTGGGCAGGCACGGAAGTGGCTCTAGGCTGTGTCACAGGGTCAGACTGAATGTCCCACCCCTCTGCCCTTCTCTTTGAAAAGGAGGTGGAAAAGCCTGTCCCAGCAGAGAGAGGCAGGAGGAGGGAGTGCTTTGTAGTAGGAAAAAGCCCTGGAGAGTGGGGCACAGGCTGGGGGATCCAGTTTCCTGTTTATGTCTCTGTACCTTAGCTCCCGTTCAAATATGTAAACTATCCACTGGGCCTGGCTGCAGGTGTGTGTGTGTGTGTGTGTGCTCCCAGGCTGGGGGGCAGAGGTGCCCCCAGTGCATTCCTGACTCCTGGCCCCCACCCCAACACCGTGTGTCTGGCTACAAAGGCAAATAACTCAAGGTTAACCCTTCGCAGGCCATGAAGGGAAGCTGTAAGGAACTGGGGGTGTGGGGCTGCTAGCTGGGCCTTGAGGTATTTAAGAGGAGACACTGGATATGGTGCTCTGTGTATGGGGGTGTCTTCTGAGAGGGGCTTCATGGCTTGAGCTTGGTCTTCAGGATGGAGATGGGGCTGGGTAAAGCAGTCCCAGAGGGGTGGTAGTGCTTATTCCAGAACAGGCTGGACATGTTCATGGAATCAGCAGTTCTGGAGCAAGAGGTACCATCCAGTAGGCTCTGGCCAACACCTTCAGCATCCTCTGTGGTCACTGCCCCTCCAGCTATCTGAGGCTCTAGCCCCTTCTTCTGGATTCCTTTGATGGACCTTGCCTTCCTGCCCTTGGAAAGGTGACCCGCAACAGGTTTACTTGGTACGGATAAGAGGAGGAAATGGTGGCCCATTGACACAGGCGTCACTCGGGTCCTTGTCCTGGCCTCTCCCAGTTGAGCCCAAATAGTGAGGGCCCTCAGTGAACTCACACACGAGACCCGAGGATCACAGATCATTGGCCCCACAAGGGGTTCTCACAGGTGGCTAACCGCCATGCCTCAGCATGAAGAGGCCACACTCAAGGTCAGCACTGAGTTGAGTCTGGGAAGTCTGGGTTCTCCACAATCTAGCTGCCTGGAGCAGCTAAAGCTCTCATTGGGACCATTGTGAGACATCACTTGGTACCCAGAGCATTGAGGTGTCTGGTACCCTATGTCAATGTTCAGCTGCTCCTGCTGGCTGCCTAAGGCTGCCTTCGTGGGCTCATTCCCTTCCCCACCCCTGAAATGTGCCTGTTCCCCTCCATCTGCTCTTCCGGGCAAGCTCCCCCATTCTGGAGGCGCTGGCTGTGCATACACATCCGGCTCCCTCCTGCCCAGAGCCCAGAACCCTGGGCCCATCTGCCTCTCAGGCCAGTCTACCCAGGAGACCCACGGGCACTCCAGCTTCGGCATGGCCAACCCATCCCCCCTTTCCGTACTCCTTGCCTCTGAGGATGGTATCACCACCACCACCCCGGCTCATGAGCTAGAATTAGGAGTCATCCTCCCCGCCGCCCAGTCATCCTCGACACCTCCCTCTCACCCCCACATGCAATTGGTCATCAACTCTGTGGATGTCATCTTCAGAAAGGCTCCTTGGCACACTCTTCTCCTGCCCCCATGGGCAACATCAGAAGGCAGGACCTAAGAACTTTCTGGCTGCTCCAACAGCTGCTCCTCTGGGAGGCTTTCCTGCCTCCTCGCTCCCCCTCCCCCCACCTCCACTCTGCCATGGTCAGAAGGACCTTTCTGAAACCTGGGTGTGCCCATTCCCGCTCACCTAATGGCTCCCTGATTCTCTCAGATAATGGCTGACATCTCCTGGCAGCCAATGGCATGCCTATTCTGCTCGCACCTTAGTATCCTTCTATGTGTCCCCAGTGACCTTTCCACAGCACATGCTGACTGGCTGACCTGATGCTTTCTTCCCCTTCATCCAGCAATTATTGTCTGCCTTCTCTGATCCAAATCTTCCATTCTCTCCCTGGCCCACCTCCTCTGAGAAGTCTCCCTTGTTCCTTCATCAGTACATGGTAACCCCTAGGCCCTCCCCAGTTTCCATGGTACTTTGCTTGTCTCTCAGGAATCCATCTGCTTTCACTTTCTGACTCCTCCCCTAGACTTCCAGCTTCTCAAGGGCAGTGAGCTGGCCCTGTCCATCACTGCTCGCCCAGCCTGAGTGTGTGGTGTTGGCTCACGGGAACATAAACACACACTGAATCAAAATGAACAGGAATGGCGGCTCTCTCTGTCCCCAAGACCCTAACCTAGGATGCCTGGGCCACCTCCCCCAGGAGACTTCCACTGTCTGCATCCCCTTATACCATGTTTCCATTCTACCTGCTACCCTCAGCTCAGTGGGGGCCCAGGGCAGCCTGGGGGCCATGATGGAGTGGCCTCTATCTTGTGGGGATGCTGGGTTCTATGGGGAGTGGGCCCTGCGGGCCACGGCCCTGGGCCTCGGTCCTCCACCTCGGTGGTGAGCAGCCTCTAGGATTTTAATGCGGGCCTCAGTGCTTCAGTGAAAGCTGCATGGGGAGCTGCTAATAATGGCACTAAAATAAAATATGCTACATCTGTTATGGGTAGCAGAACAAAATTAGCTGCTCACACCTCTGACATCCAAGATGTCTTAACTTAAAATACTCCTTGGCTTACTTTACATCATTTACTGATTATATTTAAAAGAAATACAATTTTGCAATTACTGTTCTTTCCAGTGTGGTATCTATGCATCGTTTTCCTTTTATGTTTATATATTTCTCCTTCATTAGTGCAGTCTGAAGGGTGATTAGGATTCTTCAAACATTTTACAGAGGTTAAACGTTGATTAAGATTTAATTATTACTGTAAATAGCTTGGAATGACATATGGTGCAAAAGCCTGACATATGTGCATTTGAATAAATGAAGTGCTATTTCCCAGGATGCCTCGGTAGCTGTTTAACAGCTTTCCCGAAGGGTTATGTTACACCTCATGGTAAGATTGCTGGGATGTTATATTTTGTTGGTTTTTGCAGCTGAAAGCTAAGAACAGTTTTCCAGTTTTTTAAAAACATTGAATATTTTAAATACCTAAATTGTTTTGCACAAATTTTTGCTAATTTGTCTAACTAGGTTAAACATTTTCAAAAGCATTTAGATTTTTAAGCGTGGGCGCTGTGCATTGTGTCAGTGGCAGCATGGGGACGAGGGGAGCCGTGGGGTGGCGGGGACTCAGGGGAGAGGGCTGGGGCAGGAGAAGGCAGTTTTAGGAGAGGGGTCCTGGGTCCTGAGCATAGCTCTTTTCTCTTTGGTCGGCTCAAGTAGCCAGAGTGTTAGGGTATGGAGGAGGACTTCTCCAGGGTCTCTTCTGTGCCCACCAGCTCTAACCCTCACCAAACTCCCCCTTGCCTGACCTTGACCTACATACCCTGTTTGACTGAGCTCCCTGAAGTTTCCCTAGCCTATGCCACCCTCTTGCCACAACCTAAGACCTCCATGGGTTCTTATATAGCGTGGACCTAGGATCAGGTTCAGCTGAGCCACAGCACAAAGGCCTGGTAGTTCTGGGATCTTGCCTGGGGCACATGACAAGCTAGTGGGTGGGGTCCCTCCCTAAGAGTGTGTCTCCCTCATTGGCCCAACCTGGAGCCAAAGGCCAACATCTGGGTTGTGTGGTTTAGGGAAGGACCTATTTTCTAGGTGCTTGCTACCCATTTTCTTTCTACCCATTAATTCAACCAGCGAGTCTCTAGCACTGTTCTGTAAGGACTCAGGATGAACAAGATCTACAGGTCTCCTGGTTGGGAGAGGGGCACTTGTGGTCTGACATGGAAAGGTAGAAGATGGGTGAGCAGCCAGTCCCCCAACACTGTGATATCACTTGGGTTTGAGAAATGCAGGGGTCTTGGGCCAGAAAGGTTGTCCTACTCAGCCTAGGTGAGCTTTGGTCTACAGCTTATCCTATAAAGCTGAATAAGACAGAAAAATAGGGTGGGGTGGGAGGATGCCTCTAACAGGCAGAGCCGCCCAGGCAGACCGGAGGTGAGGCAGGGAACAGCCAGGTTTGTATAATGAACCCAAAGAGGTACATATGCCCTGTGTCTTCAAGATAATGGGGGTGTAGCAATGGGAACTGAGGGTGCGGGTGCAGGCTGCTGAACCTTTTTTTTAATAGTGAAGATGGGGGAGACCAGACCTGAGATTTAGAAGACAGTGGGATGTGGATAGCCAAGGGATAGGAAGGGAAGGGAAGGGGAGGGGAGGGGAGGGGAAGGGAAGGCAAGGGAAGGGAAGAAGGAGAGGAAGGGAAGGAAGGGGAAGAGGAAGGGAAGGGAAGGGGGAGAGAAAGGGAAGGGAGATCAAAGGAAGGAAGGAAGGGGAAGTGAAGGGAAGGGAAGGGAAGGGAAGGGAAGAGAAGAGGGCCCAGGGTCTTTGGTCATTCGGTCATTAGATAAAGGTGTTATTGCCCACAACGTGGAGCTGGGATGGGGCATAGGCTCAGTTCTATTTCAGAATGCTTGTGTATACGCACCCATGAAGCATCTATCATCTTTGAGTAGCCAGCAGTCAGCTGTTGGCCTAAGGCTCAGGGGAGAACCTCAGCTGGACACATCAAAGACATGACAGGCACCAGGAGTCCAGCCAGACCAAGCCCCAAGTACTCCAAGAAGCAGCCAGTAGGTGGTGTGAAATGAGGGTAACTGACCTTGGAAAGAGGTTTTATAAAGCCAGATTTGCTGTGGGCTGAAGCCAGTGGGAGGTGGGCAGGTGGATTTGACCAGAATGGACAATTTAAAGAAGCATAGTTGCTGGGGAGAAGCAATACCAGGCCATAGGCAAGCCCAACATGGTAAAAAGGAGTTTCCTCAGATGCAAGGTTCTTGTGGCATGTGTACGACTCCATGGGCAGCAAAGTTGGGAGAGAAGAAGGGTGTGAAGGAGATGACAGAGGCAGAGGAAGGAGGAGAGAGGTGGGTGTCTACCTTCCAAGGGGAAGGGACGGCCACTGAGGAGGGCAGGAGGGAGGGGCAGGGTGTGGTAGGCTATGGGTTTGATCTGAGAGCAGCTCCCCACTAGTGCCACTGAAGTAAGAAGGCCCAGCAGCTCAGGAGTGGGAAGCCAAGGGTGAGCGGCTGAAGTGACCCCAAAGACTGAATGTGGCCTCTGTAGAGGACAAGAGATGAACTTGACCAGGCAGTGTCTGGAGGAAGCTCTTGCCACCTGCCCCAGGGACTGGGAGGATCTTTGTGAGGTAGTCAAGTGGAAGGGTAGGTGCATGGGCAGGGACCCCTACAATTAGAGCTAGAAGGACCCTTGAGGCTGGTAAAGAGCTGAAGTAATGGTCCCTGAGACCTGAGTTGGTGTGTGTGTGTGTGTGAGAGAGAGAGAGACAGAGAGAGAGAGAGAGAGAGAGAGAGAGAGAGTGTATCTGAGACCTGCAGTATTATTGATCCAGGAGAGCAGAGAATGGGGTACTGCCAGGGAGAAGGCTTAAGGAGGACTAGACAATGGGTCCTCAAATGTGCCTGCAGTCAGAGGAACTAGAGTATTTGCAATGAGGGAAACCCAGAATCTAGACAAGAAAGAGGCTAATCGTGAGCTGATAGAAGAGAAAGCACGCATATCTCTTGCTAGGACATAGAGGTACAGGCTAGGAGACATGCAGAGGAAAAGAACTGTAGGTACCAGGTCAGGCCTTAGAGCCACTACTCCGGCACTCCCACCTCTGCACTCTTCTCTTTCTCTCCTCAGATCGAAACCTCCCAGTTGGAGCCTGAGATAGCCCGGGCTACCAGCAGCCGGACAGTGGTGTACAATAAGGGGCTGTGAGTGAAGACCAGCCGGCCTGGGCACACAGCGTTATCCAGGCCGGGCATTCGGGGTGGGGAGAGAAGTCTCATGAGCTGTCTCTGCAGGGAGGGGCTGCCTGGAAAGCAGCCAACCTCCATCAGTAGGGAGACTAACCATTCACATTTTAACATAGGGGAGAGGAATTCTGACACATTTCCTACAAAAAAAAAAAAAAAAGAATCAAGTGCATCTCTGGGCCTTACATAGGGTCGGCTAAACTCCACTCAGCACAATTTTGTGTGAGCTAAAGCACTGTAGAGTGCTTCTGGGTAGAAGTAGTATCCTTTTATATGGTCCTTTTTTTTTTTTTTTTTGGTTTGTTTTAATTGTTTTATTAGAAGCAAGTCTGAGCCTTGGTTGCAGCTGACCAAAAGCAGCAGGAGGGAGGACAGGTGGCGGGAGCCAGAGGAGCCTGGGAACTGGTTTGGATTGATGGGAGGGAAGTATAATGGTTAGGCCTGGTGGGCCCCTCAGGTTAGAGAAGGGAAGGGAGGTGGTCTACACCCTACAGGATGAATCAGCCGTAACCAAGGTTCTCAGGAATTGGCTCCTTCTATCAAAGAGCACTAGAGACCCTCCTGGAAGATTCTGGGAACACCAGGCTCTGAATGTACCCACATCCTACCCACCCTACAGCTGAGGAAAAGTCAGGGACCCCAGGCACAGGTCATCTTTCATGGAGCTCTTATTGATTCCAGGTCCCTGAGAGCACCCTAGCTCTAGTCAGGGATCCCCAAGAAGGAACACTGTTCTATGGGAACAAGGAGAGGATCCTGTCTGGGCTTGCAGCAGGGTTCTTTTCCACGAGTAGCTAGTTTCCGACAGGGACAAAGGTGGGCTAAACCCACTGTGGTCCAGTCTGCAGCCACTGGAGCTGTTGGTCACACCCCACACCTTCCTGCAATAGAGGAGTCTCCTGCCTGAGGCTGCAAGGCCAGATCCCTGCCTGAGAGGTCGCCTCAGCAATGGACAAGCCACCCACATCTCTGAGCTTCCATTTCCTGCTTGGAAGCCAAGGACTGAACTGGGGCTCCTCTCTGCCTGCTTCACTCAGATGTGCACATTCCAGGCATCTCTAAGGTGGATTCTGGGCTGGAAAGTGCATCAGGCCCTTCTGGAAATGGCCAGCACTTAGCCTACAAAAGGACCTTGCCCTTCTGTATGGACTCCCCCACATCCTAAAAACCTTGACTTGTGCCAAACCCTTCCTGGCTGTGGAGGCGGCAGTATGGATGCCTGAACTGAGTGTAGGGGTCACACCACATGCCCTCCCTCACTGCTGCAGACTTGGGGCCTCTTGCTGATGGCTCCTGGCTCTATCTTATCATGGTAGGCCACAGAGGAAGAGATCGATCTACCTAAGGAGGCAGCGTCTGGGTGAGCTGAACAGGGTGACTCCTGGTCCAAAGGACCCACAGAGAGGAGATACACTGATTTTTACACAGCCCTCATCTGTCCACACTAGGGTGGGAGCCCTGGCTCATGACCCTGGAACCCGACTCAGAAGATCAGCATGTATGTTTGCAGTAAAAGGCTGGCATGTATGTTTGCAGTAAAAGGCTGGCATGGGGCAGCAAGGACAAGGTCACAGGTTCCCTGCCAGCATCTTAAGGCAGGTGTAGCTGCAGCGAGATGGGCTGAGCATGGGTATTGGTCTCCAGGCCTTGGCTGGAGACTAGATCTGTCTGCTGGAGCCTCTTTTGAAAAGTTCATTCTCAGATTTTTATTTTATTTTATTTTATTTTATGCCCCTGCTTGTCGTGGAACCTTGTCCTTATGCATTTATCTTGGGACCAAAACCACCTTCTCCCAGGCCTGCCTGCTCCAGAGGCTCTTCCAGCTCTCCCTCTGTGCTGGCTGTCCCTGTGGCCTCAGTACCCCTTGTAGGTGTGTTTTGTGTGTGGAGTGATTTCTGCCATGCTCAATACACCCTGATCCCAGGGGATCTGAGGGGGCGGCTCCTTTGGATTTGCTGTGACCAATGGTCCTTGTGGCCCACAGTGGTGATGGTGGCTGAGTGTATTGAGCCATGCTGTTAAACCCTGTTCTGACTTCATAAAAATCCATAAAGGAAGCTTTCTGTGAATGCAAATGTCTCTATTTGCTGAGGCTAGGGGACAGAAAGGCTTGGAGGAAAGGCAGCCCAGATTACCTCTTGTTGGGTGTGGTTTTGCCAGCAGTCAGGGCAAATCTACAGCAGGCTCTCCAGCCCTGATGTTCCTGGCCAACTTTCCTCTTATAACTTTTAAACATTCCTTGAAGGATGCTCTTCCATCTCTGGAAAGCAATTTGGGAGTACAGGAACCAAAAGTCCAAGATGCCAAGATGGCCACCGAACCAAGATGTCTGCACACTGTCTCACTTCCTAATTGTGGCTGGCTTATGAAAGTCTCTGGTCTGGGGAAGGGTGGAGCAGTGAGGAGAGGAGCCAGTGGGAGGCAGGTCCATGCTAAGCTTCCAGCCTTGGGCAGGTATGAGTGAGGCTCGACACGTATGCCTCAGCATACCCAGGGACTTCAGACTGTCTTTTTAACCTCAGAAAATGTCTCAATGTATGTGATTTATGTCATACTAACAGGCTGTGGGCAATAAACATGAATTTAAAACACACAAGTGTGGCTTTGTGAATTACAGGGCCACGGGAGGACAGGAATGAAGAAACACCTTAAAGGCAGCTAGGGACTTTGCGGAAGAGTTCCCAAAGGAAGGCACATGCTCGGGGTTCAGGAAAGGCCCAGAAGAAAGGGTAAAAGAAAAGAGGAGGACATATGAGGGCAGGGAGCTGGTAAAAGAAGAGTTGGAACCACAGAAGAGGACTGGCTTAAATGGCTCGGCCAGGGAAGAGCATTGCTATGCAAGTCATGGCCACTGATTCAATCTTCAGAACCCATGGCGGAAGGAAGGAGAGAATTGATTACTGAAAATTGTCGTATGACTGCTGTGTGCCCTCTCGTGTACACCATAGCATGTGAGTCCCCAGCCCCCAGCCCCTCCCACATAAAAGAAGCCCTGTGGCTGAGTGGCTGCTGAAGAGGTTTACCCTAAGGAACTGGAACAGTCTAAGATTTCAGTGGGTTCTTTTCGCTGTGTGGACCCACAAAGCTGGAGGGTGCAGGAGAGGGGACCACCGTAGCCTGCCTATGGCCTGGTGACCTATGAGGTGTCTGAGCCAACTACAGATATGATGTCTTCTGTGTGTATGGTCTCAGTCCTGGAACTTTGCCCCCTCCCAACTCTCTCAGCGCCCCTCATGTGTTGGGTAGTTTTTATGTCAACCTGACACAGCCATAGTAATGTGAGAGGTGGGGAAGCATAATTGAGAAAATTAAGAGGGTGTGTAAGATATTTTTCTTAATTAGTGATTGATATGGGAGGGCCCAGTCCATGTGGGTGGTGCTATACCTGGGATGATGGTCCTGGGTGCTATAAGAAAGTAGGCTGAGCAGGCCATGGGGAGCAAGCCAGTAAGCAGCGCCCCGTCATGGTTTCTGCTTCAGCTCCTGCCTCCAGGTTCCTGTCCTGTGTGAGTTCCTGCCCTGACTGTCTTCAGTGATGAACCTGTGATGTGGAAGAGTAAGCCAAATAAACCCTTTCCTCCCCAACTTGCTTTTTGTCATGGTGTTTCATCACAGCAATAGTAACCCTATCACCTGATAGATCTGATTTCCCTCCCAAACTGCCCCCTAGAAGTCCATATGGGAGGCCCGCCCTCTCCTGTGGGACTACTGAGGATCTTCGAGCCTTGCAGAGAAGGAAGCTGCTCTGGAGAGAAAGTAGGTAGTAGGTAGATGCTGGTCCCAGCATGGCCAGTGGCTGTTGTAAGTACTTTTTTGTATATGTACAGGTTTAGGAGCATTCAGGTGCATATATGTGTACACATGTGTATAAAGGCCAAAGGTCACCTTTGGGTATCATTCCTCCGGTGCCATCCACCTTGACTTTGAGGTCTCTCGCTGTCTTAAAGTTTGATAAAATTGGTTGAACTGGCATGAGCAAACCCCAGGATCTGCCTGTCTCTACTCCAGTACTGGGATTTATAAGCATGACCCAGAACAACTGGCTTATTATTATTATTATTATTATTATTATTAGTAGTAGTAGTAGTAGTAGTGGCAACAGCAGCAGCAGCATTTAGTTTATTTGCTTGTTTTTTTTTTGAGACAGGTTCTCTCTATATAGCCCTGGTTGTCCTGGAACTCAGTATGTAGACCAGGCTAGCCTCAAACTCATAGAGACTCACCTGTCTCTGAGATTAAAGGAATTCACCACTATGCCCAGCCCCCTTGTTTTTTAAAAGTTGGTTTCATTACTTTGCCAACTGGACTCTATCCCCAGCCTCTGATGCAGGCACTTCTGAACAGAGACTTGGTGCACTTACCTACCAAATGCCAGCTCACTGGTGGGGAAGGCAACAGATCCTTCTCTCATGACTCCTAATTATCTGGGGTGTGGGTAGGAGGCCAATCTCTGGGCCCCCTTGGAATAATGAAGAGGAAAGCGGCAAGAGGGAGGGGATGGGGTCGCTATTCAAAGTGATACCTTGAGGTCAGGAGGCTACTGGTCTCTGGGGAATTTCTTTGTAAGAGCTAAGATGGGCTACACAGCCCCCATTGGAACAGCAATCCTTGACTCTCAGGACATACACAAACCCTCCTGGGAACTGTTTGTTGTTTTTAGCTGGATTGGGGACTGAGCTCCTGCCCAGCTCAGAGATCATTAACACTTGAAGAATGCAGCCCATGGACTGACCTGGATCTAGGCCTCTTCCTTCCCACTCAATCAAAGAGTAGGAGAGTCAGAACACTGGGGGCAGGGAGCAGGGTGTGAGGTCAGTGATGAGTGACCCTTTCCTGAGGCCTAAGGAGTCTGGCTGGCCCTGTATTCAAAATGGAGACTCCTTCAGCACCCTGTGTCCCTATCCCAGCTGCTGTTGAGCCTGCCCTCGTCTACTCCTGAGCCTCTAGTCAGGCTGTCAAATTGGAATTTCTCATCAACTGGGTCATGCTTGTTTATCCCAGCACTAGAGAAGTAGAGACAGGCAGATCTGGGTTTGCTCGTGCAGTCTAGCCAACTGGTGAGCTTTAGGACAGAGAGAGACCTCAAAATCAAGAGGAGGCTCCTCCCAAGTCATTTCCCCACTTTTTCCTGTAGCACCAGGTAACCCTAATGGCATTAGCCAATAACTGTACCCCCCATACACCTCCAGGCAACTCCTGGCAGCCTTTTCTAAGGTCAGGGGACTCCTCTTTAGCCAATACAAAAACCTGGGCCCCACTACATAGCCCCAGGGAAGGTAGAGATGGAAAAAGAATAGATTAGGGAAAGAGGAGATAATAGACAGCCTGGCAGGCAACCAGTTGTCTCCCTGGAGACTCCATGCATCCCAGGTGAGGACAGAGGGGTTGCTATCAGTCCCCGGGCCACCTAGCATTGCTCTCTTCCTCTTCTGGGCAAGTGTGGGAAAGGGAGATGAGCACAGGAAGCTCTGACCACTCCAAGAATGAGCCGTAAGAAATTCAGTTTGTTTCCAGAGCAGAGGCAAGATCCTGGACAGGTGGGTGGTGCTAGATGGAGCTGCAGAGGTCTTGTGGAGAGAGCGGCTTCATTTGAGGGTAGCGTGGAGAGAGAAGGAGACACAGTACATCTGCTGAGGGACAGGTAGGGGACCCTGCTTGGTCATGGGAGAGCGGAGAGTCAGGCCTGGGCCAGTATGGGAGAGACAAAGGTAGAGCAAAGTAAGGTCACTGAGAAGGGTGTGGCAGCAGGGACCCAGCTGACCCTCTCCTCACCCTGTTTGGGAAACTGAGGAAAAAGGATGCTACATTTTGGGGCTTACAGAGACAGGAAGGAGATGAAATCTGCAGGGAGGCAGCCATTCCATCTCAGTTCTTATAGGGTTCTGGAAGACAGCCAAGTGGAGATGTCAGGAGACAAGCAAGGGCTGGATATATAGGCTTGCATACTTGGAAGCCCGTTGAGGTGGCGCATGCCTGCTGTCAGTCATCCCAGCACTTGGGAGGTAGAGGATGGAGGGTCAGGAGTGCAAGGTCAGTCACTCTCACTAGACTCCATGAGACCCAATCTCCAAAACAAAACTAAAGACCTGGAAAAGACCTGCACATGATTTATTTATTGACTGCCTCTAGGAGTACAGTAAGTTAACCAGAAGAGAAGGCCAAGGAAAAAGTCCTGTGGATCCCTAGCCCAAAGAGAGACTGGGATCTGCCAAGAAAGCTTGGCCAATGAGAGCTGAGTGGTCACAGTGTGGTCAGGGCAAAAGCCAGCTTTGCGGGCTGGGAAATCAGTAAGCTTCTGGCTCATAGCCTGTGGAGGTGTGTGTGTGTGTGTGTGTGTGTGTGTGTGTGTGTGCGTGCGTGCGTGCGTGCGTGCGTGCGTGTGTGTGTGTGTGTGTGTGTGTGTGTGTGTGTGTGTGTTTAGGTAGCTTCAGAGGCATCAAATCCCCTAGTACTAGAGTTGAGGCAGTTGTGAGCCACCCAACATGGGTGCTGGGAAGTAAAGCCACGTCCTCTGCAAAAGCAGTGTATACTCCTAACTGCTGAGCCAACCATCTCTCCCTCTCTCCAGCTGTGTATCTTATTTTTTTGAGCCAGGGTCTCTTACTGAACTATTTGGCCAGACTGCTTGGCTAACAAGCTTCAAGGAATCCTCCTATCTCTGCCTCCCCAGCACAGAGATTTTGATGTGTTTGTTTGTTCTTACATAGGGATCAAACTCAAGTCTGCACACTTACACAGCAAGCACTTTACTAAGCCCTACATGGAAGTAATTCTCACAGATTCCATCCTCTATGTCATGGTATCCTGACACTGCAATCAGAGAAGGTATTAAAGGCAGGAGAAGATCAGCAGCCGAAGAGTCTGTCTTCAAGAAAAGATAGACTGGAGCCTACACCAGAGAGCACTTGGGACTTTCAGGAGAGCCATGGAGATTACAGGAGGCAGGTGGAGAGGGGGCATTGGATGCAGAAGTATCCAGGGAGGATGGAGAGCCCTGTCAGAGGCACCCTTGTTCACAAGCCCAAGAGGTGGTCTCATGGGAGAGCTTGCAGCCTAACTTCACCCATTGGAGTTATGAGCAGAAAACTGAGATTGGTCAAGCAAGACTGGGGGCTTTACCCACCTGGCCCTCCAACTTCTGTGGACTTCTCTCCATCCAGGGCCATAGCTCCTGTCTGTCCTTTCCAGGTTCTGCTGGTCACTGCTCCTGCCCCTTTAGACCTAAGGGCTACACAGTCTTCCCATTGTTACTAAGGGCTTCCCATGTTACAAAGGGGTGCTCCAACATTCTCATGGCTTTCCCAGATTTGTTTATTGTTCCTTTTTTGTCAGCTCCCCTCTGTTGCCCAGACTAACGGTCCCTTCTCTAAGTGATGTGGAGGTATTCCTTCCAAGGCTCATTTCCCTCCCTCTGAAGATGGAAGTCATGAAGTTGGGGGCATAAGTGAGTTGACAGTGCTTGCCTGGCATTTCATGAAGCCCTGGGTTCAAGCCCCAGCACCACTTAAACTGACCACGGTGGTACACCCAGGTAACCCCAGCACCCAGCAGGTGAGGGCAGAGGATCAGAAGTTCAAGTTCATCCTCAGTTTTCTATTAAATTTGAGGCCAGCCTGAGATACCCTGTCTCCAAAGGGAGAGGGGGAGGGAAGAAGGAAAAAATGAAGGAAAGAAAGGAAGATGAATTAGGTTCCCTCTGACAGTGACAGAGACAACTAGGGGCACAGCAGGGTGACCGTCTAAGTAGGGAGAAAGAATAGATCTATCAAAGAGAGTCTTGGATTCAGAGGGTGTCCCCACCACACACCATCACCTGGCATCCTCCTGGCTCAACAGAGTAGATGGAGAAGTGGTCTGAGTAGACTTGGACCTCTGCTGGCTTGGTAAACCAAGCATAGCCAGACAAGGGCCTATCAGAGAAAGAATGGGGGAGTGGCTTGGAGCATCCCTGTGGGCTCGCACTCTAACATGGATGGGAGAGTGAACGAGCCAGCCAGAGCACCCCAGCAAAGGACATCTGAATGTGTGATTTGAAAGTGTTCTTCCCAGGCGTGAGGAGAGTGACAAGAAGCTGAGGTGCCAGGTAGGTTGTCCACTGAGACCCCAAGTTCTTTGGGGGGGGTGAGGGGCAGGAAGACCAGAAGCTGCTTGCTTCAGTCTTGGACGAATGAAGAGGGCGTGGCCAGGATGTGGAGCTATACTCTGCGCACATGCACAGCCACACGCCCACACCCACCCACACAGTCACACTCTCACGCACGCACGCAGGCATGCACGCCCACAGCCCTCCCAGACACTCCAAACACCCTCACATGCACTCACCCTCACACGAACCCCAGACAGCAGATGGGGCGCTCGGGTAATTGGTTAAACCTGTTCCCGATGTCTGGCTCCGCCTTGGCAGCACCGTCTGACAGGAAAGCTGGCTGGGCCTGCACCGCTAAGCCTTCTGCCCCCCATCCCCTCCCCCTGTGTGGCTGTCCTAGAGCAGGGTCCCAGAGCGGCCTGTGGTCTAGCTGGCTCCTCTAGGACAGAGCCTGTCTCTCAAGTCAAAGATTTCGCGATGCCCCAAGGGAAGCAAGCACAGCACCTGTGAGGAGAGATTGATAAAGAGAGCAGGTGCCACGCCTCTGAGAGGCCAGAGGCCGATCTGGGAGCGTCCTAGGACAAGAGGAAACAGCGTGATTGTTCCCGGAGAGGAAGCATGTGGATTGAGTGCCGAGAGTTAAGAATTCCTGCTTGCTGCACTCGAGGCTCCTGCAACTCTGTGTTCTTAACAGGTGCTCAGAAGTGTCAGACCTTCATTCCTCAGGGCTCTGGAGGTCAGCACCACTGAGGAGAAATGGCCAAACAAGCTTAGAGAGGCCCAGCCCAGCAGCTCACCGAACATAGATAGATGCGGGGAAGGAGGCCAGTGTCTACTCTTCTGGCCCTCTGCAGGCCCTCGCTCCAGGCAGGAGCCACCCGGGGACTGGGGACCGGGCAGGAGCAGCAGTCCTGTCTCCTCGCTGTTCGGCTGCATCTGCGGCTCCTTCATCTCTTTCTCTTCGGGAGAGACTTTGTTCCCTGGAGAGGGCCCAAAAACTCCCAAATTAGCAAACCTGGCAAGCCCGCAGCTCAGAAAATAGTTCATCCTGATTCCATGTTTTTCAGGCTCACAGAAGCCTTTATTAATGAAGTCACAACACCAATATTTACCGTCTGCGGGAGAGGCACAACACAGGGGGATGGAGGGGCTCCCCGCCCCGTCCCAGCAGGCCTGCCTAGGAAGACTGGCAGGTTTTTCTGATTCTTCTAGTCCTTTATCTTCTTGATGGGGCCGGTCTGCTGTGATAGTCCAGGACCCATCCTCCACCCAACCCCACTCCCCCAGCCAAGGACTGTAGGATCTTCAGAGGAAGGGCTCACCCATTCTGTCCCCCACCAGTAGTGCTAAAGGGGAGCCTCTCCTCCTATCCTACCTGTTCATGGACACCCCCACTGCCTCCACCCACCCCCAATATTGCTTGGCAGGGGAGAGTTGGTGAGGGTTTAATTCAGATTTAGCTGGGTTAGAACTTTTAAAATTTGAGGGATGTGTTCATTTGATGGAAGAAGGGACAGGAGGAACAAAATCTTTTGGTTTCTGGAAACTGGAGTGGACATCAGCAAGACGGGCAGAATAGAAAAGGTAGGATTGTAGGACTTGGCCTGTGTTCTTAGGAAAAGAACCTTGTGTGCTTGGCTTTCTGCATCTAGCCCAGGCAACAGGAATGGGCCTTTAGCATGGATCAGGTGTCCACAGGATACTCACCAGCATCCCAGATGGGAAGAACAGCACAGGCCAGCAAAAGCCATGACGGCTCACTCAGGGACACTCAGGGACACCAGAAGCAATGTAGGAAGGAGAGAAGCATCGGCACAATACAGAGTGGAGAAAGAGGAGACATTTTCTTGCCTGATCAGGAGAATCAGAACCCTCCTGGCTACAGTGTGGAGGGCCTTCCTTCTTCAATATTCACAAGAGCCACATAATGTCTGTGCTCTTCCCAGAGAGCAGACTAGGGCCAGAAAAGTGGCAGGGATAACTGAGGAATGCTACCTGGATTGATGTGTGACCAGACATCACTGTCTAGCCAGGAATAGGTCAGCTGAATAGGAGAGACCTGAAGTGTGTGTGGATGAACCGGAGGAAGAGGAGACAAGGGACCCAAAATGAAAACATAAGGATTAGGGAGACAAGGTGGGTATTCCAGCAGATGAAGGAACAGATGAACCCAGGCAGGAAGTGGATGAATGTGTCCAAAAGGGGAGCTTGGGACAGTGGCTGGTAGCACATCAGGAGAGTGCTAGGATGGACAGTTGGGAAGTTCATGGGAGGTGAAGTAGACACAGGCCTGGGTGTTGGGAGTGAAAGACTGTTGGAAATACAATCACACTTCTCCAGGATGGAAGGAAATGTGTCAAGAGGAAAGGACAAACAGACAAGCTAAAAGGCGGATGGACAAGAAGAGTTTATTGGGCTTGCCTTGCCTTTGTTAGGTCAAGGTGTCTTCAAGCCACGATGACCTGGGCAAGCTCACCATAAATCCTATGGACACCAGGTGTGGTGGCTCATACTTACAATCCAGGACCTAGAAGGCTGAGGCAGGAGGATTGCTGTGACTTGGAAGCCAGTTTGGGTAACAGAGTGAGACCTTGTGTCTGAAAAAGAAGCCAGAACAAGAGGCTGCCTCAGGTTCTTCAGGACAGGTGCACATCTGTGTGGGGGCTGAGCTTACGACCTCCTTACCTAGCCCCAGGTCTCCTTCCCTCTGGGTGTTCCTCAGCTGGAGGACCCACTGGAGTCTACAGGTGTAAGGAATCTCTTGCTTCCCGACCCTCCACGAGTTTGGAAAGATGTGGCTGAGGCTTCCCTTCAGGTTCCTGGGCCCTGAGCGCTCTTGCTGACCAGCCCCTACTATACGGACAACCAATACCCAATAGCCCAGGCTCTAATGGTTGAAGATGGATAGCTACGTCATTAAGAGAGAGATTTTTTTTTTTATTATTCCCATAGGGAAGGGGGACATGAGAGGATGTCACTAAGAACTACAGCAGGACCTGGAAAATAAATTAAAACAGAAATGTCTCAGAACAAAGACAGAGACATGGAGAGCAGCTGGGGGCCTGCAGTGATGGGCGGTCCACCCAAGCAGCAGGCTCTCCACCCGAAGGCTGAGCAGTCCCAGGCCTCAGCCAGCCCATTCTCTTGTCCCTCTGACAGTGATGGCCCCAGGCTCCATGCCCTGTGGGGCCGTGACTCGGAGGCCTTCCTGCAGCCTGGCTAAGGAGTGGCCAGAGTCCAGCATGGGCCCCCTGGAGCCTTGGCCAGCAGCAAGCAATGCCCTGCCCTTGTGGGCTCTTGATTGTTCCCCTAGTCATTGGAGGTGACATCAATGTCCTCCCCGTTGGCCTGCTTCGTGGCGATGCGCCACCGGTTGATATGGTGGGAACCCTTCTTCTTCTGCTCAGACTCCGGTCCTTCTTCCTCCAGCTTCTGCCGTTTGTATTTTGTCCTCCGATTCTGGAACCACACCTTCACCTGGGCCGGGAGGGAGGGGCACAGATAAGAAACATCCAAAGCAGCCAGGATGGCTTTCACGCGCCAGATGAGCTGGGAGTCAGGTGGGGACCTGAAGCCACCCAGGCCAGGGCTCTCTCTTCCAGGGATCTGCCACCTGGCAGGTCTGGAGGACTGCTCTTCAGATGCAAGTGAGGAGGGCAGAGAAAGGACTGGGCTAGACATAAGGGCAGTTTTCCCAGATCCTCTCAAAGACAAAGGAGCAGGTATGGTTGCTGAGCCTCCTGGTCCCTGCAGCCACAGTGACCAGACAGAAGAGAGCATAACATGCCAGAGCTCTGCCTATGTCCAGAGAAGATGGAGTCATCCCTATGGGGACCAAAGCATCCTCCATCTCCTGTGCTGGCCTCACATCGCCACACAGAGACAGTCATGGCTTCAAACCCCGAGGAGGTATCGATACCAAGAACATGGCCTGTGACAGCCAGACGACATCTAAGATCCCAGGACCATGAATGGGCGCTGTAAACTCACAGGCTGCCTGTACTGTGTGAAATGTTCCTACCCACTTCAGTAGTATAACTGTGCAGACCAGAGCTGTGTGCTAGGAAACCCCAGTCCCTCAGGTACCAGCTCCTCAGGGCCGTCTAAAACCCACCCGTGATCATTTGACCTTGGACAAACAAGTATGGGGAGAGTTCTGTCTGAAGCCCTACCCGCCACACAAGGTTAGCTCTGCACCTCCTGGTCCAACAGCATGGATCCCCGTGGCCCATCTAGATGTCACAGGTCACACGAAGAACAGTCAGAAGAAAATTGGAGGGCAGAAGTGGGTGCTTATTTGAACATAGGGAAGTTCCCACTTCTGTGCCAGGGAGCCTTGCCTTGTGTGAGGTTTGTACAAGGGCGTCAGCATCCTTCGTGATGGCACAAAAGGCCGGTGGCCTAGGCATCTCCAGGAAGCCCCATTTAGTTCCATCTCTACCATCTTCCTTCCTTCTCGCCTAGCTCCAGTCACCCCTCCCAGCATTGCTGGGTGTCCACGACATAGCCCTCACATCCTCCCGTAGGTGGCTCCTCACACACTCTCAGTACTTCCATACTGCTTTGATTACACATCTCTTTCCTCAGCTTTGTGGGCTAGCCAGGTCCAAATCCTCCTGGGTGCTAGCAGGAGGAGTTTGAGTCCCTTCCTCAGCTAAGTCTCTTCTCTGGACTGACACCCTTCACCCATAGGAGAGATGCTTTGGGGCCCTTTGCTGGTCCAAGGCACCTCCTGGAGTCCTGTGTCAGTGGATCCCTTGGGTAGGGGATATGGGGCAATGGGTTTGCAAGTCCTGGTGTTTTCTGGGAATATCAGCACAGCTTAAAACAAGCAGGGGCTGCCTGCTGTGGCTGTGCAGACAGCACTGGTAAGTTGTTTGTGTACCGTGGTGGTGAGCATTTCAATTCTGGCAACTGCGGTGACTGCTGAAGGGAGATCTGGAACTCAGGGCAGGACTGAAGGCAGCCCCCAGAGACAAGCAGCAAAGGTGAGAACAGGCCTGGCATCCTGGCTGTAGGATGGTTTCGTGGCGGGGATGTGCCAACCTCACAACTCCTCCTCTCCGTCATAGAGGCCCTCGAAGGTTCTCCTCACAGTCCCTGCTCACAGAGGCCTCCACTGAGCCATCTGTCCTGCCACTAGGTTGGAGGTGGGGACGCTGGTGCTCAGTGTTCCAAATGCCACTAGCTTGAGACGAGAGAGCTAGTCCAGGGAGCATCCGCACACCCAGCCTTGGTGAACGAAGTTAGGACAAGGCAGGTTTCAAACTTGTAGCCTGTGTGCCTCTTCTCAGGTAGTCAGGGAAGGATATAGGCTGCTCTGAGCTGAGGACTTCAGGATCCCATGCCCGCCTAAGCTCCGGAGTTCTCAGCATACCCCTGGCGGTCAGCCCAGTGCCTGCCCTCTACCCCCAGAGCATACTGTGACTATGCAAGCCAGTGGGTGGATGAGCTTCCCCTGCCTTCTGTGAATGACTCAGAACTCTGTACGGGACATCATATCTGACAAGCCCAAGTGGGCTGGATGCAAGGGGCAGTGGGCAGTACCCAGAGACGGGGGGGGGGTGTCATTTTCTGCACCTTTCTCCCTTACCCCACCCTCAGGTCTCCTTCTGGGAACTGATGATTACAGTGGCCTGTAACAGGACAGACCCACCATGCTACTCTTGCCTGTCAACTCTCCCCCAAAGGAGGAAACTATGAATGGCAGAGTAGAACCCAGGACAAGGCTGTAGGCCTGGGCAGAGTCCTGGTACACCACACCAAAGAGAATCCCAACTATATGTTTTCATAAGAGAACTAAAGTCAGCTGGGAGGTAGCTGTTGCTCAGTCGGTAGAGTACTTGCTTAGCATGCACCCAGCCCTGTGGTCTAGCCTCAACACCACATAAAGAAGAGGTGAGAGACTACATGCCTGTAGTCCCAGCACTTGGAAGGTGGAGGCAGAAGAATCAGAAGTTTAAGGTCATCCTCAGGTATGTAGTGACTTCAAGGCCAGCCTTGGTTACATGAGACCTTATTTAAAAAAAAAAAAACAACAGCACCGGGGGCAAGGAAGCCCCCTCTACCCTGGAATAACCTTCTCCATAGGCAGCCGGATGTCTTCTGGAGAGCAGCTCTGGGACGGGTATCCAGACGCTGTTTATAAATCCTATAATAGCAGGGACAGTTGTGACTTCATAATAGTACAAAAGCCAGGGTGAACAGTGTAGGTATGTGGAGTCACAGCCATGGGAGACAAAAAATCTGTGTACAGGTGAGAAAGAAGGAAACGGACCTAAACACTGAAACCTCTTTGTTCCCTTAACTTCTATTCTCCCATCCCAACACCAATATATATTCACCTCTCTCAGCCCCCACAGCATGCTAGAGATGCTGGCTGGAGGCCCCACCCACCCAGTTTGACTCCTGTGTTTTGGGGAGAAGCTTCTGTGATCTCCTAAATCCCACTTTACTGTGTATCTCCCAATCTCTTGGGGAAGCCAAATAGGTTCTTCTGAGTCTCCCCATTTTGCCCTGGGTTAGGTAACCTGGAACTCTTATTGGCCTTTGAACGCCTGCTCGGACACTCCTGGATCCCAGGGAGACTAAGCACTGTCCTCTCTGGCTTTGGAGTGGAGTACCAAGACCCAGAAGGCCTGTCCAGGTATGGCCATCCAGTTATACAGAGGTGGAGTAATCCAACACTGTACTGCAAGCAAGTGGTGCCAGGGACAGGTCTGGGAAATGGGAGGAATCAATGGAAGGAGGGACTGGAAGGAACCAGAAACAGGGCTGGAGAAGCTAAGTGCTAAAATGCAGAGCCCTTTAGTGGGCGTGCTTTTGCAGGAGGATTTTTGTGTGGTGGGTTTGTTTGTTTGTTTTTTTGTTTGGGTTGGTTTTGTTTTGTTTTGTTTTTGGTGTGGGGGGGGCTGTTTTGATTTGGTTTTGTTCTGTTTTTTTGAGACAGGGACTCACTATGTAGCTCTGCATAGCCTGGAACTCCCTAAGCAGACCAAACTGTCCTGAGCATCAATTCTGAAGTCTGCACTAGTTGGTTTGGGAGAAACTGAACCATCTTGGCTAGCTTTAACTGCCAACTTAACACACAATAGAATTTTTCTGAGAAGATAATCTCAATTGAGGACTTGCTTAAATCAGATTGGCCTGTGGCCATGTCTGTAAAAAAACTCTCTTGGTTGTTGATTAATGTGGGAAGACTCAGCCCATTGTGGGCGGCACCATTCCCTGGGCAAGTGGTCATGAACTGTATAAGAAAGTTAGGTGAGCAAAACCCTGCTTGCCATCCAGAAAGCAGCATCCTTCTTGGTTCCTGATGCACTTCTTTGGCTGTGAAGTGTGTTGCTTGATTAAAGGCGACCTTGTGTGGAACATCTAGCAGACTGCCACCTGCAAGCACCTGCTTTGACTTCCTGTCTTGACTTCCCTCCGTGTTGGGCTATAACCTGAAATTGTAACCAAATAAACTCTTTCCTCCCTTGAGTTGTTTTTTTCTGTCAGGATATTTTAGTCGCAGCAACAGAAATAAAACTAGACTAGATAGATTTGTACACAGTAATTTGAAACCAGAAAGAGCACAAGGAAGCATTAACCTCTTGCTGGAGGAAGCTGGTGGAGAGACACCCTTTGTAGAGAGGGGCGATGCTCACCTTGAGTTAGGCAGGATGAAGAGCAAAAAAACTGTTCTGAATGGGCCAACCCAGCACTTCCTCAGAGGACAGAGCACTGTGTGCTATGGTGGGGACACACATGTGTGAATTCATGAGTGGCTGGACAGTGGGTTTACAAATAAGTGGAAAACAGCTCCTGTCAGTATTTTGGAGACCACACTTAACTTCTGAGTAATCTGCTGTTCTGAACAAAGGAGGGGTCATTCCACATCACTCCCCCACCGTGCCCCCCACCCCCATCTCAGCCTCTCAGCTCCAGGTGCCTGTATGCTTTCCAGGGAGGACCCTGTCCCGGCTTTAAGAAGTCCAAACATCCCTGCCAAGATCTTGTAACTCTGACATGGGAAGTTCCTCCTTATGTTCTATTGCTCTCTCTTCTGCTTTAATTTAAGCATGTCTCCTTAGTCTGTCGGCCTCAGGCACAGAGAAAGTCCTTAGAATAGACAGCTTGGAGACATCAATCATGCCACCGTTCAGCCTGCTCTCTTCCCTGCCCTCTCTTGGGCGATCCATTTCCTATCAATTGATCATGTCAGACTTCCTGCTCTCAGAATCAGATCAACCCTCATCCCCCCAAGCTGGTGTCACCCCCAACTCCTCGAGCCACCTTATATCCTGTTCCCTGCCCATCCTAGATCTTCTTTACCCCACCACACAGGATGTCTAGGCTATAGGAATATGGAAACACCTGATCCAGGACTTGGAAGAAAATGCATGTCATCCCAGAGCCACAGTGAGTTACTGGCAAACTTTTCACTTTTCCCTAAAATTCAAGTCACTTGGATATCTCCTGCCAAAGGAGATATTTCCCATCCCTCCAAAGGCAGGGCATTCCATGGTAGGAAGCACCCAGCCTGAATGTCTGTGAGGAAAACCCATACGTAGGTAAAGAAATACCTGAGCACTTCCAAGTCCTCCCTGCTCTCAAGCCTCAAGATGGCATCTGGTCTTGACACTGCCATCTCCGTCTTAATGTGCCCTCTTCTAATCCTCATGTCCCCACCTCCCCACACCACCTATAATCCTACACATTCTTCTAAGCCTTCCAGGCCAGAAGTCTGCTGGGGACCTCCCACCTATCAGGACTCCTCTGATCCCCTCATCCTGAGCTGTAATTCACAGCTACCCTATCCTTGTCATGCAGGCATGTAGGACAGTATACTTTAATTTAACACATTAATCAACAATCAAGAGAGTTTTCTATCCTTGTCCTGCAGGCACGTATAGACTTATCTATACAAAGACTCTCCAAGGCCCAAGACCAAATTCCCTGTTTTCTCACAGCTCAGCAAAAGTAAAAGACGAGACACTGCTGGCCTATTTTATTCTAGGGACTACTGGAACACATAATTGGCCAAGAACAGCACTCACTCCCATGTGCCCTGTGACTGCCCACTGGCATCTGATGGGTACCAGAGGGATTGCCTGGCCTTTTGGTGTCTATGGAAGTCAGCCTGCAGGTGTGTCGTATGGTGGGAACACACCCTCATGGTGATAGAGGTGCTGATCTGACCTAAGTCTAGATTTGCCAAGCAGTCACATGAGTGCAAGCTTAGATGAGTGCCTTCTTGGTCACACCCCAGGCTGCACCACAGTCATGAGAAGCAAATGAGTACAACCAGAAGGGAGAACTGGCTGTGGCCCAGGGCCCATCCTTCCACCTCTTGGACTCCTAGCTAAGCTATACAGCTCACTACCAGGTAACTCAGGCTGCCCAACGCCTCGAGCTGGAGCTCTGCCAGCACAGATCTCTCCTCTGAGACTTATCTATAGCCTGTCTCTGTGCCATCAACACTAACTATGACACTAGGACTGGACAACCACAGGGGCAAAACAGTGAGGGAGCAGCCAAGGCAGGGAGCAAAGGAGTAAGTAATTCATAATGGCTGGCTGAGTGTGTGGGATCAAAACAAGTGTACCTGACTGTTCAGTGTTGATTGGAGACAGGGTCTCAATCTGTCTACAGATTGACATTAGCCAGGCCAGCTTCAGTATAGCTCAGGATGATCCAGAGTTTCAGAGATTCCTTCTTCTACCTCCCAAGTGCTGGGATTATAGGTGTACACAGCCTGCCTGACTAAATTAAAATTTATTTTTATTTTCTGTGTATAAATGTTTTACCTGTATATGTATATGGACCACAAGCATGCAGTTCCAACAGAATCCAGAAGAGGGTGTTGGATTCACTGGAAGTTAGAGTGGCTGTGAGCAGCCATGTGAGTGCTGGGAATTGAATCCCAGTCTCCTGGAAGCTCAGCTAGTACCCATAACCACTGAGGCGTCTCTGCAGCCCCATGCCTGGCTTTTATTCAGCACATAATTACTGAATATCTACTCCAACCTTTTCCCTCGAGGAAATAAAGTTGACCTCTGCTTCCCACAACTAAGATGCTCAGATCTGTACTCTTCATCATAATTACCCAGTGAGCTGTGGGAAACATTTCCCTCTTGGACTGCATCTTAGATGTCCTAAGAGCATCTCCCGGGTATCCCTGTATTTTAAGATCTCCCTGAGAGATGGATACAGCTGATCTACAGCTTGACATATGGACATGACAGATAATTAAGTCATAACAGCAAAATGTGATGCATATTTGGAACAGTAAGGGGGACACTGTGAGTTCTGGGAGAATGGGGGAAGGATCACATCTCTCTCTCTCTCTCTCTCTCTCTCTCTCTCTCTCTCTCTCTCTCTCTCTCTCCAGAAAGGTCAGAAGTAGAAAGTGGATGCTGAGCCTCACAAATTCAGGGCTGGGGATGACCCAGCATTATTTCTTTCAATCACAGTAAAGTAACAGTGGAAACCTGGGAGAAGACAGAGCCAGAGCTGGGTTGGCAAGATGATGGATAATCATCGGCAGGTAGGAAGATGTTGTTAGTTGCCGATAGCTCTCTAGGGATGGATGGTGGACAGAAGAAGACAAAACGGGTGAGGTAATCAACAGATGGGTACACGGAGGTTGTTGTTAAGAAGAAAGGTATATGTATTTTGGAGAAAACATAAATTTACCAATCTGGGGAGACAGCTAATGAACAGGAACAGATACAAGTTGCCAGATAAAAGACAGTTACATGTAAGGGGCGGAGCACAGAGGCCTGGTTGACAAATGAAGGTATCATGTTAGAAACACCAGCAGGGACCACATGCTTGACAGATAGCAAATGACTGGAAATGACAGGTAAGCTTACATGGCGAACACTGAGGGGTGGATGGTGACCCGATTCTACAGTGTAAGTCCAAAGAGCAAGTGACAAGGACAATAGAAAGGTAACTGATGATGACGATGACGATGAGGAGGAGGATGATGATAATGATACTGAATGTGGCAGGAAGAAATGTTGGCTTAAGGGAAACCAAGGCAGGGCCTTTATTATGCTACTAATTTGATGGATTAATTTAAACAAAGAGAACGGACCTGAGAGGGAATGGGAATGGCTGTTACTTGAGTTCATATAAGATAACTCTAATCCTCAAACCTGTTCTCTGGATGAAGAGACAACTGAGAGATCAAGCACCTTGCCCATTGTGCATAGCAGGCAGGCAGATGGGCACTGGAATTCCATCCGCCTGACTTGGGCCTCTGCTTAGCTCACCTTCCCACCTCAGGGTTTTTACCTGCAAAGGCAGAGCTTCAAGGAAGATCTCAGCCCCTTCAGGTATTCTTTGATGGGAGAGGGTTAGTGTTGTTTTATATGTAAAAAGAACCCCATTCCCCCAGCGGGGGTGGGGGTGGGGGTGGGGTGGGGGTAGGGGGTCAGGATTAACTGAGGGTTAGCAGAACAGATACATTGTATTCTTCTCTTTGGGTTTGTTGGAAAGGCATGTTAGAAATGTCCCATGATAGAAATGAAAGCAGCAACCAGCCTATCAACTATGAACTGGCTAAAATTGACAGGAAGATAGATTCAGTTTGAAAGAAAATTAATTAAACATGTTCTCACTGTGCTGAAAAATGGAAAGTTTAAAAACAATGCCATGATTTCAACAAGTGCTAAACTGTGGGTGGCAGGATTATAAACTGTTTTGTTTTCTTACATTCCTGCAATTAACGTTTAATAAATATTACTTTTTAACATGAAGCTAATTATAAACACCATTCTTAAGCTGACACCTTGTTTTAAACAATCATTGCAAAGTGCTGTTTGCCAGGAGGGAAAAGAGGTGTTATTTTATTAACTTATTTTTTAAACATTGCTTTCTTTAAAACAGTTTTAAAAACTAACTCTGTTGCTTTGTAATATTTATTTGTTCAGTAAGAGCTGTCAGCTAGCAACTCTAGAATCCCCAGGTTCTGTGGTGGCCTGCAAGGAGGAGGCCATGATTCTATTGTGTTATGGGGTTCCAGTTTAGGGAACTGGGGTGCAGCAAGGAGTTGTCTACCAGACCAGTGCCCCCTATTACTCCAGCAGCTAATCCAGGGGAGAGCACAGGCAGACCCCTACCTGCAGAGGGGTGGTAGGGAATTGGATAGCAGGGGCAGGGTAGGAGGAAAGAGAGTTCAGCTCCAGCAGTGACAGAGGTCAGCTTCCGAGAGCTGGCAGGGTCTGTAAACCTAAAAGCAATCCAGTACAGCAGCCAGGCTGGAAGTCCCTCAGCTGCTGCGGTCTTCCTTCACAGCAATGGACCAAATGTTTAATGACACTTTCATGAGGTGTGCATGTATGGCAAGGTCCTTACCAAACAAAACAAAACACCAAAAAACCCCTTGTGTTTGCCTCTTTACCGTTCCCTAGACATCTTTTTTTTTCCTTTAAATAATCACTTATTGCTAAACCCTACGTGGGAACTATAACGTCATCCACTCAAAGCCCTCTAACACCAATGGAGATCATTCCCTCAACACTCCACAGGCCCTCCGTGCCTAAGTCTACTGACAGACCCTAGACACTCTTGGAGGCTAATCGCGTTAAGGTGACCGCGAATGATCCACGGTTCTCAGAGCCCTAGCGAATGTCCTGTGCCTGGATCAGGGCCACTCTCCACTCTCAGGTCCGCTCATTCCTCTGTTGCAAAGCTGACACTGGCCTTCTTTGCCCAGACACCACATGTACTTGAGGTCAGATGAGGTCTCCCGGGTTATGCCAGGGCCTAGAGAAGACCAGACCACTCCCACAGACTTGTGGGTACTGTGTCACCTAGACTGCAGAGAGGCTAGGGATCTTTGCGGCCTGGGTGCACCACAGACCAAATCCGGCCTACTATGCTTCTGGTGGGATCCTTAGCGCTGATTATAAGACCGGGGAAACTAGGCGAGTTGACCTATTATATATGCCATCCCAGAACGCACAAGACAGAGACCGGAAGATTGCTTCGAGTTCATGGCCAGCCTGGGCAACACAGTGAGACCGAGTCTCATTACAAAACAACACTCCTGAAACTTAGCAGGACAAGGCTAGAGAAATTGTAGGGTTTCCAGGGACGCGACATCGAGGTGGCTTTTGGAACCCGAGGGGTAGAGAAATCTGCACCCAACCGCCCACCTCCTTAGGCTGTGGCAGGAGAATGCTCACCTGCGTCTCGGAGAGGCTGAGGCTGCCTGCCAGCTGCTTCCGTTCGGCGCCCACCACGTAGTGATTCTTCTCAAAGGCTCTCTCCAGCCGCAGCAGCTGCGAGGGTGAGAAGGCCGTGCGAATCCGCTTGGGCTTGCGTGCGAAGGGCCCGTGCAAAAGCAACCCGTCCTGGGGAACGTCGCTTGCTGCAGCCCAGAGGCAACAGCAGCACAGGCAGGTACAGATAGAAAGAAGGGGCGCGGTGAGTAGCAGGCCTCTGCCTCGGGGACGCCCTGCCACCTCTGCAATCCTGACACCTCCTCCGCCTCTCCCATATCCTTTGTGGCTGCCCTGAAACCACACTCCAGAGCTAACCACAGGGTATGATGAGCAGAATCCACTCTTGAGCCAAGACACGAGGCCAGGCCTGATGAGGGTCCAACAGGCTCAAATCCAACGTTGCCATGGGGCAGCAGAAAGGCCAAGGGATGGCAGATATCCCTTAGGTCTGCTCCTGCGCCCTTACAGTGCTACACCCAGGCCCCAACGATTGATTAGCTTTTAATTATTTAGTTCCAAAAACCGTCCCCTTTTCAGACTAGCTGAAGAGGACAGGGTCCCCTTCCCAGACTAGCTGAAGAGGACAGGGTCCCCTTCCCAGACTAGCTGAAGAGGACAGGATCTGGGCTCAGATAGGCTGATAGGAAGACTACCCAGAAGTCCTCCAAAGATTCTAACGGGTGCTTAAAGCACTCCTGCAGTTAAGTGCTCAGGTCACTATTACCTGCTGAAAAAATCCTGCCAGCAGACCTAGGCTCCACCACACAGGAGGTGAAGGTAGGCTGGGTCCAGCAAGCAGGCAGACAGACCCTGGAGTTCTCAAATCTACTTCTCCCTGCCCCTCCCTTCTCTCCTCAGGCCTTAAACACTGTGAAGGCAGGCTGGAAGAGCGGAAGCTATTCTCATGGGAAAGGCTCCTGCGTTCTCTCTGAGTAGCCCTGAGTTGAAAGAACATATAGGTACATACTGATATATTCATTTCCCTATAGGTATGTGTAAATAACACCCAGCTTCCCCTTTGTCTTTTCCTCCCTTTACTGTATAAGAGTTCAGAGAGTGACTGTACCTTGGCAAAACTCCCACGCTCCACTCCTACACTGCAGAGGACTGAATAAGACTGGGGTGGTGGTCAGGAGGTATAAAAGCCAGAGCAGGCTTCTGTCCACAGCTCCAGTTTGGCCACCCCCCTCAACCCCTCCATCCCACAGTTGTACATTCTCAAGGGCTCAAACCATCCCTGGACCATCACACACTGGCCCTCATACACTGGCCTGTATCGGTTCCCCTGACCCAACAACACAGAACCCTAGATGAGATGTTTTGACAGAGTTAGCTGTTGAGATTGACTGATCCAATTAATTTCCTCAGCAATGGCTACTGACTGGGTTGACTCAATTGGACCCACTATTTTACTCTGAAGACAGCAAACTGGACAATTCAGATGAGACCTCCCGTTTCTGGGAAGAGCTATGCAAGTGAAAGTCAGGTTATGAGGTGCTCTTGTTAAAATTCGGTGGGTAGACTAACTATACCCCTCTACTGGTTGCAACTACCCTACCCGACTGTCTTTGGGCTTTGGCAGCCTATGCCAGTCAACTGGGTTGCTGGAATCTCCTTTGGAACAGTTGCCTGGGATCGACCTCCCATCACCTACGCATTTTAAGGGGTTGGGTCTGCACTAGTATACAGCAGGACGAGGGGGTGTCACTGAGGAGTGAGGGATGGATATCTCCCCCTAAGGTTGGTGCCAAGAGCAGACCTAGGATCCCCCCTGGCCTGGCTGAAGAAGTAGGGGTTTCAGTTGGGAAGTAAAGGGACAGTCAGGGAAGGTAGTCTGCCAGAGAGACTAAGAGGAGAAAAGGAAAAAGTCTACTCCTGGAGTGAATAAGAAGACTCAAAGCCTTGCATGAAGACCAGTCTGGAAGTCCAGGGGAGGGGAGAGAAGCGAATGAGAAGCCATTATTGAATAAATTGCTTTGAAAGCCCACATTGTTCAGAGTCCAGGTAAAACTCCAAAGGGGGAGGGCGTTCCTCTGGACAGATGAGGCAGAGAAGAGGTTGTTGGGAGAGGCCTTTCTGTCTCAGCATTGGTGGGCTTTGGTCCCAGTTGCTTGGTTGTCTGGCCTACGCTATACAGCAGCGAGGTCACAGTGTAGAGGGTCACGCAGGTCTGAGTGAGTGGGAGAGCCGAGAAAGCAAGACTGGACTCTGCTGTAGTGGCTGTATCGTGGTGCTGGGTGTGTCAGGCACCTGGATAGTGGACGAAAGCTCTCCCTATCTGTTTAAGCCCCATAGGATGCGGATAGCCTGAACTAGCTCTTTTCTGAACCAAAGCTTCTTTGCCTCCACTCCCCAATCTTGCTTAGTTTGGGGAAGGAATGTCCTGCTGTAGTGGTTAGCATGTGCCCCAGTGTGTGTTTATATGCATGTGCTGAATCATAGGGTCTTCTTGACACAAGCACGATAGAAGCCCGAGGCTACAAAATTATCCAAAATACTGATAAACGATGACAAGTTATTTAATTAAAAGGGCAAAACACCAAAGCCTTTCCCAGTGAGAAAAATGATGTTTAGTGCAAAACCAAACATCCCACGATATTGATCAGTGACTACATGTTACTGTAAGGACAGGGGTGTCGGAGGTGTCTGTACTGGACGCCTCTTTTTTTTTTTTTTTTTTTCTTATGGGAAAGGGTCCATCTCTCCCTGAATGAGCCACAAAACAGACCAAGTTTGAGGCTGGGGTGCAGCCTGTTTGGACGAAGTAATTTCGGGCCATGAGAAAAAGTGTCAGTTTTAGACACCCGTAGGAAAGGAACATGAACTCATCCTTCCCTGGAATTAGGAGTTAGGATGTGAAAATCCCCACATTCTCTCTCTCCAGGCCGCTGCAAGGCTGAAGGCTGGGAGCTAGCAGCGGAGATTCTAGGAACCAGGCAGCGGAAAGCGGGAGCAAGAATCCGAAGCGCCCTGGGCTGGGGCTGCAGTCCTAGATGGAGAGGCCGCATTAGCTACAGATTTGGAGCATGGTGCCCCGGAGGAATGGCTTGGAGCTAGAACCTGGAGCGGTCGACAGTAAAGCGGAGATAGCCTCTTCCTTCTTCCTCCTGATGAACAAAGGCGGCCTTTGAAGCGAGTGCCCACAACCGAGGCAGGGTTGGTAGGGCTGAGTCTCCCTTAGTCCCCTTCAGACGTAGCTTTCCAATTCGGAAAGTTCTTGATCCCTGGGAAATATCACCAAAACGACGCCAACCTCGCTTAATCTTCGCGGGTTCTTCCCGTTTGGCCCCCAGTTCGGAGGTCCCGACCATGCACCCCAGCTTTTCCTCTTTGCTTAGGGGAGAAGCGGCTTCCAGGCGCCACCAGCTCGCGTTGCCCGGGAGCGCTGCGCACAGAACGCGTACGCCCGGTTCCGTTTCGTTCTTGTAGGGTTTCGTTTCTTGCAGCAAAACGGGACTGAAATGAGCATCGCGGAGACCCGGTTCTCCAGAAAACACGGCGCCGGAGGGCCTGGGACTGCTGGGTTCTTAGCCCGGAGACCCGGTAGAGTCTGGAAGAGGCGGCGTCGCCGGTCTGCAGGCTGCAGGGCCGTGGCACTTCGGAGTTGGAAAGGGTTGATCAGCACCCATTGGACTTCCGAGTTCGCAAGCGCGGTCACACTCGGATCCTTCTCCGCGTCGAGACGCGGTTCTGGAGAGAAAAAGCCCACCGTTTGTGTAACTCCACAACGTATCCGCTGGGACCGATGGCTCAGAGAGCAGCGGAAATTTCCTGGAGGGTTTTGCGGAGGTTGTATTGGCCTCGCTTGGCTGGGGATGCTCCGAGCCCGAGCCCTAGAGCTGATCTCTCTCAAAAGGCACATCTAGCCTCGGGAGAGCGGGATCAGCGCGCGCGCGGGGCCAGAGGTGTGAAGGGTGGAGAGAAAAACGTGAGATTCCGGACTAAGGGCCGAAAAAGCCCCATCCAGGAAGCATCTTGAGTGTGCTGAGGCACTGGACTAGGCTAGGAGCCCTTAGCACCCCGTCTTCCAGGATCCCGGATCCTTCACCAAGGGTTCCAGGTCCCTTGAGCCGTGGGCTCACATCCTGGAAGAATCAAAATTCCGCCAGTGGGCGCGAAGCTGAAGATAGAGCTCCCCCTCCCCCGAGGGGGGACGCGGGTAGTTGGCTAAATTAGAATAAAACCTCATTTTAGTAGTAAGCATTGATGTTAAGTGACTAGCAGCTAATACCTTAGGCTTTTCCGCTCCCGCCTGGGCACATTTTTTGAGGAGAAAAATATACCCATAAAAATACGCGCCGAAGTAATCACACTATTGGATCCACGGGAATTGGGGGATGTAGTGGCCAGGGAAGAGCGGGGTCATTGATAAATAGGGCCCTCTCCAAATAGCTTTCTCCAAGTCAGTCAAGCGACTATAGCTAAAGGTTCAAGACATTTTTCGCTTTATCATATAAATAACTGTATCACATATCAGATTCTCTTTGGCCGTGTAGCTCTGGCTCAATGTCAGTGTAGCTACTGGAGCTGCTGTTTTACGAAACGCTAAATTTACCTGTAAGTAAAGTCTATGTCAAAGTGGGAACTAAACAATTGCTATAGGAATCAAGGCCAATTTTTCTTTTAATGAAAGAAAAGAAAACTGCACATCTAAGGAAGAAAATTATCTGCAATGAACACAACTCTCTTTTCTTTAGGAAAGTCAGATAACGCGTGTGTGTGTGTGTGTGTGTGTGTGTGTGTGTGTGTTCGCGCGCGCGTGTTTAAAGCTTTTGGAGGGGTCTTAATTAGCAAACCAGATGCGGCTGCAGACGGGGTGGGGTAAGACTAGATATGGCCTTAAAAGCCCTCCTCTGCCACTAGCCCTCTCAAGAGGACTGTCCAGAGCTCTAGCCACCAGGTGGGCTCCTGGAGGTCAGTGGTGAAGAAAGCCGGTTTGTTTTCGCAAGCCTTTCCCACTTTGGGTCGGAGAGGGCACATGTAACTGGGAAAAGTCTGGCCAAGGTTCCTGAGAAAGGTCCCAAGAAATCCGAGTGAACGCACCAGGTTGCCCTGCTTCTCACAGAGCCAGGGAATGCAGGTGGACTTTCCCCTGCCCCGACGCGCCAAGAGTAGTGGTGACCAAGAGAGCGAAGTATGGTCACAGCTCAAAGCTCTGGCGCGGGAAGGGCGGAGGGCCAGCATTTTCAGGGATTGGACTGGTTTAGTCGGAAAGGAGATTAAGGTTAGCCACTGGAGGGTCTGAAAAAGCTCCTAGGATGCTCTCGGCCTTCTATCCCAACTGGCTTCATTCCTTGAAAAGCGTGGCGGTCCCAACCTCACTTCTTGGGTGGGAGACCAACACAGTAGACCACAGGCTAATGGCCTGCGCACAGTCCAGGCTGATCCCTAAGCCTTGTCCCCCACAACTTCTGAACATCCCCGCCACCGCGCCGAGCCTCCCCCGCATCCCCGGGTCACGAACACGGCATGGACACTCACCCTGGAAGCGGTGGCCAAAGAAGCGATTCCGAAGCACCCAGGGGTAGAAGTGGAGAGGGTCCCGATGCTGGGCGCTGAAGAAAGAGTGAGGGGGTTGCAGCGAGGAGGAGCCCAGCTGGTGTGCCGGGTGCACCGTCAGAGCCGGGTGGTTCATGGCCTCTGGGAACACCAGCTCCGGCCCTCCATAGAGCGAGCGGCCGGCGCCCGCAGCGGCAGCGGCAGGGAAGCCACTCACGAAGGCCGTCTCGGCCGCACTGGGGTGAGGGTAGTTGAGCGCCGTGGGCCTGAGCGGTTCCTCTGAGGCGGCCACAGCCAGCGGATGGGAGCCCGCGCCCCCGCTGCCAGGACTCCCGCCGGTGCCACCATCCTTGGCCACCAAGGACTCTATGGTGAAACCCCGCTTAGCCGCGGGCTGGAACATTGTGGCGGCCGCCGAAGCGGAGTGAGGTAGCGGGGCTCTGGGGAACGCTCGGTGCCCCGGCGCTGCCGCCGTGCGGGGTGTGCACCAAGCCTGGCACATGCACTCACGCCCGCACCCTTCACCTCCCCCGCCCGCCCACCCGCCCGCGCTCGGCCCTTGCGGACCAGCCAGGAGCGGGCCGGCGAGGGGCGTGCGAGAGCCCTAACACCGAGTTGGGCCACTGCGCACCGCCTGGAGCGTGGTCCCCGCGGCCCAGCAGGCAGCTCCTCGCAAACGCCCGGGCGCGGGCTGCCTGTGCTACTAAGAGCCGCTTCAGCGATCCTCCTGGCTCTCTCCCTTACTAATCAAGCTGTGACCGACCACCGCCCGTGATCTTTCTAGCTCTGCGGGGCCAGGCCTGGGCTGCAGCTCTGCGAGGAGAGAGTTAGCGGGCACCTGCCCCGCGCTCCCCCATTGGCCACCGCTCACCTGCCCCAAGGTGGGGGGCGGGGCGAGGCGGGGCGATGGATGGCGGGTGGGGATACGGTCCCCAGTCGGAGGCAAAAGCCGGACTGGAGCATTGGTGCTTGATCTAGTGTCCTCCTACCATCCACTCTGCATCTTGGTTTTCTGACTTGGCCCTTTAGCTTCTGCCACACTTTGCTCTGAGGGGGGACATCTACAAAGCCTGGGCTTGAGGAAATATACCAAACCCTCTTCTAGCACGTACCGCCGTTGAGCCCCCTCTCTTCGTCCTGGGATGTCGTTTCAGTACGTAAAGAACTTGGATCCAAGCTTAGGATGAGTGTTTGGGGTCCAGCCTAGACTCTCCAGAGAACCTGGTTCACGTTCGCCTAACCTAAGGGAGCTCTCCCCCTCACCCACCATCAGCCTCCGGAGCTGTTTTCTGAAGCTGCGGTTATGTTTCTGAAATTTCGCATTTTATGGATTTGGGGAACCGTGCTTCAAACAGTATATGCATCCTTTTCTCAGGTGCCAGGTTCGCACTGTCCGGGGAGGTGCCACAGAACCCATCACTCAGTAGCTCTCCCGCGGCAGTTCGCAAGCTCGCAAGCATTCCAAATGCAGCTGTTTTCCCAGCCTCCCCCATCCCTCCCTTGCGCTGCGACCATCTCCCACTGGACCGCAGGGCTTAAGCTCAGAGCGATTTCCTTTCCTTGGGCTCCAGTATTGGACGACAAGGCCAAAATGGGGTCTTTGGGTCACTGTATTCTAAATTGGAGCTGGCCTTGTTGTTGGCGTGGTTCTCCAGAGGACAGGCCGGTGGTCCTTGGGGGTGGGGACGAAGTGGCATCCTAGCTTCTTGGACATGTGACCTGCGACCTGCGACCTGCGACCGCGGGCCAGTGTCCCAATCTGCTCAAGCTAGTTTCCAATGCAGACACTAAGCCCGGAGGGCAAGAAGGCGGTTGACCGTTAGAACCTGTACTCTGTAATCTATCCACCCAAAACTTCCAGGGTACTGTGGCCTAAGGGGGCTCTTGGTTAGGGGGTCCAGACCCAGTCAGTCCTTGGTCGCATATGGCGGGAGAGGAGGAGGGCAAAGATAATTTTACTTTCTTGACGCTGTCTTGCTGAGTCCAACTGGCCACAGCAAAACCCAAACGCTTACCTCTTAGCTGGGTCTCCAGAACCCCGAAGGACAGTGGGGTCTACATCCCCTACAACTATGGGGACTCCAGGCCAGGTCTTGCAACGGCCCGCCGGAATGCCAGGAGCCTTGGTCCGGAGAAGCGCTCGGGGCGCCCTCGCAGCTACAAAGCGGGTTAAAGTCTATTTTCCACTCCACTGCTCCGAAAAGCCCCCGCAAGCCTGTACCATTCCGACCCCCTTGGGCGAGATGGGGAGGAGGCGGCGAGAGGGGGCTGAAAGAGGACCGCACCTTGCAGCCCTTCCCGTCCTGGGTAACCCAGGACTAGATAGACACTTGGGTTTCCCACTCTACCAGATTCACTCTACACACCCTGTCTCACCCAGCCATCTCTGGATCTCTGCAGCTTCTTATGATGCTTTCCCGACCCCCCAACCTGGTACCTGTCTCAGATTGTCCCTTTTCAACTCCTGCTTCCTCTGTCCACATAAGGACCAATCCTTCCCTCTTTTCCTTTGCCACATACTGGGTGGCAGGGCGGGGTGGGGATGTTGATCACTAAAATGGCAGAGGTGGGGATCAGAAGATGGTCTCCTTGGAGCAAGGTCTGGGCAGAAACGGAGTTTCCATTGAATAAAATGTCTAGGCTTAAGCTCTGGGAACAACCAGGTGCTGGGCTTAATGGGGAGATGACAGAACAGGCCCCCTTGCTGGTCTGTGTGGTCTGAGTCCCACAGGTCATCCTCAGGCTCCTCCTCCTCCCCTCATGTTCTTAGCCCTGGCAGTAGCTAAGAACCCCTTAAAGGAGGCGATCAGGTGGGAAGCTGGACTGTCTCCACCATCCCAGTTTGCATCTAAAGAACCTGCTCGGGTTCATGACCTCTCTCTCCTGGGCAGCTCTTCACTGGCCTTCCTCCCTATATCTCTCCAGAATTCCCTAATCCCCTCCTGTCAGTCTGCAGGCATTGATACCTGCCTGGTTTCCTCTCTTCTGCTCCCCTTAGGGACTCCTCTTCCTAGCTACTCTCCTGCAGCAGCTAGAGAAGTAGCCAAGGCTTCCATCCCTTTCTGGATTCTGCATGGAAGTTCTGACCTTCACCCAATTCTCTCTTCCTGCCCTCCACCCTGCTCTGCCCCTGCCCCCACAGTGTGCACACCTCTCCTTCTACCACCTTCCTTTACCAAAACACCCCTACCTTTCACCTTCAGACTGCTGCCCACTTCATCATCCTGTGGTCTCCCTTCCCATCCAAACTCTTGGACTCTGCAGGAGAAGGAGGCCAATCACACACAGTAAGAGCTCCTACATTCCACACATCTGCCTGTCTGTGCCAGCTCACTCCACATCTGTCCAACCTTTTCCCTTGATTTCTTCAGAGATCCTGGCTCCTACTCTGCTGATCCAACCTGAACCATCTGTACCATTCTGTCTGTTTCTCTCCCCTCAGTCTCTGGGATGGCATGGACCAAATCCAGACTCTTTGTGTACTGGACCATGAGACTCATTGATCAAGCATCCTGCCTCCAATGCATAGCTTGTAAGTGGCAAAGGTCCTATGGGAATTCTGCAGAAATTCAATCAGTAACAGGTACTGCCCAGGGCCAACACCCTCTCCATAGAAGCCCTGGAGAAAAGTCATCTGGGAAGCAGCTACCCTCTTTGTTGGGATGCACTAGGGGAGCATCTCCAAGACTTCCCTTTAGCATCAGGTCATGGTGCAATATCTAGTCAGGCCAGGTGGTTTCTCCATCAGAGCCTTGGCTATGAGGGAAACTCCATCCAACATAGTATTCTCACCAGCCCCCTCTCTCTTCTAGTTTTCATTCCTTCATTTCTTCTCCAACTGACCTCCTGGTCATGTCTCCCACTCTTCCAAAGATTTTTTCTGACATGTTTCCCTCTGTCTCTTGACTTTTCTTCTTAATCACCCAGCATCATTTTTTTCTTTCTGAAACAGGTAAGGTCTTACTCCAGAGACCTATGTAAACCAGGCTTCCCCAAAATTCAAAGTCAATCTCCTCTCTCTCTCTCTCTCTCTCTCTCTCTCTCTCTCTCTGAACTGGGATTTTAAGGATGTGTCATCACACTCAGCTGACCCTCCAACTTTCTGAATCCTTTAGTCTCTGGCCACTTCTCTCACTGCCTCTCTCCTCACATCCTCACAGTCAGACTTCTACCCAATCCCAGCAGAAAAGTGGTTTGCAAACCTCTCGGACTTTCATGAGCATGTCCTTGCAAGAGCAATACATGCTTAAGAAGATGACAGGCCCCCAGCCAGAACCGCGCCGCCGCGCCATCTTTCCTCTGAGCCCAGCGGACACAGCTAGGGACACCCCAGGACTTTAAGATCGCATTGGGGTTACGCGTGAGTGCAGAGGTGGTTTTGGGAGCAGCGGGTCAGCAGTTCACTCCAGGGGCAGGAACTGAGAACTCCGCCCCACCGGAGGCTGGGCCTCCCCCAG
>LR750228.1:469671-598362 GCA_902729485.2 Mus minutoides | reverse complement strand
AAAAAAAAAAAAAAAAAAAAAAAAAAAAAAAAAAAAAAAAAAAAAGAAGATGACAGGCACAGCCTCTTGGAGTGATTGTGAAACTAGATGGGTTAAAATCTCCACATGGTATACTCTGGGCAGTGCTCAGCACATCGTAAACCCTTAATAAATGCTAGCCACTTTCTAGAACTGTCTTCTCCAATTTGGAAGCCAGGAGCCACATATATTAATCAGGTGGATAAAATGTTGGTGGCCCAAATTGAAATGTTCTGAAGATGTAAATATGTAGAATACTTGAGCACACATGCAAGAGTCCATCATTGTAAAATAATGTACATCATATTGGATGATTGAGTATTAGACAGACAGTAATTTTAAAATGTACAAATTTTTATTAATATTTTTTATATTAGTTGTTCATTTTAAAGATCATATCTGGTTAAGTGAAATTTATTAAGTTTTTTTTCTGTTTTATTTTTCAGTTTTGTTTTTGTTTTTGTTTTCTTTTGTTGTTGTTGTGGTCAGGACAAGATCTTATATAGCCCTGGCTAGTCTGGAACTTACAGAGGTTCATCTCCCTCTTCTACCACACTCAACGCTGTTTTCTTTTTAACTCTTTAATACAGCTTCTATAACACTTAAAATTCTGTGTATCATAGTTTATTTCTATTGAACAGAGTTGCTACAGAAAATAGATTTAAAAAGAAAAAGAAAAGAAATTTGGGAGAAGGGAAAATGGATTTAAAATATGTATTCATTTTATTGGTTTTTGAGACAGTTTCCATGAATTCCCAACTGGTCTTAATAATGTAGTAAAGGATGACCTTGAGCTACACTCTGTCATGAGCTGTGTTTCCAGCCCCAACCAGGAAAGTCTTAGAGCTGATCTGTAGCTCTCTGCTACAGTTAGTTATATGGGTTCCCTTAAAAAAAATTAGAGGAGGAGGAGGAAGAAGATGAAGATGAAGAAGAGGAGGAGAAAGAGGAGGAGGAGGAGGAGGAGGAGGAGGAGGAGGAGCAGATGACCCACACATGTAACCTCAGCACCGAGGAGGCTGAGGCAAGATAATCTCAAGCCGAGTCTCAGACCGACGGGACTCCCTGTACAGTTTTATAACAAGCTTCATCATACTTTTCCAATCAAAAGCATATTTGGCTCTCATTAAATATTTACTGTTGGACATTTTTTATTCTTTATAAAGTTTCATTGTATTGAACTATTTGTGTGTACATTGTGGGATCACACCCCTACATGTGTCTGTGCCTTTATTTGTGTGTGCATGTATGTGTGTGTCTGTGTGTGTGTGCATGTGTATGTGTGTATAGGGGATGGAGCCCAAAGCCATAAGCATGCTAGATTGATTAATCTACAACTGAGCTGTACTGCTACCTCTTACTCAGGCCTCTAGCTGTATCATATTGCACGTCCATCTTTCTTTTCTATGTAAATTTCCAGAACTGTCTTTTCAGTCATAATTGTCTTTGGACTTTGCAGCATCAAACACTTGCAATTGCCCTGTCTTTCAAAAATCCTTAGAAATCTCCTTCCCTTGTCTTCCAAAAGGGCCCGTGTCTGAGTCCACTGCCCTGAGTGCTGCTCCTTCATGGTGTCCATCACAGTAGATGTCCATCACTGTGTCCTTTTCCTTAGTCTAATTCTCTTTTCAGCCCACTCAATTATTCTACTATCATCTGCTCTGTCTATCTTGTAGTCACCCATGTTTGAATGTGCACACAGTACTGCATCTGTGTGGAGGCAGAGGTCAGTCTTGGATGCCTTTTTCAATTACTCTTCACTGTGTGTGTGTGTGTGTGTGTGTGTGTGTGTGTGTGTGTGTGTGTGTGTGTCTGAGACAGGGTCTCTCAGTGTAACAGTCCTGGCTGTCCTAGAGTTTGCTCTGTATACCAGGCTGGCCTCAAACTCAGAGGTCTCTTTGCCTCTATTGGAATCAAAGGTGTGTACCACCATGCCTAGACTATAGTTTGTTTTGTTCTATCTATCTATCTATCTATCTATCTATCTATCTATCTATCTATCTATCTATCTATTTTTTTGGTTTTTTTGAGACAGGGTTTCTCTGTATAGCCCTGGCTGTCCTGGAACTCACTTTGTAGACCAGGCTGGCCTCAAACTTAGAAATCCACCTGCCTCTACCTCCCGAGTGCTGAGATTAAAGTCGTGTGCCACCACCACCCGGCGTTTTATTTAAGACAGCCTTACTCTGTAAACCTAGCTGGCCTGGAATTTGCTCTGCAGACAAAGCCTCAAACTCACTGAGATCTGTCTGGTCTCTGCCTTTCAAGTGCTGGAGTTAAAGGCATGAGCCACCACTCCTGGCTCCACTTTATTGTTTGATTCAGGCAGGGTCTTACTGAACTTAGTGTTCGCTGATTTTTCTAGACTGGTTTGGTCAGCAAATCCTGGGGATCTTCCTATCTCTACTTCCCCAGTTTTGATAGTTTTCAAAGTCAGCTGAGAAGAGAGCCTCAATTCAGAAATTGCCTAGACCAGGTTGACCTCTCTTTGTGCCTCACTGAGGGAATTGCCTTGACTGTTAAGTGTTTTTTTTTTTTTTTTTTTTTTTTTTTTTTGAGACAGGGTTTCTCTGTAAAGCCCTGGCTGTCCTGAAACTCACTTTGTAGACCAGGGACTGTTAAGTGTTTTAGGAAGACCCAGCCCACCATTCTCTAGGTAAGCAGTCCTAAGCTCTTTGAGTTAAAAGAGACCTAGATAATGCAGGCACTTTTTGAATGTTTTGTGTCTCACCTAGTTTGATTGTAGACATGTGCTGTTACACCTGTCCTTTTATGTGGGTGTTGGGGATCTGAAATCAGGTCTTCCTGTTTGCATGGAAAACACTTTATTGACTGAGCCATCTCCACAGCCCTCTTTCTGTCTTGATGCAGGTTACTCACAGGTTTGTCGGCTTCCACAGATCAAATCACCAAACTGCACATGTTTATGTCATATCTCCCTGTGTACCCCTCAGGCCCCTTAGACATTCACTGTACTCCATAATTGATCTCCACCATGAGGGCCAAATGCGGCTCTCTTTGGACTCCCTCTCCTGGTCGTGGCTCATCTTTGTGGAAGGCTTGGATGCAGGCTCTCAGAGGCACCCGTGGGAGCCTCTCTTTTTCAGTGATGCCCTGGGAGTTCACTCCTAACTTTTCTTTCCACTTCTAACTCTGTTGCTGGCCTCGTTCAGGCTTTTGCTTTCTTTTCTTTTTTTTTTTCTTTAATGATTCTCTTATAATAAGCACTTAAGAACTTGGCGGTTTTTCTTTTCTAAAATTCATTTCAAACATGGCCGCTAGACTCCAACATAACAATTCTACACTGTTGAAAAAATTTTGCACAGTGGTGGGATATAGGAGAATTTCGCAAATAAACTGTGACTATGAAGATAAGAAGTTCTTGCGGGAACTAAGTTGGAATGAGTTAGAATTGATTCCTACTGATGCATTACTGTTAGCACACCGTAATACTCCATAAACAATACCTGTTAGCATGAGTACTCCTCCCCGACCCTACTGATAGGACAGAGTCTGTCTGGCCTCAAACTCACAGAGATCCTCCTGTTTCTCCCTCCCAAGTGCTATTACTTAAAGACATGTGCCACTCACTATACCCAGCCATAGAAGTTTTAGTATTTAACATTTTTGCGTTTGTTAACTTTGAGACAGAATCTCACTGTGTAGCCCAAGTTGGCCTTGAACTCACCGAGATCTGCCTGTCTCTGCCTCCCAAGTGCTGTGATGAAGGTAGTGTACCACATGTCTGGCATTAAGTGTTTGGCCTGCATGCATCGTGTCCATGGATTTCAGAAAAGGTCTTCAGATCCCCTGAAACGGGGGTTACAAGTGGCTGTGAGACACCATGTGGGTGCTGGGGACTGAACTAAGTCTTCCACAGCAGCAACGAGTATTCTTAACTTCTGACCCAACTTTCCAGTCCCCTCATTTTTTTTTTAATTAAAGATCTGTTTTTATTTTTAATTATGTGTTTGTATGCATATGTGAATGGGAGTGCAGGTGCTTTCAGAAGCCAGAAGAGGACATCCAATCTCCTGGAGCCAGAGTTACTGGAAGTTGAGAGCTGCCTGATGTAAGTGTAGGAACTGAACTCCCAACTTCTGCAATGGCAGTTCTTGTCCTTTGCCACTGAGCCATCTCTCCAGCCCTACCTGTTTTCAGCATGGTTTAAACTCTTTTTTTTTTTTTTTTTTTTTTTGATTTTTCAAGACAGGGTTTCTCTGTGTGCTCTGGCTGTCCTGGAACTCACTTTGTAGACCAGGCTGGCCTTGAACTCAGAAATCCACCTGCCTCTGCCTCCCGAGTGCTGGGATTAAAGGCGTGCGCCACCACGCCTGGCTGGTTTAAACTCTTTAGCTTGACCTGAAGGGCCTCTATAAGCAAGTCTTTCCTTTCTGGCTTCTTGTCCTCTGCTCTTCGGTGGGCAGCGTGCCCTGGAACTACCGCCAGCCAGAGTGCTCACGGGGCACTGTCCAGGGCTGGCACCACTTGCCATGGGCTAGACCCTCCTACATCAATTATTAATCAAGAAAAAATCCCCACGGTCTTACCTGTATGTCAGTGTGATACAGGTGACGTCTAACGTTTTTCTCCTTTAAGTCCTGGTCACAGCAGTGCACCGTCTGCAGGTACCAGCCTAACTTCAGAGAGGAGGGAGATTGCCACCAGTGTCTGCAGTGAAGGACATGGAATGTCAACGCCATGAGATTTTTCCATCCTGTTCATGGCTGTGTTTCTAACACTCAGGTCATGATCGCCTGACACCCAGTCAATACCCATTAAAGATTTTTTTGACTGAATGTATTAATTTGAGAAACACATTTCAAGGTTATGTTTGTTCTGAGACAGTGTGAAATGCAACTCCCCTGCCCTGGGAGGCTTGCTGTGAAAGAAGAGGTGCGATCTACTGCCCCCCAGTGTGGACTTCCCTGCTAGGACATGTGGGAAGGAGACTCCTCCTGCAGGGTTCTGTACTGCTTTGGAAGAACACTCAGATATCTTGAACTTGGAACCTGCTCACTAATGGTAAACCTCTTAGTTGATGCACTGGTTAGTTTTTTGTCAACTTGATACAAAGCTAAAACCATCTAGGAAGAGGGAATCTTACTGAGAAATCGCCTGTATCACAATGATGTACATATAGGTAAGGCTGTGGGAAATTTTTCTTGATTAATAATTGATGTGGGAGGGTCTAGTCCATGGCAAGTGGTACCAGCACTGGACAGGTGTGTTCCTGGCTTGTATAAGAAAGGTAACTGAGCAAGCCAGTAAACAATGTCCCCCAAATGTCTCTGCTTCAGTTCCTGTCTCAAGGTCCCTGCCTTGAGTTTGTGTCTTGGCTTCCCTTAGCAATGGACTGTGATATGGAAATATCAGCCCATGTCTAATAAACGATTTTCTCCCCATGTTGCTTTCGGTAGTGTTTATTATAGTAATAGGAAAGCAGACCAGAGCATTGGCAGTGAGCTGGTCAGGCAAGAACCTTGGCAAATCCAGCTCCTTTGAGTTGTAGAATGGACAGTATGTGATCATCAAAAAGGGTTGGAATAGGAAGATTCAGTCAGTAAGAAATGAGCAGAAGCTGGGAGACAAGATCTCTTCTTTAGACCACAGTGCTTTGAACCCTGAGACAGGAAGTTAAAAGTAGCAAGTATGTGGATCACACAATGAAAACTTGTCCTTCCGTAGAACTCAGGGCCAAGGTCAGTCAACAGGCCTGTCCTTACCTGGCTCTTCCAGCCTGTTCAAGGCTCACCTCCCTGCTGTCCGTTCATGTGAATGTGCTCACTCATGTCAAGGTCCGAACAGCCTTGCATTACACAGCACACACACTCTTGCTCTTTTTCACGAGTTGAGTGATCTGACTTGGATCGCACAACCTCACTATGTCCTGAATTCTAGACCAAAAATGTTAAAGAAACCTAAAAGATCCAGAAACAGAAAATGTAGTAACTGCTCCAAAGACCCAGACAAACACGTAGCAGTGCAAAACACTTGTAAACCAAATAATACCACAGACAAAGTTCTAAGAAAGGGTGTGTGGTTCATGCCTTTAATCCCAGCACTTCAGAGGTAGATGCAGGAGGATCTCCAAGTTAGAGGTCAGCCTGGCCTATAATGTGACTTCCAGGACAATCAGTGCTACACAGAGAGACCCTGCCTTAAAACAAAACAAAACAAAACAAAACAAAACAAAACAAAACAAAACAGCTCTAAGAAAGGTTAAATGTGAGGGGCAGTGCACAAAACACAGAGACAAAGTTATCGTGAGAGGTGGCTAAACCCATAAACTATAGATCAGATTTGCAAAAACCAACATAAATTAGATTTTAGAAAGCTGGTGCTTTATAGCTCAGTGGTAGATTGTGTGTCCAGATTCAAGGGGTGTTGGATTTCAACAGCTAGAGTAAGGGAGAAAAAATAAGGAACACAGAATATTGAATATCTTACCAAAAAAGCCCCCAAATGGTATTAAGCAAAAAATTTAAGGACCAGCAAGAGGACTTACTGGGTGAGGGCAATTGTGGGAGTCCAAGCCATTGAACTCGTGGTGGAAGGAGAGAACCAACTCCTGGAAGTTGTTCTTTGACCTCAGTTAGTAGAGGCCCTGCCTAGCATGTAGGAAGCCCTGACCTTATTCCCCAGAACTGGATAAACCAGACTTGATAGCACACACCAGTAATCCCAGAACCAGGAAGATGGAGGCAGGGGGACCAGGGGTTCAAGGTCAGTCTTGGCTACATGGGATCCTGTTTCTAAACAACAACAAATGATCTATACATAAACAATGATTACCAAAGAAAAGAAGCAGAGAGAAATGTCAGGTTCTTAGAAAGTAAAGACAAACTAACTCTCAACTGTGCATGCCAGGAGAGAGCAGGATGCATCATCAATTCACTGAGAGAAAATTACTTACAAGCTAGATTTGTATTTTTAGCAAACACTGTCTTTCAAGACTAAGAATGAAAGAAAGACATTTCAGACAAATCAAAAATGAAAATCTCCACCAACCGAACCTTAGTGAAGGGATTTCGGGCAGAAGGGAAATAGCTGCAGAAGGCAAGAAACCTTGGAGGGAAACAGTTTAGGTGCCTGTGCCCACCAGAGGCTGTGCCACGCTGTTCTCAGAGACTCTGCAGACTGCAGTGACACAACTGGGGTGGTGGTGACCAAAGGTAAAGCACATGGCAGCACACGGTGCTCTGAGGGGAGGTCGAGGCGGTGGTTTGAGGACGTAAGGGGCCAGCGAGATGGCTCGGTGAGCAAAGGCACCTGCTGCCAAGCCAGGCAACCTGAGTCCTATCCCCGGGGCCCACGTGGTAGAAGGAGAGAGCCAGCTCGACAAAGATGTCCTCTGACTTCCACGTGTGCATCTTGCTAGGCATTCACCTGGACACATGCACACGAGGAACTAAATATAACAAAAAGTTTAAAAGTTGAAGGAACTTAGATGTACTTGATCAAATGCTCATGGCCGTAGTCAGAGGCTCATGCATGGATTATTACCTCCTTATAGCAAAGGAGGAAAAGGTAGGATGAAGAAAGTGACCAGGCAGACAATTAAATGACATAATCCCTTTCCCAATGAAAATATAATCAAGACAACTGGAGAGGTGGCTCCTCTGTTTGGAGGACCTGAGTTCTGTTCCCAGCACCCACAGCAGGTGGCTCACAAGCTGCTTCTAACTCCAACTCCAGGGAATCTGACATCCTCTTCTGGCCTCCATGGGCACTGAACTCACATGTGCACACGTGTACACTTACTTAAAGACACACAGAGACACATATGTAAAAAATAGAAACCTAGTCATCATGGTGTGAGACAAAACAGGCAGATCTCCTTGACATGAAGGCCAGCCTGGTCTACACAGAGTGTTTCAGGGCAACCAAGGATAAAAACAGAGAAACCCTGCCTAGAAACCAAACCAAACCAAACCAAACCAAACCAAACCAAACCAAACCAAGCAAAAAGATAAACTAGGACTGAAGGGATGGTTCAGTGGTTAAGAGCACTGGCTGCTCTTCCAGAGGTCCTGAGTTCAATTCCCTGCACCCATATGGTACCTCATAACCATCTGTAATGGGATCAGATTTCCTCTTCTGGTGTATATGAAGACAGAGTACTCATATAAGAATAAATAAATACATAAATATTTTTTTAAAAAGAGAAAAAGATACTAAACTAAACAGAAACCTTGCATGCAAGGTTTCTAAAACAGTGCAGGAGTTTGTCAGGAGGCTGAAGGAGCCCTGCACTGGGACACTAATCTGGTTAGAAAACAACCGAGAAAACATGGAAAGCATCTTAACGAGAAGTGTTAGAGAATCTGTCACCGGCAGTCTCTTCCCGGAGACAGAACACAATCGCCGAGCGACTCTAAATAAACACTTAAGTAACAGGAATCTAAAAATTGATGTCAAAACAAAAGTTTGAGTTTCTATTTCTCACAAAAAAGATCCCAAGACTTTACCATCAAATTTCCATGTCTGTAGTAGCAGAGTAGGAAGGAGGGATTTCTCCAAAAGGATGAAAGTCTGGCACACACGGGGGTGGGTAGCCGGGCAGCTCATTTCTAATCAAGACTCCACACGTGATCTGAGATTTGGAGGGAAGTAATAACTATCAGCAACCCCAACAGCCTAAAGTGCACAAAGCGAAAGGCAAATGCAGACCCTCATGTTTGCTTGTTGCCTCTATGCTGTGCATGCATGCCTGTGGAGGGCAGAGGCGACCTGCGGGTGTGGATCCCTGGTTACCACTCACCTGGGATCTCTGAGACAGAATCTCTCACTGCGACCTCATGCTAGGCTTCCTAGCTAGTGAGCCCCTGACATCACCTGTCCTTTCCTCCCTTGAGTTAGGATTACAAGCACAACCCACCATACTCGGCTTTTAATGTGTGTGTTCTTGGGATCAAACTCTGGTCCTCAAGGTTGTGCAGCAAGCACTTGACCATCTGAGTTATCTTGCAGGCCCTGAAAAGGATTCCAAATTTTAGTAATTGTTGAATATTGTAGAGCATGCCTGTCCTCTCAGACTCTGAGAAGAGCAGGCAGGAAGATCAGGAGTTCAAGATCATCCTTGACTACATAGTGAGTTCCAGGGCAGCCTGAGGGACAAGAACCCATCCCAGAAAACATTACACACACACACACACACACACACACACACACACACACACACACACTTTAGTCATTGGGTTGTTTATACAATAAAATTTAATGTGTTGTATTGTCAGCCATACAGTTCTGCTGTCCAAGGAAGAAAGAGCAATCACAAACTAGCAAAAATCCTGGAAAATTTCAGAACACTAGGAAATGCAAATGATGCATACTTTGTGACAGCATAGTTCTCATGGTCTTTTGTAAGCTATAATCTGACTTAATTTTTTTTAGACAAGGTCTCACTATGTAACCCATGATGGCATTGAACTCAAAGCAATCTTCCTGCACCAGCCTCCTGAGTGCTGGGATTACAGGTCCGTGCTCCCACAGCACCTTAACTGACTGGATAATGCCTAAGGAAAGCAGTGTCTGAATTGAAAATCTTCTATTCCAGGAGGGCAGTGATGGTGCATTGCATGCCTTTAAGGTGGGCCTGTGAGTTCAAGGCCAGCCTGCTCTACAGAGCAAGTTCCAGGAGAGCCAGGGCTACATAAAGAAACCCTATCTCAAAAAAGTAAAAAAGAATAAGAAAGAAGAAAGAAACTAATCTATTGCCTAGAAAACCAGGTTCCTGCTTGGGTTCCTGTCCTGACTTCCCTCATGGTGGATGGTGATGTGAAAGTTAGTTAAACAAATGCTTTCCTCTCCAGGTTGGCTGTGGTCAGTGTTTTATCACAGCGGGAAGGAAGTAATACAGACACTGGTACAGAGTGCGGGGTGTTCCTGTGATGGACCTGATCATGTTGCTGTAGAGGAGGACTGCAGAAAGATTTTGAAACTTTGGTCTTCAAAAAGCCATTGAGTGCTTAGCCTTAACAAGCTATTATGAGGGCCTGGAATATAGGAAATACTGAGAGGGTACAGCTGACAGGATCCTGGCTTGTGACAATTCAGAAGGAAGCAAGGGACTCTATCAGGGCTGTTGATGGGATGGTTTGGATTAGGAATCTGCAGAAGTGAAACCTTTGCTTTGCTGGAACATTCAATGCTTGTCACCGGGTGCTGAAAAATGAGCTGTGTTTAATAAGAGACTAACATTATTGATATGAAATAATCTAGGATGTTGTGCTGACTAATTTTATGTCAATATGACACTAGCTAGAGTCATCTGAGAGGCTGAAATCCAATTGAGAAAAATGTCTCCATAAGGCTGTGCCATAGGCAAGTCTGTATAGCATTTTCTTTTCTTTTCTTTTCTTTCTTTCTTTCTTTCTTTCTTTCTTTCTTTCTTTCTTTCTTTCTTTCTTTCTTTCTTTCTTTCTCTCTCTCTCTCTCTTCCTTCCTTTCTTTCTTTCTTTTTTTTTGGTCTTTTTTTTTAAAGATTTATTTTATTTATTATATGTAAGTACACTGTAGCTGTCTTCAGACACTCCAGAAGAGGGCGCCAGATGTTGTTACGGATGGTTGTGAGCCACCATGTGGATGCTGGGATTTGAACTTATCACCTTCGGAAGAGCAGTGGGTGCTCTTACCCGCTGAGCCATCTCACCAGCCCTTTTTTGGTTTTTTGAAACAGTGTTTCTCTGTAGCCGTGGCTGTCCTGGAACTCACTTTGTAGACCAAGCTGGCCTCGAACTCAGAAATCCACCTGCCTCTGCCTCCTGAGTGCTGGGATTAAAGGCGTGCGTCATCACGCCTGGCCTTGTATAGCATTTTCTTAATTAGTGATTGATGTGGGAGGGCCCAGCCTATTTTGGGGTGGTGATCATCCATGGGCTGGTGGTCCTGGGTTCTCTGTGAAAGCAGGCCAAGTAAGTGATGGGGAACAAGGCAGTAAGCAGTGTTCCTCCATGGTCTCTCCATCAGCTCCTGCCTTCAGGTTCCTGTCCTGTCGGAGTTTCTGTCCTGAATTCTGTCAGTGATAAACACTGATATGGAAGTGTAAGCCAGATACACACTCCCCCCAACTTGCTTTTTGGCCATGTTATTGTATCACAGCAATAGAAACCCTAAGTCAGAAGTGTTTCCCCAGGGTAACCACACAGACATGGTGGGCCACAGGAAGCCAAGGCTTCATTAAAAGCTGGCACCCAAGCATGGAATTGTGTAAGAGTCTCCCATGTGATACTGGTCTTGAAGGCATGAATGTGTACTTTTCTTGTTAGCAGCTGAGGCTTGGCACTGGGAGAGGTCTAGGGGAGGGTACTGGTGAGGGTGTAGTCTCAGTGCAATGGAAGCCCCAGGATTGAAGGGGATCATAGAGTTTGAGGTTCATCACCATGTGGTAGGTTTGGAGTTCCTAAAGAGAGGTCAGGAGACCTTTGGTGAACTGCAGCCTAGGCTGCCATGGAGATCCCTGGATATTGGAAATGCCACAAGTGTAGGAGGTCTACCAGGACAACAGCAGAAGTGCATGGAGCCAAGAGACAAGCTGTGGGCTGTGGATGGTAGAGCTGGAAACTGTTCAAGCTCTTTGGAGCTCAGATCATGAGCCCCAGACACTGGACACTCATCTATTTACCCTATGAGATTTTAGTTTTGTTTTGATCTGATTATAATTGGGCCCTAGTTATTTCCTCTTGGAATAAGGATTATTTAACATGTTTTTAATTTTGTAGGTAGCCACAATTAAGACACTATGGACATTTAAAAGAGACATCAACATTTTTTGTTTTTGAGATGGTCTTACTATGTATCCCTGGCTGGCCTGGAACTCATAGAAATCCTCCATCCTTTACATTCTGAATGCCACTACACCTGGCATGATATTAAATGTTTAAAGTGTTGAGAAAATTGTAAGATTTTTAAAAGTTGGATTGTATTTCACGATAGTATCCTAAACTTTTGAGGATAATGAAGAAAGAAAAGGTTATGGTTTGATAGTGATGTTTTATGTGTCAGGTTAACATGTCACTTGTATTGGTCACTTTTTATCAATCTATACAATATAGAGTCGCCTTGGAAGAGGGAATGTCCATTGAGGGGTTACTTCCATGTGATTGGCCTGTGGGCACCTTTTGACTAAGGATTAATGTGGGACAGCTCAGCCCACGGTGGGAAGTACCATCCCTGGGCAGATGGTGCTGTGTTGTGCAAAAAAAAAAAACCTAGGGAAAAAAAAAAGCAATCCAGTAAGCAGCATTTCATGGCTTCTGCTTCCGTTCCTGCCTCCAGGTTCCTGCCTTTAGTTCCTGTCCTAGCTTCCCTCAATAATGGACCATAAGCCAAACAAACCCTTTTTTTTTTTGTTTTTTCGAGTCAGGGTTTCTCTGTATAGCCCTAGCTGTCCTGGAACTCACTCTGTAGACCTGGCTGGCCTCGAACTCAGAAATCCTCCTGCCTCTGCCTCCAGAGTGCTGGGATTAAAGGCGCCACCACGCCCGGCTCAAATAAACCCTTTTGTTCACAATTGGATTTGGATGGTATTTTATCACAGCAACGAGGACAAAGACAAGTATTTTATAATGCACTCAAGTTGGTTTCTGGAAATAGTGCAAACTTGTGTTGAAACTGGCAGATTACTTACCTTACTGTTGTGGTTTCCTTAACTGAAAATTTGATCTGATCATGGAATCTGCCTGGTATTTAGTTAATCAGGATCAATGAGGAAATGCAGTGGATACAGTGAGACCATTGTCTGGTGCACTGCAGAGATTTACAGAAGTGTGTGTGTGTGTGTGTGTGTGTGTGTGTGTGTGTGAGAGAGAGAGAGAGAGAGACAGAGAGAGAGAGACAGAGAGAGACAGAGACAGAGAGACAGAGAGAGAGCGACACAGAGAGAGAGACAGAGACAGAGACAAAGACAGACTGAGAGACAGAGAGAGACAGAGACAGGGACAGAGAGACAGAGATAGACACATACAGACAGACAGGGAGACACAGAGATAAGCAGACATGCAGACATATACAAAGAGACAGAGAAGGTATGTGCTAGTGTTTGTGTGAGCACTCACCATGGCATATGTGTGGAAGTCAGAGGAACAGAGCTGAGGTTATCCTTGCCTTCCACCTCCTTTGAGACAGAATCTTTTGTTACTTACTGTTACCTATGCCAGGCTATCTTACTCACAACCTTCTGCCTCCCCTCTCACAGCAGGAGCACTGTGACTAAAGGTTAGATTATGAAATGCACTCGCTCCGTTGTTACTTTATCTGCTGAGCATCTCTCCTCCGGTACTTACTTAAGATACTTACTATGAACATTGTTTCCAGAGGTTACTCACAGCTGTGGTGAGACAGTTGATGGTGAAATGAGGCTTAGCTCTCAACTCCACTAGTCAGCTGAAGACAGTCTTGAACTTCTGACCCTCCCTCCTCTTTCTACCTCTCAAGTACTGGAACCCTAGGGGACTCTGCCCCTCTTTAGTTAAGCCAGTACTCAGGGCTGCCCTCGCTTGAGTGTGGTTCCAATCACCAGAGCAGCTCTCCCTGATTCTTAAGGGAATGGTTTTTTATAAAATGCACAGCTCTATCTACACTGGAGCCATGTTTACCCCCGGAAGGTTTAATGGTGTTTCTGCATCTGTCGAGGTTAAGCCAAAAGCTTCGTCCACACATTGTCATGCACAGAGCGGGGATTTAATGGTGCTGAGGTTGTCAGGATAAGAACGGGCCCCAAAGTCATCACAGTACTGTCAATTCTTTGCATGGCACTCTTCATACATCTCTGCAAAGCTGGAAATTCTTCAAAACATTTGTGAGAGGAGTGAAGGCGAGCGCTCAGGGAGCTCAGGGCTGCTGGAAATGTGGTGGACTGACTGTGTGGGACTTCTGCAGATTGTTCCAATCTGAGAGAGTTGGATCAGGCTATTCCTGACCTGCATGGGTGCCTGGGGCAGGGAGGGCTTGGCTGAATCTGGTCCCTAAAACCATCTTCACTTATTGTTTACAAAAATCCAAAACAATGGGCTAAGCCTGGCAGCCATTTTTTTCTCCTAAAGAGCTTCTAATGGAAACTATAGACACTTTCTCTCTGCCATCAAAGGCTGAAATAAAATTTCATGGCTTGTCATCTGAGAGAAGCGATAAATATTTCAAAACCAGTTGGGACGAAACAGAGAAATCACGCCGATAACCAATCCCCCAGGGGCTCGAAGTGGGAAAATTTTTTTTCAAGGAAGAAAATGTTCGTGTGAATTCAGGTAGTACACTTTCCTCAGGAAAACAGTTTACAATAAATGTTTGTTTCCAGTAAATACTGGACACAATTACTAAAGTAGTGCTTTCCCCAAAGCAATAACAGCTGGTGACAGTGCACTCCTTTAACACCACATTTAAGATGCTAAAGCAGGGATCATGAGTTTGAAGGCAATCTTGGTTATGTAGTATGTCCAAGGCCGACCTGGGCTGCATAATGAGATTTGGTCTTAAAACGCCAGAGAGGCTGGGGTGATGGCTCAGTTGGCTGAGCAAGCATGGGGCTACAGTCTGGATTCCCTGCATCCATGTCAGAAACCCTGGTACAGTTGTGGATGCTCATAACCCTGGTGCTGTGGAGGTGGAGACAGGCGGCTGTTGGGACTTGCATGTCAGTCAGTCTAGCCCAGTCCTCAGAGAGACTTTGTCTCAAAAAAGAAGGCAAAGAGAGAGAGCTTGAGGGTGACACTTGATGTCAACTTCTCTCTCTCTCTCTCTCTCTCTCTCTTTCTCTCTTTCTCTCGCTCTCTTACTCTCTCTCTCTCTCTCTCTCACACACACACACAACAACAACAACAACAACAAACAGAAACAGAGGAGAGGAGCCTCAGGAATTCTGAGAAAGTACATTAGATGAAAAAAATGTAAACATTTGAAAATGTTCAGTGTCTTTGCCAGCTATGCCCATACCTCCAACACACCCTGTCATGGTCTTTGGTGGACCCTATGGCCTTCCTTCAGATCACAGCTGACTGTTAGAAAGGTCTCTATGGGGCTTACTTATGATTTGGAATAGGGCTCAAACAATGAGTTCCTCTCATAAGCCTCTGGTACCAAGAAATATCAGAAATAGCATCATTAATAGGCAAGAGGATCTGAGAAGGAATGTCACCAACCCGGGGAATCAGGGAACTGCCTGAAGCACTGAGGGCTGGCTCTAGGAACCTATGGCAGCCCTCTCTTCTCCCTACAATGGCAGCCCTCCTCAACCAGGGCCTGCCAGCCTCACTTCCATATGCCAGCACTCCCATAGCTCATGCCCTTTGGAGTCTACAGACCACAACTCATGGTTGGCATTAGTGTAGTCAAGAATGACATGCGGTAGGGGTGCAGGACTCCTGGAACCACAGCAGGAAAAGAACAGGATAGTAGGTGGGCGTGGTTCTGAAGGACTCCAATATCAGCACTGAACGGTGGGTGGCACCAGGAGGACCAGGAGCTCAAAGTCATCCTTGGCTACATGTGAATTTCAAGGTAGCCTGGGTTATGACACCTATCTCAAGAAGCAGAAAATGGGAGTCAGGTGGGAGGGTGGAAGGAAGAGGATGATGAAGAAGAGAATAAGAGTAGACACCCGTCCCTTTTTCTGTCTCATTGAACAGAACAGGGGGCCAGGGGAATTTCTCCCTCTTGTATCTAGGTTTTAGTTCCCCCAATTCTTCTCAGAAGCCATTCTCTCGCCATCTGCCCCCACAGAGGCATAAGGAATACACCCGAGTCCAGCAGAAGCCCACTCCACCCCATCTCTGTCTCACCCTCCTGCTGTGAGCCAGGCTCCAGCCCCAGCCCATGCTTCCTCAGGTAAGAAGAGCAGGAATCTTAGCAAGCCAGGGTGGCCTCTCCTCATCCTAACACATCGGCTGGAAGGCCTCCTGGAGACTTTTCCTTCGCCACAGACAGCTAATAGAACCTGTCCGGTCATCTGTACCACGTCGTCCTGCCTTGCCCTTCCTGCCAGGCTGCCACTCGCAGTACGAGCCTCCATCCCCTAACTGCTCCCCTAACTCCCCCCAGCCCCCGCCACCCTATCTTCCATCCTAACAATGAAGCTACTGAAACAAGCACCACAACCCAGGCCAGCCAAGCTTTCTCCCGCTGCCATGGAAGCTTTCCTCTCTTCCTTCTGCCGCATTTGTTTTTCCTTCACGATGCTTTCCATAGCTGTGCTAAGTCAAATTTAGCTGGGCTAGCCAGTTCTAGACAGAAAAGTCTGCAGCCCCCAAATGACTCTGTTGTGTAGGCTCGCCTTGTGCTTTCCCATGAGACCTTGGTAAGTACACGGAGTCATGTCCTCCCAGGATATACTTCTCAGTGGTCAGTAGAGACTCACCTAGCATCTAACCTGTGGCAGCGATTGGGCTTGGGCATGGGATAGAGCCACAAGCATGTCAGAAAGAGCAAGGTTGCCTCCCTCACAGAACTTAGCATTGAAGCTCATTGGCTGGAGTAAAACAAGCAGGGTGATAGTAACACAGTGTGACTGGTACAGTGCGGGCAGCAGGTGTTTGGGGGCAGATAGTAGGAGCACAGTATCAAAGATGACGTCTTTGGCTATCTCCCAGCAGATCCTCATTTGAGAAAACCCAGCCCAGAAAGTTATAACCTAAATAAATCATGTGAACCCAGCACCAACCCCCAACCACTCCATAACGTATCAGGTGGCCATTCTCTCCATGGAAGCCAATCCATAGCCTGACCAGGGACTGGCAAAGGTACTCCTAAAGAGGCCTGGACCAATTGGATTCTTGCTTTTAGGTTGGAGATGTGGCTCAGTCGGTAGAGTGTTTGTCCAGCATGCTTGAAGATTTGAGTTCCATCTACAGCATGGTATAGAGCCTGGTGTGGCAGCCCACTTAACATAACAGCCATCAGGAAACTGAGGCAGGAGGATGATTGTGAGTTCAAGGCCCGCTTGATCTACACATCAAGTGCTAGACCAACCGGGGTTAAACAGGGAGACCTTGTCTCAACAACAAGCAAGCAAGCAAGCAAAACAACAACAACAAAACCAAAACAATAAAATCCAGCAAAACTATATTCTTCTTGAGAAGAACTAGCTCATTTTTCTACTCTTCCTCCTTTCTTCCCTCCATCCCGTCCTTCCGTCTTCCTTCCTTCCTTTCTTCCTTCCATCTCTTCTTTCCATCTCTTCCTTCCTTCTTTCCTTCCTCTCTCCCTCCCTCCCTCCCTCCCTCCCTCCCTTCCTTCCTTCCTTCTTTCCTTCCTCCCTCCACCCCTTTCTTCCTTTCTCCCTCACTCTCTCTCTCCTCCTTCTTTCCTTCCCCTCCCTCCCTTCCCTCCCTTCCCCCTTCTCCCATGCCCCTCCCTATTCCTTTCCCCAATTACATTACCTTCTCTTACCAAGCAACCCATGCTTACTATGGGAAAAACATGTCAAGAGGTAGAAGTCAAAAACGAGCTAAATAAAACTTCTAAAATACCACTATCCAGATACTATTCTTTTCTAACTTGCTGTTACCAATACTAGCTAACACTTTTCTAGCTCTAGATACAAGATGCAGTTATTGGATTTTCTCTGCTTATTCTACCTAGTCCTTACAACCCTAAGAGATGAGTATTCTTATCTAGCCTAATAGATGAGGACCTAACATACCTGAAAAACCAACACCTGGATCCAGGGAGGCTGATTCAAGTGTTAAAATTTTGATATACCTTTTGGTAAACTTAAAAAACAACAGCAAAAAAGATGTTGACACACACCTTTAATCCCAGCACTCCAGAGGAAGGGGCAGGTGGATCACTGTGTGTTTGTGGCCAGCCTGGTCTACAAAGTGACTTCCAGGATAGCCAGGGCTGTTATACAGAGAAACCCTGTATCAAAAAACCAAAACCAGACCAAAAACAAAAAACCAAAAACAACAAAATCATAAAGCTACATGGACTTTTTTCTTTGTAGTTTTTTTTTCTCAATACTTAAAAAAAATTTACATCCCAGTTGCAGCCCCCCCCCCCCCCCCCCTCCCTTCCCCCTAGTTCTGCCCTTATAAATTCCTTGCCACATTATCCTTCCCCTTCTCAAGAGAAGGAGATGCTCCCTTGGGTGCTACCCTGCTCTGGGTCCCAGCAGGCTAAGCACATCCTCTCCTTCTGAGGCCCAAGCAGGCGGTCCAGCTAGGGGAAGGGGATCCAACGGCGACTGTGTAGGAGGCCCAGGTCCAGCCTGTGTGTGCTCTTTGGTTGGTGGTTCAGTCTCTGAGAGTTCTCCTGGGCCCAGGTGAGTTGACACAGTAGGTCTTGTTGTGGTGCTATTTTTAGTTTTAAAATGCATATATTTGTGGGTGTGTGTACATGGGTGGGTACAGAGCACACATGGAGGCCAGACGATGACTCTGGGTGCCAGTTCTTTCCTTCTACCTTAAGGGTTCCAGGTGTCAAATTCAGGTCTTCAGGCTTGGTCACAACTGCCTTTACACCAGCCCATCTCACCAGCCCCTCTGTCTACCTCTTCAAAAAACATATATTGAAAGAAAAAACTTCAAGTAAGATGCAGTCGCACTTTATGTACTATGTATTGCTTAATTATTAAGATTTTAAAATTCTGAGTGTGGGGGGCGGGGCAAACACGCCATGATGCGCGTGTGTGTGTGTGTGTGTGTGTGTGTGTGTGTGTGTGTGTGTGGTTATCAAAGCAGAACTCTGAGGCATCGAGTCTCTCCTTCTACCTTTATATGGTCCCAGGGATGGAACTCAGCTCTTCACCACCTGAGCGATCTCTTTGGGTCCTCAAATAAAACATTCATGCTAAAAAGCAAAAACGAGATGCGTTAAGAGAAAACAAATCTTTGGCACTCCTCCCAGCAGACCAGCACAGACAGAGCTATCACCCACCGTAGCTGTTGTAGACGTAGGAATGAGAACACAGATGCAGTTCTGAACCCAGACTATCACCCCAGAAAGCTTCCAGAAGCTGGAACTGCTGGATGTGGCAGCTAGGAGCACAGTGAAGGCCCTGGACATGTGTGGAACCAGATCACTGATGTTGACTGTTGGGAAAAAAAAATCTTTTACATAAGTTTGTTTTAATTTTTATGTGGTGAGTGGAGTCAAACCCCAGGCCTTGTGCATGCTCTAGGCAAATGCTGTACCTCAGAACCCCACCCTGCTACCCTGGGTACAAAGTTGTTATAAACTGTTGTGGCTACAGGAGAGAGAGTGAGTGAGAGAGAGAGAGAGAGAGAGAGAGAGAGAGAGAGAGAGAGAGATTTGGCCCACCGACCAGCAAAGCTGGACTCTATTCCCGAGATGTCCAAGCTGGGGGAAGTCCCTTCCGACCTGGCCTCAGTGTCCTCATCTGTACAGTGAGCAGGAGCAAGTCTGAGATGGAATGAACGTCACTGGAGCGTCGTTACTGGATTATCTGTGTGCGGTGTTCAGGACGATTCCTGACACGGTTCCCACCCAGTTCTGGCACAAGAAACAAGAGGCTGGGAATATGAAAGGGCCGGGGTCAGGGCACACCAAAGGCTTAAGGACCCCCAAATGAGGGTATGAGTTCTATTTTCCTGGAGGGCTGGGCCAGCCAAGCCGATTAGGGGCCCTGAGCAGCTGTGGGCCGCGGGGGCCGCTGGGAGTGAGGGGATTCAAACAGCTCTTTCCCACCCTCTCCCCCACCAGCCTGCTCTGTGTAAAAATTCCAAACTCCCAATCAAACCCCCTTCTCTTTTCTCCTTTCATTCACCTGCCCATCTTCCTCTCCTCTTCTCTCCTTTTCTATCCAAACTCATAATTAATCGCTCAAGGCAAAAGTAATGAATGTTAATTGGCCATCTGTAGGAAGACTAATTAAAATCTACCACGCTGGGGTTTAAACATACCTATAGCAACGGAGTGAATCGGGAATGAGGCAGGAGGGATTGAGGTAACAGCTGAAAGACTGCAAAACACCATTGGGCTTAGGTGTGAGGGAAGGACGCCAGAGAGGGGCCGAGACACTGGAGGGGGGTGTGTGGAGACGTGGAGACAGAAGGGGGAAACCTCCTGGACTTGCCACGGCCACTGCCGGGCCTGGCGTCTTGTCACTGTTCTGTTTGGAGTTTAATGAACACGTTTGCACATTCTCTTCATGCCGGACATGGCGGAAGGGGTGACTAGAGTTTGTCAACACACAGTTGTTTCCAGTCATAGGTCTGACCACACTTAGTTCTTCAGGAACACCTGCCCTGTGTAAAAGTCTATAATAGGCACACAAACCCACAACTCCATGTATACACATGGTTGCATGTGACATACTTAAACATACAAGCCACAAGTTATCAAAATACAGATGGTAACACACACTCAAATAGCTTGTTATTCAGATACACCAAGCAGCTTCATCTGTGCTTGAACCCATGTCTGCTGTGCACACTGTTAACTGGGACATTCTACATCCCAGGACTTACACACAGGTTCACATAACTCTTTTCCATACACAATAGAAGCTGAATGCTCACATTCTATGTGACTAATAAAGGTGAACACACACACACCCTTACCTGCTATGGGCACTCTTCCCACAGTGGAATATCCGAATATCTTCCCATATACACTCCCCACAGAATGGAGCTGATCCTTTCTTGATATAAGTACAAACACTTTGCCTCAGTGGAGCTGGTCTTAGCCCTCAGGCCACCTCAGATGCTCTCCTCATAGCCTGCATTCATTGTTCCCCAAAGGTTAGAATATGTAGAGATTACAGACTAATGTCGGGTGCCTTCTTCTATCATACTTCATGATTTAAAAAACAAACAATCAAACAACAAACAACCAGATAAACAAACAAGCAGGCTCACTCTCTGAACTCAGAGCTTCCCAGTTGGCTAGACTGCTTGGCCAGTGGGTTTAAGGGCTCTCCCTCTCCCCCCTCTTCCCCCCTCTCTCCCCCATCTCCCCCCCTCTCCCCACTTCCCTGGGGTTATAAGTACGCTCTGTCTTGCTTGGCTTTTCAATGGCTGCTGAGAATCTGAACTCAGATCATCATGTTTGCACAACAAACATTTGTACCCACTGTGCTGTCCCAAGGACAGGGACTTCTGGTGTACAGCCCCCATGTCACCACACAAGGATAAGGATGGCTTCCTTGCTGGGGAGTTTCATTGCTGTAAAAGCATTTTCTAATGAGCTTAAAGCAGGAGAGGGAAAAGACAAAGGAAGATTCTGGTATTTGAGAGCAATACCTAGAAAGGGCACCCAGAGAAAAAGGCACAGGGCTCCACGCCAGGGCCTCTGACAAGGGACCAGCCCTTTGTGTTCCTAGAGGCTCAGAGTCTGAGGTTCCCAAATGTCAGGGAGTTCAGGGTCAACATCATTCTCAGGTCCTGGAAGAAAACCAGCCAGGATGACTGAGGACAGTGTTCCGGTGTCCAAGACAGGGCTGGTCCATCATCCCTCAAGACAGAGATGAACACAGAAGGGGACTTCTAGGGAGAAGAGACTGAAGACAAGCTCGGAAAGGCCTTGGGGAGGTGTGAGATGACTGAGTGTAAAGGCCCTGCAAGCCTGCTGACCTGAGATCTAGTCTCAGAACCCTTGAGAGTGAAAGGAGAGATCTGACTCCACACCTTTGTCCTCTGACTGCCACACACCATACATAATAATAGTAAATATTAAAAGTACAAAAAGAAGGCCAGGAGGCCCAGGCCTATTGCCTACCTGACACACACACACACACACACACACACACACACACACACACACACACACTATGAGTGAGAACAACAGGTGACTCCCCAGGGTCACCTGGCTGTCAGGGACCTAACCAGACTAGGTGGACTGGTTTCTATCTCTGGGCCTCTGTCTGGGATAGACTGGGCCTGCATCCTAGAGCGTGGATTTCTGGAGAGCCTCCTGAGATCTTGGGATCTCCCTCTACCTGCTGAGTCCTCTCAATCCCTAGAGGGCCAGTCCCCCCACCCCCTCTTCACACACTTTCACACTCACTCACACACACACCCCTCTGACAGCTTCTACATTTGGAACTGACAGATGTGCAAGGTAGCAGCTCTGCACTGCCTGTGCAGCTGAGGCCCCAGCGCTGCAAATGAAAGGGATTATTTCCAGCAAGGCTCAGGGTGGCTGCATGAGCGCATGCCTTGTGCACGTGTGTCTGTGTGTGTGCATGTGTGTGTGTCTGTCTGTGTGTGTGCATGTGTGTTTGTGTCTGTGTGCATGTGCGTGTGTGTCTCTGTGTGTGTGTGTCCGTGTGCATGTGTGTTTGTGTAGGTATACATGTGAAAGTAGGAGTGTGTGGCTTCTTCCACCATAAAAGTCTAACTTCCTGAACCTCAGGATCTTACTGCTTTCCTCTCTGGGCTCCCTGTTTCTGGCTCTTTCTCCATCATGGTTTTGCTCACCTGCCCCAGTCTTTTATCCTTACCAGGCCTAGTTTGCTTTCTGTGTCTGATGCTCCAGCAAGCAAAGAGGTATTTCCTTTCTAACTTTGCCCCTGGTTGCTTTTGAGTCTCATGCAAGTCTTAGGGGTACAGGAAATGGCTCAGTGGGTAAAACGCTTGCTGCTAAAACATTAAGACCTGAGTTCAGGTCTCTAGCTGTCTTGTAAAGAGCTGGGGGCAGTGGTACAAGTCTAGTTCCAGTGCTGGGGAGGTAAAGACAAGAGGATCCCTGGAAGTCTCTGCTCAGCCAGTGCAGCTGAATTGGTGAGCTGTAAGTTCTGTGAGAGAGCCTACGTCCAAAACACAAAAACAAAACCCAAAAATAAATAAAAACAACCACCCCCCCTCAAAAAAAGTAAGAGGAAGATGCCCGACTTTAAATCCTTTAATCGCTTGCCTCCATAAGTTCGTTATGCATGCTATATATACATATATAAAAACAAAAATCACATGCACAATACATGCACACACACACAAGAAACACCCAACTTTCTTCTAGAGAACAATGCTTCTCTCCTGTCATGCCTGGGGTTCACTCTGGTAGTCACTCACTCACTGACCTTTCAGAAAAATCTCAGCAAATGGCTGTAGTGGCCTGGGCCTGGCTAAGCTTGGAAAATACCAATCCTAGATAACAGTACTGCCAGAGCCAGACAGCCTTGGCAGCCAGAGCGTGGGCCAGAGACTTCTGAAGCTCTGAGAGCTTCCCTCCGGTCTGGAAGGAAGTGGGAGCCTCTTTTTCTTTGCTTCAGGGAAAAGGTACTAGGTACTGAGAGACCTTTAGCCTGTATTCAGGTCTCTTAGCTGATGTATCACAGAATCTCTGGGTCATGTGTGGAAGGTTCTATCATGTGGGGGACCCCAAAACATGAGAGTAACTTTTCTTCTCAGCTCTTCAATAAAATTAAAATTCACTAAAAATTAAGTTGGTCTCCTAACTCCAGTTAGGGCTATTAGATATGAAGGTGCTGTCTCCTAAGGGACAAAAGGGACAGGGGAAGAATATCTGGGGAGGAAGGTGACTCAGACCTCTAAGGTGGCCTCTATGATGTCTCAGAGAAACCCAGTGTCAGTCCCTGCCTCCAAACTACAGAAAGAAGACAGGTGAACAGGGCAAGGATGACCCCACCTTTCCTCTTTTCAAATCTCCCTCATTTAGCCCCTCCCTCCACTGGGCCTCAGGAGAAGGCTTGGCGGGATTCTCCACCCAACTATCCAGCAAGCTATTCCTCAGCTTCTAGTCCTGTGCTGGTCTTGATTGCACATCAGGTCACTGAGATGTGATCCTTATTGGAGAGCTGTCACCCTGGGGGTGTCTGTTTTCTGGTGACTGGGGAGACTCACTGCTCACCTCCCTCAGTCTGAATGAAGGACACAGCTAGGCTTTCCTGGCATGTTCACACAGGGGTGGTGTGCCCCCATGGCATGTGAGTCCAAGTTGCTGAACACATATTAGCATGTAAGACCTTGGTCTTCAGGGAACAATGTGGGTGGAGCCAGAAGGCAGTGTCCCAAGGCCCCGGTGTCCTTATCATGAGACATGAGACTCAGGGGAAGGAATCATGTCCTAGGAAATTGATATAGAGTCAGGTGTTTAGGTGGAACTGATACCCCCCCCCCCCCAGGCTTTGATGAGAATGGACTCACACCAGCTTTGCTGTGAGGCAAGTGGGCATATTCATGGGAGAAGTTCCTGACCAATCAGAGCCCAGCTGGTTCCATTTCTGGGTAGAGATACCACATCTCCATGGGCGTAAGCCTAAAACACCCTCCTCCCCCCAGCTCCTCGGGACATAGCTGCCAGGCCCCAGCTCAGACTATTAAACTCAAACTAACCCAGATCAGTGACAACAAAGACAAAGAAAAGCCATGTTTGCGTTTTGGCTAATCCACAGCCCCGCTCACCCCTGCAGCTGGACGCTGTGCATGTAGAGGCATGTATTTATGTATGTGCTTGCAAGGGTTAATTGTTAATGTGTGGGTTGACTAAGGCCAGGCTATAAACTCTAGGAGACAGATGGTTAAGGCCCTGGCGGCCAGCATACGCTCCAGTTCTGAGGGTTGTCCTGTAGACATGGGCTGAGTCATGGGCTAGAATTGATGCTGGAGAAGTCCCAGTAGGCAGAGATGGCTGCAGGTCACTAGGGTGGCCCTGGGGCCTCCTAAAAGAGTGACTCTATCCCTTTCTGACCTCCTTCAAGTCTTTGGGTCCCCCTGAGGATAGAACAAGGGACATGCTGAAGCCTCTGCATTCAGAAGACGTGAGAAAGTCCGCCACCTTGTGGAGACATGCGGTACTACTCCCTGAACTGCTGCTCAGTAATGGAGAGAGGCAGGGTGACCTTACTAGGGTTTGGGCTGGTGCTGGATGTTCCACACCCTTAACNCACTGCAGAAACTTAGGCATGGTTGTGCTTGCCTATAATCCCAGCACTTGGGTGGACACAGGAGGAGCAGAAGCTCAGGGTCATTTTACAGTTTGAGGGCAGCCTTAGCTACAAGAGGCCCTGCCAAAAATAAAAGAGGCAACAGGGTTTTATCAACCCTGGGGCCTTCAGTGCCAAACACAAACACTAGCCTCCTCTGCACTCATGATGACCCTTTGGGATGGGTGCTATGATTTACTTAAGTGTGTTGCAATGAACAGTCTTTTCAGGCACAGAGCAACTGGCTGTGGGTTACAGTGTGTAAGCAACAGCCCAGGGGCCTGAACTCAGCCATTACCATTCCAGAGATGGTGAGGACTCCACTGGGAAAGGCGATAGAAGTCACCTTGGGGAATCCTGCAGGACCTGCACAATAGAGGCATAGCCTGGAGGAAGAAGAGGCCCCACCTTTCCACGTTGCACAGCCCCAGTGTGCCCTCTGCTGGGCACAAGGAGGGTCAGCGTGTTCTTTTAACATGCAGATGCAGAGCAGGGCTGTCATTTTGTTGTTTGTTTTTGATGGCTGGGAACTGTATGGCCTTTGTCAAAGGTGTGCCAAGAGGCTGGCTGCAGACCAGTCCCACTGAGTGTCCAACCCATGACTGTGGACTGCACAAGAACCAGAGCCCTCGGCACGTCCTTCATGGATCCTTGCTCTCCTTTCCTGAAGGCCTGTTGGTCCTGAGTCTACCACAGCAGGCCAAGGGCCACAGGGAAAGTGACAGAGGGCGCATCATGGGAGCTGGGACCTTTTCACAGCACCGCCATGTGGGCAGGGTGTGGAGTGGCTATCAAAGCACTCACTGTCATTTTCTAACAAGCTTTGCTATTTTTACTCAAATTTCTGGAAAATGTCTCCTATTTGCTTATGGAATTGTGAAACTTCCCAAAATTTAATGATGTTTTAGGGGCAGAAAAATCACAAGGACTGGAAGATCACTTGGCTATAACATTTGAATGTCCACTAGCCTGATCTTCCCTTGTTCCTCTTTCTCTCTTGTGTTTTGAGACACTCTCTTATAGCCCATGCTGTCCTCTAACTTGCTGTGTACTCAGGGCTGACTTTGAACTTCTGCTCGCTCTTCTCAAGTGCTTGACCTTGCCCAGTTTTATCTCCTTGAGCACCACTGGGCAGAGGCTCACTATCTTTCTTAACAGATATTTCCGTCATTGTAACCTGTTAGAAGATTCTTCCAGAGACTGAAATGAAAACTAGGCTGGCCCCTGCTTGTCTTCAGGCTCTGGGGGAGCTTCTCAGTTCCTCCATGAAAACTGAGGCAGCCCCCAGAGAGCTAACTTAGCTCTGGGCCCTTCTGGAACTGGCTCCCCTCCTGACTGTGGTTTACATGTGATCGCTGCTGTGTGAAGGAGCCTAGGCTGAGCTCAGAGCAGGTGAGCTGGAGATTGGAACAAGAAATATCATGCATGTGTATAGGGCAGGTGCTACATAATATGAAGATATGTAGTATAGATCAAGAAGCTAGAGTCAAGCTTGGATCCTGGCCCTGTTTCCCTCCAGCATTAGACAGACCATTTTGCCTCTGTGTCTCCAGAATCCTGTCCTAGTCCAAAGAGGTGCAGACAATTGAATCTCACCCCTTATCTGCTCATTCTATTACGTATTGCTACCTTCTAAGCAGAAATCACAAGTTTAGATGAAAGGCACAGTGGCATCTTAGTAGGCAGGAGGGACAAGACAAGGTCTCAGAAGTCCTCGTACCCTTAAATGTCCATAAGAACAGCGGCCCTGTCTTCTCCATGCTAGCACCCTTTCTGCATTCCATTCAGTGTGCCAGCACAGCTCAGCCTGAGAGGCTCACCACTCGACAATATCTCTCTGCCTGTCTTTGAACATTCAATGTGCCCATCTTCCATGCAGCTTTATTGGGTGCTGGGCACACATGGAAGAATAGTATGTGTCCCTTGAGGGACCAAAGCAGACAGCTAAACATATAAAGACATTTTGTTGTTGTTGTTGTTGTTGCTGTTTTGTAGTTTTAGTGTTAATTCATTTTATGTGTCTGGATGTTTATCCCCCCTGCTAATCAGACAGCTCCTGAGGCTGAGTCCCTCTGCCCTGACTGCTCCAACTTCTTGTGAGTCTGTATTTTTCTTGCAAAATGAAGAGTCATTACCAGAGGTAGTAGGGGCACTATAATCTTTGGATTCTTTATTTAGAATATAGATCAGATTCCCCTCCTTGCCTAGCCCTCAAGAAACGTGCCGCGGACTACCCTAGTCGGGTATGGGGGGTCCCTGGAATGAGGGTCCTTGAAGCTAGGTGGGTAAGGGTTTGGCGGTGACAAACAGAAACAAACACAAAGGCAGTTTGAATCTGAGTGTATTTTGCAGCTCTCAAGCAGGGGATTTTATACATTAAAAAAAAACCCAAACATTACATTTCTTAGAAACTATACTCAGTGAAACAATCACAAATACCAACAAAAATCATTTGACACAATAAAGCACAAAAATCATCCAAGCATTACAACTCTGAAACTATGTATTCAGTGAATCACAAACAGAACAGGTAACATCATTATAATCATCAAAATATAACAATTCTAAAAGGATGTATTCAGAAGGGGGCTATCATCCAAGGCTAGTGGCATATTTCCAGGAGCAGGTTAATAAATCTTTATGGTCAGTGCTCTTAACTGCTGAGCTAACTCCCTAGCCCCATGGTCAATTATTATTTAACATCTAATGCCTGAATTTTTTTAAAAATAATTCTTTAATGCGTAAATTTAAACTATTTTAATTCTTTCTAATTAAGGCTTTCTTTACCATATACCAAAACCCACCTCCGATGACACACATATGAAATTTTATTGTTGGGAAAGTTTTTATCATCATAGTTTTGTACGTGATTTTACAAAGTAAAGTGTTGTTTTCCCCGGGGATAAGGTCATGTTAGTGGCCCCATGTCTAGGGATGATTTCTGACCGATTATTCTCACTTAAGATCTTGACCTAGACTACCAGGAACATGTAAATAAGAAAAAGAATAAGAGAAAACAAAACAGATAGATCGCCATGAGAACTACGGCTCAATAATTTTTCTCGGGCGAAGAGTTCCACAACCGGTTCCAGGAGGCCTCTCCCTTTTGAGGTCAATCACCTCACTCTGTGGAACTTGTCACACAGATGGAGGTGATGTGGCAGAAAGGTACCAGCTAAGTCTAGGGACAGCACTGTCAGGAGCACCCAAATACCTGGGGCATAGCTCAGCACCCGCACACTGGGTTCCTCAACAGCCAGGACCTGGTAGAGCATGTCTCGGGCAGCCTTCCCTGCACAGTACAGACCCCAGCCCTTGAAGGGCTGCAGGGCACACAGAGATGAGATGTTAACCACAGTCCTGCTCAGGCCGGGGCTATCCCGGAAGGCATTCAGGGTGCCGGAGGTCAAGCAGAGCATGGAGGTCAGGTTCAGGGCCCAGTAGTTGTTCACCTCAGCTAGGTCATTCACGTTGAGGAAGCCTTTGGAAACATCCCCAAGAGTGCCTGAAAAAAAACAAAACAAAACAAACAAACAAAAAAAAAACAGGACCAAAGAAATGACACAACTGGGGCGCTCTTCTCCCTCAGTCTTCCAGGGTTCCTCCCCATAGGCGTTTGCTATCTCTCTGCCCCAGCTCTGCAGACACCCCTAATGCAAGCTAAGAATACACCTGAATGCTCTTTAGTAAAGCAGAGGGATTTGTTAAAAAAGTCTTGACTCACAGACCCGCCAGGAGGCACTGTCGCCCATCAGTGACACTGGTACACCCTCTTGGACTTTGGACTTTTGGGGACTTGCCCTTCACCTACCCAAAAGGCTATGAGGTGATTGCTCACAGCCGGGGTCTGGTCGGGAGTCTCACCTGCGTGGTTGATGAGCAGCAGGCGCTGCAGGCCCTCGGAGCTCCCGCACCGCGCTCAGCAACCACTGCACGCCAGCCTTGGTGCCCAGATCGGCGGCTGCCAGCACCGAATGGTGAGTGGAGCGAGTTCAGACTGTGCTGCTGCGAGCCTAGCTCCTCCTTCAGTTGGCGCTTAGGAGCACCACCGAACCCGGTAATTGCAACCCCCCCTCCCCCCCGCCCCCGTGCCCTGTCAGCATGCACACACACACTCCTTGTCTGGAGCTCAACTTCAAGGGGCAGCTACCTAACCAGCACGGGGCGGAGCCTATCCTTGGCTTTGGACAGTGGAAGTTCAGGCCAGCATCCACTGGTGTTTGGGTGAAAAAAGTGACCAATACCAAAAGCCGGGGAGCCGCGGCTCAGGCAAGAAATCCCAGTCCCCTTCCCAGCGCTTCCGGGTTCCCCTTGAGCGCCACTCCCATAAGCTCAGCCTCTTTCTGGGAGGCGTGTTCTCAATTTCCACCCTGTTCAGGATCAGCTTCCTCTCCAGGCTTGGTTTGTCTTTATCCACACAGGACTTACCAGTTAGAGAACAGTGACAGCCTTGAAGTCCTTGCCTGTGTAGAGCTTGTAATTTGCACTCTGATTAACAGAAGCCTTCTCTGGAAGAGCACAGCAGCTTCCCCAGGAGGTGCGAGGCAGACAGAACCAGAAAATGAAGAGCACACACAGGGGAAGAGAAAGGTTGAGAATCACAACAATCTCATGAACAAGACTCATCATCAGTGAAAACACTTGGTTCCTTGGGACCTGTGTGCACCGGGAGGCCACTTTATAATCTCAAATGGACATCTCTTTGGAGATGTCTGAGGAGGATAGGAGAGAAAGACATAGAGATTGCTTTGATCCATTATTAGTAGGAGGTGAGTTAATTACAGGCAGGCAGGCTAGCGGCTAGCCCCTCTTTGTTTCAGAAAGTTCAAGTGGTAGGACTAGGCAGTTCTTAGCCAGGGCAGAGAGGGAAGGGAACCATCAGAGGGGACCCCTCTCAAATTCCAATCTTTTGGCTCTGCAGTAGTTATAAACTGATGTTATCCTGCCCCCTTCTGGCTGCTCTGTAGCAACGCCTTGTCCTTCCTTTTTTCCATGCATGCCATAATAAAGGAACAAAATTCCTTTCATACTTGGATTGCCTTGGGAATGTCCCTGGAAAAAGTTGTATAGACCCCCTGCTGTTCCTGGTCTCAGGTCCTTAATGAGAGTTGGCTGGGCTGCAAGTCAAGAGTGTGACATCTGCAGCCTGGGAGAGATTGAGAAGCACAAGAAGGCTGGGACGATGACTCTTCTTGTGCTTATGGTGTGAGATCCGAGTTCATTCCCCAGACTGCAGAGAAGACTCAGCACTTGGAGATGGAGACACATACACTTCCCTTTTTTTTTAAAAAAAATCATTTTTTATTATTTTTTTCCAAAATGCAAAAACAAAAGATAACAAAAGAGGAGAAAGGACCACTTTTGTTTTCTGCATGATCTTCATTCCCAATGCTTAAAAAAGTAACGGTAGCTGATAGACACAGGCATAGACACAGTGAGTGTGACATCAGTGACTGAGGTGTGAGGGCTGTGGTCAGCCATTTCCATGCACGGGATGGTACCTCCCACCAGATGTCATCAGTTCTACACATTAAAGGGACCTCACAGGACCCACCCAGAACCAGCTCCATGACAGATACCAAAGGCACTGAACAGCGGTTTAGCAGGGTTAAGGACATTCTTTTTTGTTTGTTTCTTTGTTTGTTTTTTTGTTTGTTTTTTCGAGACAGGGTTTCTCTGTATAGCCCTGGCTGTCCTGGAACTCACTCTGTAGACCAGGCTGGCCTCGAACTCAGAAATCCGCCTTCCTCTGCCTCCTGAGTGGGTTAAGGACATTCTTAATAAAATGTCCATCGTCACCTGGAGGCGGCACCTGTCTCCACATTCTACACTAAGCATTGGCTAGCAAGTCGAGCAAGCAAAGTCAGCACATAATGAACCCAGGTACCGTCCAGAGTGGGTATCTTTTATCAGTTATCTTTTTTGTTGTTGTTGTTCTTGGGGAATTGACCTGGGCCCTGAGACCCAAATGAAGGTCCTTTGCAGTAGTAGCAGACCTTCTGGACCCCAGAGCCAGCTCCCCAGCCTGGACATTGTGGGTCTTTGGGGTGTCTGTTGTCTTACCCACTTCTCTTGAACCTGATTGTCTTGGTGCCTTGGCTCCCGGTGCTTGCTGACATCAGGCTAGAGGAGTGTTGACCTTCCCAGTGAGCAGCTCTTACGTCTGTGATCCTTTGTTTTATTCTTCCAGTTTGCAGTTGGTCCCTGTCAACCTGACCTATGTCATATTTTGTGTCTACTCCTTTGAAAGCTGCTTTGTTTTTCTCTTCCCAAGCATTCAAAGACCTGGCTAGGTTGTCTGACATGTTTCTGACCTTTATTTTCTTGTCCTTTTTGATGGAGGAATTTGTAGCTATGAACATTCTTTTGGGCCCGATTTTAAATGTTTTGTTTTGTTTTGTTTTTTAAATTTTCAATGCAAGTGTGCTTCTAGCCGTATCAAGAGCCTTATAGAGCAGGGCCTGGCCTAGAGGCCTGCTACTCTATCAAGGAGAACGTCACCGCTTGCTGAGTAGAAGGCAATGATGACCCTGGGCAAAGGAAACTTTTCCTTGGTCAGGGACAATGAGGCATGCTTACAATCGACTTCAACAGAGTTACCCAGGCACCAGAGCCCTAGCAGTGTCAGGACCATGAAAGTCATGAGGTATAAGCCTGAGAAATCATTGACCCTCTGAGAGAGCAAAAATTCAATGAGTAGAGTGCAGCCTGCCAGAGTCTACAACACCAGTTACCCAGGGGTGACTGCTCCCATCACAAGGGAAAGCCTTGAAATGTGTGCAGACAGGCCCGAAAGATCTTCACACCTTCCCTGCTTCCTAAGGAGAGCTTCTGAGCCTCTTCTCTCCATCTTTACCTTCTCCTCACCTTCATCTAAGCTCCAGGAGAAGGAGGAGAATTCCAGATGAGGTCATGCTGTGTACTGCCAGCCAACATGGACCCAGCCTCCCTAGCTCTCCCACCTGGACTGTCCTGTGGCTGACTCCCTCATGGGCAGCAGGTTGGATTGTGTTATATAGTACCTTGACTGTAGGTGTCCAGCCATCTTGAGTTCTATATACCCCCTCTCCTAGACCACACATGAATGAGTCTAGAGTTGACATAGACAGGAATATATCCTCCTGAAATCCCCAAGAGGAGCTCTGGGGATCCCTGCAGGCAGCTAAGAGTGTAACCCTCACAGGTTCCTTCTCTGAGGATGTCTTGCAGAAAGAGACCATCATGGAGGAAAAGACCATCACTAAGGTAAAGGCCATTAAACAGGAAGAAGCCACCATTTCTGGAAGAGACCACTACTAATGGCCAGCCTCAGGATGCAGGTCCAGCTTCCCCTGGTAACCAGCATCGACACTGTAATGGGATGATGAAGACAACCATGAACTGCCTCAGAAACCTGTGCTGCTGCCTGCCACCACCAAAGAAGTCAAGCCTACTGTGAGAACCTGTGCCCAAGGAAAGGGGATCATGGACCAGGTCCTCATTCATTTCATCCATACATCTCCTTGTCCTTTGTGACAAATGATGAGTGTGCCCACCTCTGGCACACTGAGGAACTTAACAGTGTGTCGCTTCAAAAAACACCAATTCCATAGAAAGCCCTGATGGGCCACATCAAGCTTGTTGACCTGGAGTGGACTACAGAGATGCTGATCAAGGCAGGGAGAGGAAGAGGTGGAGGCATGGCCAAGGGAAGCAGAGAGTCTGCAGAACCCTGGAGTGCTATGGTACTGCAGGGCCAGCCAAATAAGTTTGTTTCAAAGTCACTGCATGTTTCAAAGTCACTAAGAGCCTCCTTCCTGTGTCTTTCTGCTTTGAACTTCTGAAGAGGACCAGCCCCAGCTCCATAGCTTGTGAGCCACGAGTTGGGGGTCAGCCTGGCCAGCCCCTCAGGGGAGCCAAGCCAGATGTCCAGGAACCAGTGTGGTCACAGGCCCCTCCTGCACAATTAGAGCTGTCCACCCTAGCACAGATCTGTCCAGGTAAAATCCCAGGCAGGAAGAGCTGGTACTCAGAGGAGAGGGCTGAGATGCAAAAGTGCCCTAAAGCTGTACATGGAACAGGAGACACATGCCCTCTCCCCCAACCTGGGCAAACATGGAGCAAAGGACAGTCACACATGTCCCTTCATGTTCTATGGGGCGTGTCTGTCCTTTGCTCCCTGTTTATTTCAGGGCACATGGTCTTGTTCAGGAGATAGCCTTCTCTTCCCAGAGAAGTCTCCCTAGTCAGCCTGTTCCACCTGCCCCAAAATGCTTTTCCAGGTTGAGAATGAGGCCTACAAGTGCCCATGTGGGACTCCTGTAGAGGACAGTCTTCTGCCAACATTATATAAGCCCTCCCCCACCCTCTCCACTAAAGCTATCACAGGTTATATTGCTTGAGGTCTCAGACCCAACTCAGAACAATGCTTATGAAAACCACAGCTGTGGAGTGACTCCAGGGGCAGCTCTCTCCACCAATTCTGTCCTCAAGTTACTCACCTCCTGCCTCCCTGAGCTTGTGCCTTCAAAGCGACTCTTCACATTGACAACACAATTCCACACTCATCACCATGTGCCACACCACGAGGGAGGGATAGTTATGATTGTGTTAGAACTAGAGATCCTTAGGCTGGGGCAGCAACTTTCTGTGGGCCTGCCTCATGCCAGAGTCAGGCCTCTACCTAGAGTCTGCACTCAGCTGGACAAATCCAGAAGGTGGCTTGTGTTTCTCTGAGTATTTGCAGGTGGCACGCTCTTGCCCAGGTAAGTAACCTTGCATATCCTTTGAGAGAGCTTCAGGGACGCTTTCCCTGTCCCTTCCACTGTCACATGGGTAAGATGTCATCTTCTGTGTTCTTTTTCCCTTGACTGTGCGTGCCAACATATGTCACAGCATGAGGTGAACAGAATCCTGTGTGACTGACATGGAAGGTCCCTTCAACCAAATATCTCCCCTAATTTGAACACAGGACAACAGGGGATCCCTTACTGGGATATCTGCTGAGTTCATCATATTGTCCCTGTGGTACTCTGCCTCTGTGAGAACATTGGTATTTCTTATCTACTCTGTCCCACGAGCAACACTGAATTCTCTTAGGACAGACATTTTTTTTTTTCCTGCCTAACTGAGAAGAGATGGGTGTCTTATTCCACTCGGGCAGGAAGTGGCAGGAACAGGACCCTATGTTCCCCAAGGCACAGTGCACACTCTAGGAAAGTTCCTTTCACGGGTTGTGTTCCTGCTGCAGCCACTGTGCCAGGCTAGCTAAGCAGACAAAACCAAGGAGGACTTCACAGAGGCTCTGGCCAGCCTGGGTTGCAGTGCTAGCCTCATCCCGATGCTTCCTCTCCATCTGGCACTGGGATGTGGAACCCCTGGTGAGGCTCGCTCTCTGTGTGTGTCTCTGTCTCTTCTTGTACATGAACAAATTCCAGTCTGGCAGGTCTCACGTGCTCTTTCTTAAACTGGGCTCCTAGGGATTCATGTAACACTGAAGATGGCCTTAGGCGGCAAACACAAAACAAACATAAAATCACAATTGATGGAAAGAGATACATGAAATTAAAAACCACTCTGCTCTGTCAAGTATCAAAATTTCAAGGCCATTGTAGGCAAGAGTAGGTTCCAGGCTGAGTGGAATCCTGCCTGAAAAAGGACATATACAGTCTAAATATTTCGAACTATCAGATCTGGTCTCTGGGTCTAGGGAGACAGGTGTTAGGTAAAGTGTCACAGTGCAACAAAAGGACCCAGTGAAACCAGACAAGGCAGCATCCTTGTGTCTTCCTTGGCCTGGAGGTCCAGAGAGGCAGAAGTGGGAGCTTGCTGGCCTGAGATCACTGGCATACCCAGTCTCAAAATTAAGGTGGAAAAGCATTGATGATTATTCCTGTCCTACGCGTGTGAGAACAAATAGATACACACACACACACACACACACACACACACACACAGAGAGAGAGAGAGAGAGAGAGAGAGAGAGAGAGAGAGAGAGAGAACAAGCTACTTCTGTGGTCATATGTGTATCATGCACAATTCAGTCCTTGTAGCAGTATCTAGAGATTTCCATCTCTGTTGTTACCTCCACACTACTGTCTACACTTTACACTCATGCCCTTTCTTTTCTTTGCCAGTGAACATGGAGTTAATTCTCATGGTGACATAACTGTCAGGTCTTTCTACTGGGGGATCCTTTTTTCCCCTCTGTCTCCTCTTGTTTTGACTCCAGCTTTCTGTGTGCAGTCCAGGCAGCCAAGGATTGTTGATCCTCCTGCCTGACACCAACTGATGTAGGGGAGAGAGCCTTAATGGTCCTCTCAAAAATTCTACGTAGCTGTGGATTACCTGGAGTTTTGAATTCTCTGTCTTCTCCCTACTAAATGTAGGGATTATACAATCTACCTACCAAGCCTGGTTTACTTGGTTCTGGGGAAGAAACCCAGGGTTTCCTGCCTGCTGGGCAAGAGCTTTTCCAACTGACATGTCACACCTGTAGGTCAGGCTAGCCTGGCACTCACTCAGAAACTGAGGATGTCCTTGAATTCTTGATCTTTCTGCCTCCACAGTCTACACAGGTCTACACTGCTGATCCTGTGTTTCTTTCTCCCCTCCCCTCCCTTCCCCTCCCCTCCCCTCCCCTCCCTTCCCTTCCCCTTTTCCTTCCCTTCCCCTCTCCTTCCCTTCCCCTCTCCTTCCTTCCTTCCTTCCTTCTCTCTTCTTTCTTTCTTTCTTTCTTTCTTTCTTTCTTTCTTTCTTTCTTCCTTCCTTCCTTTCTAGACGACTTGTTTTTCCTACTGAGAATATGTCCCAGTACTACAGGCATGAGCTGTAGCAGAACTTCCCCCTTCTGAAGCTGCTGAGCTGTGAGCTGGTGGAGGGAGGGACAGGAGGCTGTCCCAGTCCCATGCCATCCCAAGGAAACTCAGGTCAACATGCAGAAGTTTTCAGGACTGTTCCCTGTGTGGCCAGGTGGCTTTGCAGGTGTGTTCTGACTAGCAGCCCTGAGCTAACCTCATCTAACTTCTCCATGGAGCACCATGGACAGAAGAGAAGGCACAAGCCATGACAAGCCTGAGCTCAAGCATGCAGCTGGCAAATTAGGAAGATAGGGTCTGATGGCTACTGTTTGCAGGTTTAGTGCCCTCACTCCTTGGGTGATCTCATCTGAATCACGATTGGCCACTTCTAGGGAGTTTGTGGAATTTTCCTAAGACTGGAAATCAGAGCTATGGTGAAGATATATGCCTGTAATCTCAGGACTCTGGAGGCTTTGGCTGGAGTCAAGGCCTGTCTGGACTATATATGGAGCAGTAGTCTAACTTTGGTGGCAGTGTGAGACTTTAAAGACAACCACAAAGGCCTAGTGCTATAGCTCAGTGCACCTAGCATAAAGGAGACCGTGGGCTCTTGGCTCACATCAAATCAAATCAGGTGGTTCATGACAAGAATCCTAGGATTGCTGGGTGGAGACAAGAGGAACAGACAGTCAAAGTCATCTAGAATGCATAAGACTCTCTTTAAAAACAACTCCCCCCTCCCCTGCCCTAAATCTTATGCCCACATCTGAGAAAAGTGACAGGGCGGCTCACAACGACTACATATTCCACATGAATCAGAAGTCCTCTCTGTTGGAGAGAAGAAAACAGGGCATTCATACGTGCAGAAATTATTTCCTGTGACTCACATCTGGAATGGGCCTTAGCATTGAGTTCCTCCCCTGTACACAGCAGTGAGGAGCTGTGAAGTAAGGACACTCTGCTGGCCTTGTGGGAGGCCTGGGGGATCTGTGCAGCCAGTGCTCCCTGTCGTCCCTGTGGGAAGCAATAAGGACGTATACATCCAGTGCTCCCTGAAAGTCCTTTGGGAGGAAATGGGGAGGAAGGTTTGGAGAGCATGGAGACACAACCTTTGACAATAAGAAGGCAGGAAGGTTGCTGGCCATGCATCCAGTCAGAAACTGCTGTTCTACTGCCCCCTTGTGGTAGTTCTATAGCAGCACCGTGTCAGCAAACCCGGCTTGCTGGGGTCCTTGCTTCAACTCATACCAACAATGTGGTGTGTGTGTGTGTGTGTGTGTGTGTGTGTGTGTGTGTGTGTGTGTGTGTGTGTGTGTGTGTGTGTGTGTGTGTGTGTGTTGGCTGGGCTACAAGTCAAGAGTGTGACATCTGCAGCCCGGGAGAGATTGAGAAGCACAAGAAGGCTGGGATGATGACTTCTCCTGTGCTTACGGTGTCTGCTTCCCATGTCAGATCTGAGTTTATTCCCCAGACTGCAGAGAAGACTCAGCACTTGGAGATGGAGACACATACACTTCCCTTTTTATCATTCTTTGAGATTGTGTTTCTATATTGAGCTCTGACTATCCTGTAACTCACTCTGTAGACCAGGCTGGCCCAGAACTCACTGAGATCCATCCCCTCTTCTTCCTCCTGATTAAAGGTATATGTTATCACCATCCAGCTAGACAGGTGCATTTCAACTTCCATGGCCTTGCAAATGCCTGTGTCCGAAAGTCCATGTGTTCAGCACCTGCGAATTGACATTTGAGATAAAAGTACATGTGTAGGTGTGTACAATGCACATATAAAGTTGAGCACATATGTGCATGTACACAGGACACACATGGACAAGGTCACAAGTTAAATGTATCATGTGTGAGTGCACTTGCATGTACCCTAAAAATAGTGACGAAGAAGTCCACAGTCTATTTAAGCCCCAGGTAGCCCTTTGCAAGGCCTGACCTCCTTTCTGCAGGAGCATCCTGGTGGGTAAGCCTTAGAAGACTCAGGCAGAGTGATAATGCTGAGAACTCCAGGAAGTTCTTCCATGGATGCTGGATGACAGAGTACAGCAGGCCAAGCTTTGGGGAATCTTATTATTACTGAGTAGATTCCAATTGGTGGCCTGGCAATGTGATCCCAGCTTTGTCAGCCCTGTGGGTCACCTGGATGTCTCACATCCATGCAGCATGGGACCAGACACCTCTCAGAAGCCAAGGCATATGGCCCTGCACTGGAGGGAAAAGAAGGCCATGTGTATCAATTTTAGTTTTTTTTTTTTTTTTTTTTCCGAGATAGGGTTTCTCTGTATCGCCCTGGCTGTCCTGGAACTCACTTTGTAGACCAGGCTGGCCTTGAACTCAGAAATCTGCCTGCCTCTGCCTCCTGAGTGCTGGGATTAAAGGTGTGTGCCACCACGCCCGGCTATCAATTTCTAATATTAGCATCCCCCATCCCTTAAGCATTGCATATTTCTCATATATTGGAATTAAAATCACATTGTTAAATGGGCTTTTTGTTATATTGTTTTGTTTTGATCCTCCTGCCTCAGCTTAAATTACTGGAATTACAAGCAGCATCACCAAGCCCTACCATTTTGTTATATTGTTCAAAAGAGCTAGCTGGGGCTGGAGAGATATGGGAGGAGTTAAGAATAGCAGGCTGCTCTTCAAGAGGAAAGGGTTTAATTCCTGCTAGCCACATAGCAGCTCATGATTGTCTGTGTCTGCAGTCCCTGGGGAAGCAGAGGCCCTCTTCTGGCCTCCACTTTGCATTGCACATATGGGGTGCACAGACATACATGCAGGCTAAAACCCATACACATAACAAACAAACAAACAAATAAGAAGATGTTAAAAAGATACATTTAAAAAGAGATCTAAGCCAGCACTTGGGAGGCAGAGGCAGGCAGATTTCTGAGTTCAAGGCCAGCCTGGTCTACAGAGTGAGTTCCAGGACAGCCAGGGCTATACAGAGAAACCCTGTTTAAAAAAAAAAAGAGAGAGATATAAGGCCTGAAGAGATGGTTCAGAGGTTAAGAGCACTGACTGCTCTTCCAGAGGTCCTCAGTTCAATTCCCAGCAACCACATGGTGGCTCAAGCCATCTGTAATGGGATCCAATGCCCTCTTCTGGTGTGTCTGAAGAAAGGGACAGTGTACTCACACACATTAAATAGATAAATAAATAAATAAGTAACATTTTTTTTAGAGGAGAGATGTAAACAGGATCCTGTATGCTCTTTGGTTTAAGAAGCTCTTCTTTTCCTGGCTTTGTCTGTATGTCTGTGTGTCTGTGTGTCTGTTCCTTTGTCAGTGGATGAGTTGGGATGGAGGCCTGTCCATCTTTTAAAAAGTTTTGTTTTTGATTTTTTTTTTTGAGACAGTGTTTCTCACTGGAACTCACTCTGTAGGCCAAGCTGGCGTCAAGCTCAGAGTCACTTGCTGCTGTATCCAGAGTGCTGGGGTTAAAGGTTTCATTGCAGCCACCTGGCTCAGAAAGGGTTTCGTTGTGTAGCCCTGGCTGTCTGTCCTGGAACTGGCTTTGTAAACCAGGCTGACCTCAAACTCACAGAAATCCCGCTGTCTCTGCCTCCTGTGTGCTGGGAGCACCACCCATGCCTGGTCACACCTAGTGTTTTTAATGTCGGTTCTAGGGTTCAAACTCAGCAAGGACCGCATGCTGGCTTTGAGCTCACTATGTCTGTTGAAGATCCTTCAACTACTTTGGAAATAAGATGAAAAATCCAATAGATTAGTGGTAACTAAGTAGGTTTAAATATACAATTCTGCTGAAAGGGAACTTTGGCATAGAGAAAAGGCATTAATGACTGAGGTATTGATTTGGCACAAGACAGTGTTTTTTTTAAAAAAACCTATATAGAGACATTCCAGTTCTCTTCTCCTATAGGCCTATAGGATTTGCTTTGCTCTAGGTCCCCTATCTCGTTGGCCGAGGACAAAAGCCTCATCCAATTAAAAAAAAAAAAGGGGGATTTGAGAATGGCCCCTATTGATTGTTGGTTTCCCTATCTGACCAGGCTAAGTGACTAGTCCTTACCACTTGAACTTTCTGAAACAAAGAGGGGCTAGCCTGCCTGTCTGTAATTCCGATGGACTCTAGCTCACCTCATACTAAAAATGGATCAAAGCAATCTCTATATCTTTCTCTCCTATCCTCCTCAGACATCTCCCAGAGAGCTGGGATTTTTTTCTTTCCCATTTGAGATTATAAAGTTGTTTCTGGAGTGCATGACACAGGTTAAAGGATAAGGTTGCTGTACACAGGTCCCAAGGAACCAAGTGTTTTCACTGACGATGAGTCTTGTTCATGAGATTGTTGTGATTCTCAGCCTTTCTCTTCCCCTGTGTGTGCTCTTCATTTTCTGGTTTTGTCTGCCTCGCACCTCCTGGGGAAGCTGCTGTGCTCTTCCAGAGAAGGCTTCTGTTAATCAGAGTGCAAATTACAAGCTCTACACAGGCAAGGACTTCATCCAAGGCTCTCACTGTTCTCTAACTGGTAAGTCCTGTATGGATAAAGACAAACCAACCCTGGAGGAGGAAGCTGATCCTGAACAGGGTGGAAATTGAGAACACGCCTCCCAGAAAGGGGCTGAGGTTGTGGGAGTGGCGCTCAAGGGGAACCCGGAAGCGCTGGGAAGGGGACTGGGATTTCCTGCCGAGCCGCGGCTCCCTGCCTTTTTTCACCCAAACACCAGTGGATTCTGACCCAAACTTCCGTTGTCCAAAGCCAAGGATAGGCTCCGCCCACGTTAAGTAGCTGCGCGTGAGTCTGAGTTCCAGGCATGGAGGGAGGCGGCCTGGGCTACGCTGTGTGTGTGCTGACCGGGGCCTCCCGGGGCTTTGGTCGCGCCCTGGCCCCACAGCTGGCCCGGTTGCTGTCGCCCGGTTCGGTGATGCTCCTAAGCGCACGCAGTGAGTCGATGCTGCGGCAACTGAAGGAGGAGCTGGGCGCGCAGCAGCCTGACGTTCGAGTGGTGCTGGCAGCCGCCGATCTGGGCACCGAGGCTGGCGTGCAGCGGTTGCTGAGCGCGGTGCGCGAGCTCCCGAGGCCCGAGGGCCTGCAGCGCCTGCTGCTCATCAACAACGCAGGTGAGACTCCAGACCAGACCCGGGCTGTGAGCTCTCACCTCATAGCCTTTTGGGTAGGTGTAGGGCAAGTCCCCAAAAGTCCAAAGTCCAAGAGGAGAGAGGGTGTACCAGTGTTACTACGGGGCGACAGTGCCTCCTGGCGGGTGTGTGAGTCGTCAAGACTTTTTGAACAAATCCCTCTCCTTTACTAAAGAACATTCAGGTGTATTCTTAGCTTTCATTAGGGGTGTCTGCAGAGCTGGGGCAGAGGGATAGCAAATGCCTATGGGGAGGAACCGTGGAAAGCTGAGGGAGAAGGGCGCCCCAGTTGTGTCATTTCTTTGGTCCTGTTTTCTTTTTTTCTTTTTCTTTTTTCTTTTTCTTTCTTTTTCTTTTTTTCCAGGCACTCTTGGGGATGTTTCCAAAGGCTTCCTCAACGTGAATGACCTAGCTGAGGTGAACAACTACTGGGCCCTGAACCTGACCTCCATGCTCTGCTTGACCTCCGGCACCCTGAATGCCTTCCGGGATAGCCCCGGCCTGAGGAAGACTGTGGTTAACATCTCATCTCTGTGTGCCCTGCAGCCCTTCAAGGGCTGGGGTCTGTACTGTGCAGGGAAGGCTGCCCGAGACATGCTCTACCAGGTCCTGGCTGTTGAGGAACCCAGTGTGCGGGTGCTGAGCTATGCCCCAGGTATTTGGGTGCTCCTGACAGTGCTGTCCCTAGACTTAGCTGGTATCTTTCTGGGGGCTGGGCAAGGAAGGGAACCTGATCTATGTTCTCAGTAAAAAATACAAAGACTACAGGGCCCCTACTACCTCTGGTAATGACACCTCACTTTGCAAGAAGTAGGAGCAGTCAGGGCAGAGGTACTCAGCCTCAGGAGTTGTCAGATTAGCAGGTGGCGGGGAGGGGGGGTAAACATCCAGACACATAAAATGAATTAAGACTAAAAAAAAACAAAAACAAAACCCCAAAATGCCTTTATATGTTTAGCTATCTGCTTTTGTCCCTCATACTATTCCTCCATGTGTGCCCAGCACCCAATAAAGCTGCATTGAAGATGGGCACATTGAATGTTCAAAGACAGGCAGAGAGATATTGTCGAGTGGTGAGCATCTCAGACTGAGCTGTGCTGGACACTGAATGGAATGCAGAAAGGGTGCTAGCATGAAGAAGACAGGGCCGCTGTTCTTATGGACATTTAAGGGTGCAAGGACTTCTGAGACCTTGTCTTGTCCCTCCTGCCTACTAAGATGCCACTGTGCCTTTCATCTAAACTTGTGATTTCTGCTTAGAAGGTAGCAATACGTAATAGAATGAGCAGCTAAGGGGTGAGATTCAATTGTCTGCACCTCTTTGGACTAGGACAGGATTCTGGAGACATAGAGGCAAAATGGTCTGTCTAATGCTGGAGGGAAACAGGGCCAGGATCCAAGCTTGTCTCTAACTTCTTGATCTATACTGCATGTCTTCATATTATGTAGCACCTGCCCTATGCACACATGCATGATATTTCCTGTTCCAATCTCCAGCTCACCTGCTCTGAGCTCAGCCTAGGCTCCTTCACACAGCAGCGATCACATGTAAACCACAGCCAGGAGGGGAGCCAGTTCCAGAAGGGCCCAGAGCTAAGTTAGCTCTCTGGAGGCTGCCTCAGTTTTCATGGAGGAACTGAGAAGCTCCCCCAGAGCCTGAAGACAAGCAGGGGCCAGCCTAGTTTTCATTTCAGTCTCTGGAAGAATTTTCTAACAGGTTACAATGACGGAAATGTCTGTTAAGAAAGATAGCGAGCCTCTGCCCAGTGGTGCTCAAGGAGATAAAACTGGGCAAGGTCAAGCACTTGAGAAGAGCGAGCAGAAGTTCAAAGTCAGCCCTGAGTACACAGCAAGTTAGAGGACAGCATGGGCTATAAGAGAGTGTCTCAAAACATAAGAGAGCAGGAGGAACAAGGGAGGATCAGGTTAGAGGACTTTCAAATGTTAGCCAAGTGCTCTTCCAGTCCTTGTGATTTTTCTGCCCCTAAAACATCATTAAATTTTGGGAGGTTTCACAATTCCATTAGCAAACAGGAGACATTTTCCAGAGATGCAAGTAAAAGTGACAAAGCTTGTTAGAAAGTGACAGGTCTTTCTCTCTCCCACCCCCACTCCCTCTGTGTGTGTGTGTGTGTGTGTGTGTGTGTGTGTGTGTGTTTTGCCTGAATGTCAGTGGTTATCACATGCATGCAGTACCTGCAGAGGCCAGATGAGGGCAACATATCGAGTTTAACTGGAGTCACAAATGCTTTTCAGTTGCCTAGTTGGTACTGGGACTCAAAGCCCAGTTCTCTGCAAGAACAGCAGCTGCTCTTAGCGGGGAGCCGTCTATCTTTCCATCCCATACACTCAGCTTTTTACTGGGGATTTGAACTCAGGTCCTCAGGCTTGTACAGGAAGCACTAGAACAACTAAGCGGCTCAACCAGGGGTTTGGGGAAGCTGTGGAGGCCCAGAAAAGTGCAGCCAGATGAATTTATCAGAAGGCTAGGAGGAGGTCTTGAAGTAAGGAGAAAACCAAGGTTGTGACACGCAGCTAACTGCTAGTCGGGGTTTGAAGATGCTGAAGGTCTCACCTGTCCCCTGGTTGACTGTAGGTGGAGTGGGGAACCTGGGAGGTTACCTATCTGTTAGTACAATGGGAAGTCAGCAAGCGGTGTTACCTAGACAACAGATGGCTTGATTTTACACCATGCTTAATAGACTTAGCTTTGAACCCAAAGCACAGTCATAATGTGGTATAGCAGTCCAAGCACGGGAGGACTAAAGTAGGAGGGTTCCCAAGTTCAAGAATACAGAGAGAAAACATAACTGAAAAAAAAGAAAGACGTTTAACAGGCAACATAGTAGAGCCTTGGCCAGTCCTGACTCGGCTCTACTCTCCACACACAGCAGGGACCTTCAGCTTCTGCTCCTATCTTGTGCCTTCCACCCACCAGGTCCCCTGGACAACGACATGCAGCAGTTGGCTCGGGAAACCTCCGTGGACCCAGAGTTAAGGAGCAGACTGCAGAAGTTGAAGTCGGACGGGGAGCTGGTGGATTGTGGGACTTCAGCCCAGAAACTGCTGGGCTTGCTGCAAAAGGACACCTTCCAATCTGGAGCCCACATGGACTTCTATGACGATTAAGCCCATGCCCTGTCACAATTCCCCCCTCCCCCAGTCCTGCCTAACACACATATAAGCCCTGCGACCCAGCCAGCAGGGAGCGTGGGCACTGCCAGTCATCGGAAGGCTTCTGCAGAGGCTTGGGAGCGAGCTCATGTGCACTGGAGTTCTCTGTCCCCTGGAAGGGCGCTTTAGAGGTGGGAAGAGCAGGAGAGGCAGAAACACTGGACGGATGAGGTTGAGGATCTTGTTTGTGGGCAGTTTGTGGGTTGAGGAGGGTGGGCTCTGATGCACAGAGAGGACAGAGGGCTTCACGTCTGGATGGATGCTCCCTTTGCTGTACTGCCTGCATCCTGTGGTATTCACTGGTCTTCCTTTGAATCTGGTCCAAATACATAGTTCTGAAGCAGATGCAATAGACTGTGGGTTGTCCTTCGTGAATGCCTGCTAACCTCTTCTAACAGGCCCAAAAGTGACCCTGGTTCTTTAGACAAGAACTTTACTGCTCTTGTTTTTCAGAGTGAAGGCAGAGAGCTGTCTGCCTTCTTTCATGGAGGTCCACATAGTGGTAGGCACAGGTCCAAAGTCATCAAGATGGATGTCCCGGGAGACCTGTGCCCTTCTCACGCTTCTGTCCACACCTAACCACCTGGGCTGACATTTCCCTGAGGGTCCTAGAACCCAGTCAGTGACAGTCGATCCTCAGCACCCAGCACACAGCAGACAGTGCTGACCAGTGAGTGACAGTCGATCCTCAGCGCCCAGCACACAGCGGACAGTGCTGACCAGTGAGTGACAGTCGATCCTCAGCGCCCAGCACACAGCGGACAGTGCTGACCAGTGAGTGCTTTGATAGCCACTCCACACCCTGCCCACATGGCGGTGCTGTGAAAAGGTCCCAGCTCCCATGACACACCCTCTTGGCAATGTCCCTGTGGCCTCTGGCCTGCTGTGGTAGACTCAGGACCAACAGGCCTTTAGGAAAGGAGAGCAGGGATCCATGAAAGATGTGCCAAGGGCTCTGGTTCTTGTGCAGTCCACAGTCATGGGTTGGACACTCAGTGGGACTGGTCTGCAGCCAGCCTCTTGGCACACCTTTGACAAAGGCCATACAGTTCCCAGCCATCAAAAACAAACAACAAAATGACAGCCCTGCTCTGCATCTGCATGTTAAAAGAACACGCTGACCCTCCTTGTGCCCAGCAGAGGGCACACTGGGGCTGTACAACGTGGAAAGGTGGGGCCTGTTCTTCCTCCAGGCTATGCCTCTATTGTGCAGGTCCTGCAGGATTCCCCAAGGTGACTTCTATCGCCTTTCCCAGTGGAGTCCTCACCATCTCTGGAATGGTAATGGCTGAGTTCAGACCTCTGGGCTGTTGCTTACAAGCTGTAACCCACAGCCAGTTGCTCTGTGCCTCTGAAATGACTGTTCATTGCAACACACTTAAGTAAATCATAGCACCCATCCCAAAGAGTCATCATGAACACAGAGGAGGCTAGTGTTTGTGTTTGGCACTGAAGGCCCCAGGGTTGATAAAACCCTGTTGCCTCTTTTATTTTTGGCAGGGCCTCTTGTAGCTAAGGCTGCCCTCAAACTGTAAAATGACCCTGAGCTTCTGCTCCTCCTGTGTCCACCCAAGTGCTGGGATTATAGGCAAGCACAACCATGCCTAAGTTTCTGCAGTGGTGGGGATGGAGGCCAGTCCTTCATGCATGGGTAAGCACTTCCAACTGAGCTACACTACGACCCCCACTACTTGTGACATCACACACATAGCCTTCTCTCTAAGGGACCAGGTGCCCTGCCCTTGCTGCCCTGTGGCAAGATCCCTCACACCCTGCACTTTTCCTGTGTCTGCGTCATCAGGGGGACAGAGGTTCCATCTGGATAGCTTCTCTCAGACCAGTAGGAGAACACATAAGATTCCAGAGCCTAGACATTCCCAAGCTTGTCTTGAGCAGGTCCCCACCCCTCTCTGAGATTCTGTTTCCTTATGACAAAGAAATCCCTGTTTTGTTTTGTTCTGTTTTGTTTGTTTTTTCTGCAAACCTCTCTTCCAGAAATGGCCTGGCTGCCTAGGGGATTGATATTGTATTGTCTTCTGCAAGTAGGTGGGCTAATCTAGGGTGGCCTTCTGTCCTGCAGGTACATGAGTTCCTTTAAGGCTTCTTTTTCTGGGAGGGCGGCTAAGGGTGTGGAACATCCAGCACCAACCCAGACCCTAGTAAGGTCACCCTGCCTCTCTCCATTACTGAGCAGGGGTTCAGGGAGGAGTACCACATGTGTCCACAAGGTGGCAGACTTTTTCACATCTTCTGAATGCAGATGCTTCAGCATGTCCTAAGAGCTCCCTTGTTCTATCCTCAGGGGGACCCAAAGACTTAAAGGTCAGAAAGGGATAGAGTCACTCTTCTTAGGAAGTTTCAGGGCTACCCTAGTGACCTGCAGCCATCTCTGCCCACAGGGATTTCCCCAACACTTAACAGTCAATACAATTCCCACAGAGAGGCACACAGACAGCTCAACCTTGTCTAGAGGATTTCTGATTGAGGCTCTCAAGGGATTTTTAGTTGTGGCAAATTGACATTGAAAACGATCAAAACTAGGGAAGTAGAGATAGGAAGATCTTGAAGGTTTTCTGGCCAAACCAGTCTAGAAAAATCAGTGAATGCTAAGTTCAGTAAGACCCCGAATCAAAAAATAAAGTGGAGCCAGGAGTGGTGGCTCTTGCCTTTAACTCCAGCACTTGAAAGTCAGGGGCCAGACAGATCTCAGTGAGTTTGAGGCTTTGTCTGCAGAGCAAATTCCAGGCCAGTTATGTCTACAAAATAAAACGATGTCTTAAAACTAAACAAAACACCAGAGAGTCATGGTAAAATGTGCCTTTAATTCAAGTAGAAACAGGTAGATCTCTGTGAATTTGAAGCTTCTACTAGGAATGCCAGGGAAACACAGAGAAACACTGTCCCAAAATAAGTGAATGAATAAATAAATTAATACAGTGAAGAGTAATTGAAAAAGGCATCCAAGACTGACCTCTGCCTCCACACAGATGCAGTACTGTGTGCACATTCAAACATGGGTGACTACAAGATGATAGTAGATGACAGTAGAATAATTGAGTGGGCTGAAAAGAGAATTAGACTAAGGAAAATGATAGAGTGATGGACATCTACTGTGATGGACACCATGAAGGAGCAGCACCCAGGGCAGTGGACTCAGACACGGGCTCTTTTGGAAGACAAGGGAAGGAGATTTCTAAGGATTTTTGAAAGACAGGGCAATTGCAAGTGTTTGATGCTGCAGAGTCCACAGACAATTATGACTGAAAAGACAGTTCTGGAAATTTACATAGAAAAGAAAGATGGACGTGCAATATGATACAGCTAGAGGCCTGAGTAAGAGGTAGCAGTACAGCTCAGTTGTAGATTAATCAATCTAGCATGCTTATGGCTTTGGGCTCCATCCCCTATACACACACACACACACACACACACACACAGAGGCAAAGGCACAGACACTTGGATGGGTGCAATCTTACAATGTACAGACAGTTTAGTCCAGTGAAACTTTATAAAGAATAAAAATGTCCAACAGTAAATATTTAATGAGAGCCAAATATGCTTTTGATGGAAAAGTATGGTGAAGCTTGTTATAAAATTGTACAGGGAGTCCCGTCGCTCTGAGACTCGGCTTGAGATTATCTTGCCTCAGCCTCCTCGGTGCTGAGGTTACATGTGTGGGCCATCTGGTCCTCCTTCTCTTCCTCCTCTTCCTCCTCCTCCTCCTCCTCCTCTTCCTTCCTCTCTTCTAGTTTTTTATAAAGGAACCCATATAGGACATACAGATCTCTAAGACTTTCCTGATTGGGGAACACAGCTCACTTGACAGAGTGTAGTTCAAGGCCATCTTTACTACATTAAAAAAAGATTTATTTATTTATTTATTTATTTATTTATTTATTTATTTATTATATGTAAGTACACTGTAGCTGTCCTCAGACACTCCAGAAGAGGGCATCAGATTTCATTACGGATGGTTGTGAGGCACCATGTGGTTGCTGGGATTTGAACTCAGGACCTTCGGAAGAGCAGTCAGGGCTCTTAACCTCTGAGCCATCTCACCAGCCCCCTTTACTACATTATTAAGGCTAATCCAGAATTCATGAGAATCTGTCTCATAAAATAAAAACAAAATAAATACTTTAAATTCATTTTCCCTTCTCCCAAGTTTCTTTACTTTTTATTTTAAAATCTATTTTCTGTAGCAACTCTGTTCGCTAGAAATGTAGTATGGCACACAGAAATTTACGTGTTATAAAAGCTGTATTAAATATTTAAAAAGAAAACAGCTGGTTGTGGTAGGAGAGGCAGATGAATCTCTGTGAGTTCCAGAGTAGCCAGGGCTGCATAAGATCTTGTCCCAACAACAAAAAAGGTTGAAAAGAAAACAGAAAAAAAATCTTAATAAATTTCATTTAACCAGATATGTTCATTTTAATGTACAACTAATATAGAAATTATTAGTGAGATATTTTATATTTTAAAATTACTGTTTAATATCCAATCACCCAACATGATGTATATTATTTTACATTGATGGACTTCTTGGCTTTGTGTTCAAGTATGGTACATACTTTAATTTTCAGAACATTTCAATTTGGGCCACCAACATTTTATCCACCTAATTAGTATATGTGACTCCTGGATTCCACATTGGAGAAGACAGTAGTCCTAGAAAGCAGCTAGCATTTATTAAGGGTTTACTATGAGCTGAGCACTGCTCAGAGTCTGCCATGTGGAGACTGTAACCCATCTAGTTTCACAATCACTCCAAGAGGCTGTGCCTGTCATCATAAGCATGTATTGCTCTTGCAAGGACATGCTCATGAAAGTTTGGGAGGTTTGCAAACCACTTTTCTGCTGGGATTGGGTAAATGTCTGACTGTGAGGATGTGAGGAGAGAGGCAGTGAGAGAAGTGGCCAGAGACTAAAGGATTCAGAAGGTTGGAGGGTCAGCTGAGTGAGATGACACATACTTAAAATCCCAGTTCCCAGGAGACAGAGGCAGGAGATTCACTTTGAGTTTGGGGGCAGCCTGGTTTACATAGTGAGTTCCAGGTCTCTGGAGTGAGACCTCACTTGTTTCAAGGAGAAAAAGTGACGGTGGATGATCAAGAAAAGTCAAGAGACAGAGGGAAACACGACAGGGGGGGTCTCTGGAAGAGTGGGAGACATGAAGAGGCAGTTGGCTGGAGAAGAAATGAAGAAATGAGACGAAAACACACACACACACACACACACACAGAGAGAGAGAGAGAGAGAGAGAGAGAGAGAGAGAGAGAGAGAGAGAGCGCTCATGGTCCAGTACACAGAGTCTGGATTTGGTCCATGCCAACTCAGAGACTAAGGGAAGAGAAACAGACAGAATGGTACAGATGGTTCAGGTTGGATCAGCAGAGTAGGAGCCAGGATCTCTGAAGAAATCAAGGGAAAAGATTGGACAGATGTGGAGTGAGCTGGCACAGACAGGCAGATGTGTGGAATGTAGGAGCTCTTACTGTGTGTGATGGGCCTCCTTCTCCTGCAGAGTCCAAGAGTTTGGATGGGAAGGGAGACCACAGGATGATGAAGTGGGCAGCAGTCTGAAGGTGAAAGGTAGGGGTGTTTTGGTAAAGGAAGGTGGTAGAAGGAGAGGTGTGCACACTGTGGGGTCGGGAGCAGAGCAGGGTGGAGGGCAGGAAGAGAGAACTGGGTGAAGGTCAGAACTTCCATGCAGAATCCAGAAAGGGATGGAAGCCTTGGCTGCTTCTCAAGCTGCTGCAGGAGAGTAGCTAGGAAGAGGAGTCCCTAAGGGGAGCAGAAGAGAGGAAACCAGGCAGGTATCAATGCCTGCAGACTGACAGGAGGGGATTAGGGAATTCTGGAGAGGAATAGGGAGGAAGGCCAGTGAAGAACTGCCCAGGAGAGAGAGGTCATGAACCCGAGCAGGTTCTTTAGATGCAAGACTGGGATGGTGGAGACAGTCCAGCTTCCCACCTGATCGCCTCCTTTAAGGGGTTCTTAGCTACTGCCTGGGCTAGACATGAGGGGAGAAGGAGGAGCCTGAGGATGACCTGTGGGACTCAGACCACACAGACCAGCAAGAGGGCCTGTTCTGTAGTCTCCCCCATAGAGCCCAGCACCTGGTTGTTCCCAGAGCTCAAGCCTAGACAGTTTTATTCAATGGAAACTCCGTTTCTGCCCAGACCTTGCTCCAAGGAGACCATCTTCTGATCCCCACCTCTGCCACTTTAGTGATCAACACCCTCAACCCGCCCTGTCACCCAGTATGTGGCAAAGGAAAAGAGGGCCTCTTGTGGACAGAGGAAACAGTAGGTAAAAGGAGACAGTCAGAGACAGGTACAGGGTTCCGGAGTGGGGAAAGTTTCATAGGGGCAGCAGAAATCCAGAGATAGGGCACAGAGTGCTGATCAGGTAAAGAGTGGGAAGCTCTAGGTAGTCCAGAATGAGAAGGGCTGGAAGGTGCCGTCCCCTTTCAGTCTCCTCTTGCCACCTCCTCCCTACCTCGCCCAAGGGTCCCTGGAATGGTACCTGCTTGTGGGGGGGGGGCGGTGGGGGGGTGAGGGGGGGTAGGTGGTGGCTTTTCAGAGCAGTTGAATGGAAAATATATTGACTTGAACAATCTTTGTACCTGCTAGGGCTCCCAAAGCACCGAAGGTTCAAGCTTCCCGGCATTGGCATTCCCGCGGGCCGCTGCCAGGATCTGGCTTAGAGTCCCCAGAGTTGTGGAAGATGTAGACTCCACTGCCCTTCTGGGTTCAGGGGGCTCAGCTCTGAAGAGAGCACTCTGAGCTAACCTCTGGCCAGTCAGACTCAGGAGACAGCCACTAGAAAGCAGATTCTTCTAGGTCTCCTCCCAGTCATGGGCGAACAAGGCCTTACTGGGTCAGGACCCCCTAACTCAGAGCCCTCTTAGCCCCAGCACCCTGGAAAGTTCGAGTAGAAAATTTGCAGACTACAGGTTCTACTGTCAACAGCCCTCTTCCCCCAGGGCTTAATGCCTGCAAAGGAAAATAGCCTGAGCAGATAGATTGGGGAAATGACCTACAGTTCTAGGTAGCAGGTGGGTTGACCTGTTTGTTCCAGGTCGCATGTCCAAGAGGCCAGGTTGCCACTGCCTGCCATGGACCACTGATCTGTACTCTCAAGAGCCACGTGTACAGCAAGGACAGCTCCAATGTAGGAAACAGTGACCCAAAGACCCGATTTTGGCCTTGTCATCGAATATTGCAGCTGGAGGAGAGGAAATTGCTGTGCACTTAAGGCCGCGGGGATCTGGGACCTAGCAAACCCGCTGCATTGGAGCACCAAGAAATGCTGAGGGAGAGCTGCGGAGAGCCGGGTCTTGTGGCTCCTCCCCGGACAGTGCAAACCTGCCCCCTGGGAAAAGAATGCACATCCTGTTTGAAGCAGTGTTCCCCTAAATATCCATTAAACGCGAAATTTCAGGAACAGCATGTCAGCTTCAGAATAGGATTCAGAGACCAAAGGTGGAGGAGCAGGCCAGCTCCCTTAGGTCAGGTTCTCCGGAAAATCTAGGCTGGACCGCAAACAGCCTTCCTAGGCTTGGATCCAAGTTCTCTAAGAACTGAGAGGCCATGCCAGGACCAAGGGAGGGGTTCAACTGCGGTTCACACTAGAAGAGTGACTAATCTTTTTCCTCAAGCTCAGGCTTTGCAGGTGTACCCCCTCAGACTCCATGGCCTCTGAGGCTTAAGGGCGGAGTTGCAGAGAGGAGAGTAAGAAGAGGATATTTGATCATGCATCAAAATTCCAGACCGGTTTTTGCCTTGGACCGGGGACCACTTCTCTACGGGCAATCCACCGCCCTGCCATCCCCCCCCCCCATCCCCCACTCCCCACCCCCACCTTGGGGCAGCAGAGAGGCGGCTCAACTGGCGAGCCCAGCGAGCGTTGAGCAGGTGCCCGCTAACTCTTCTTAGAGGATCCCTGGCGGGGTGGGTCCTGGCGTCAGGACTCCAGAAGAGGTTCTCAGTAGCACGCACAGCGCGCGCTCCGGCAGTTGCTCAGAGTTCCCAGTGGGCCACAGGGACCACGCACGCTCTAGGCGGTGGGCAGTTGCCCAACTTACTGCTAGGGCTCTGGCACGCCTCTAGCTTTGGTGGCCGCGACTGTGATCCAGCCTGCCGGCAAGCAGGGTTTTTACCACAGAGTTTTTGGTGGCCAAGGATGATGGCACCTGTAGGAGTCCTGGCAGCGGGGCGTGAGGGCTCCCATCCGTTGGCTGTGGCCACCTCAGAGGAACCGCTCAGATCCATAGCACTTAACTAACTCACTCCAGCGCGGGCCGAGGCGGCCTTCGTGAGTGGCTTCCCTGCCACTGCCGCTTGGGGCGCGGGCCACTTGCTCGAGCAGTCGTTTGTTCGTTAGGCCATGAACGACTCAGTGTTGACAGTCCACCGGGCACACCAGCTGGGCTCCTCCTCCTTGCAGCCCTCTCTCTTCAGCGCCCAGCATTGCATTGCGACCCTCTCCATTTCCACCCCTGGCTGCTTCGGAATCGCTTCTTTGGCCTTCGTTTCTTTCTAGGGTGAGTGTCCACGCTGTCTGTGTTCCTGACCCAGGGATGCGGGGAATGCTCCTTGAGGTGGCAGGAGTTGTACAGAAGTTAAGGACAAGGCTTAGGGATCAGCCTTGATTGTTCCCAGGCAAAACTAACCTGCGGTCTGCCCTGTTGTTCTCCCACTCAAAAAGTGAGGTTGGACGGCCACATTTTCCAAGGAATGAACCCAGTTAAAACACAAGGCATAGAGCATCCTAAGAGTTTTTTCAGACCTTCCTTTGGCCAACCTTATTCTCCCTTATGACTAAATGGGCCTCATCCCTGAAAGTGCTGGCCCTCTGCCCTTACTGCTCCAGAGCTTTGAGCTGTGACTAACTACTACTAGGCTCTAATAGTCACCAGATCCACTTGGTGCTTGTAGGCAGCAAAAGTCCACCTGTACCCCCTTGGCTCTGTGGGAAGCAGGGCAGCGTGGTGGGACTTTTGAAAAAAAGTCTTGGGACTTTTCTCAGCATCCTAACCCAGACTTTCCGCAGTCGCATTAGTCTCTCCTACCCAGCATGGCAAAGGTTTGTGAAAACAAACCGACTTTCTTCACCACTGACCTCCAGGAGCCCACCCGCTTGCTAGAGCTCAGGACAGTCCTCTTGAGTGGGAGGTGGGAGAGGAGGGCTTTTAAGGTCATAGCTAGTCTTACCCCACCCCGTCTGCATCTGGTTTGCTAATTAAGACTCCTCCAAAAGCTTAACACACACACACACACACACACACACACACACACACACCAGTTATCTGACTTTCCTAAAGAAAAGAGAGTTGTGTTCATTGCAGTTAATTCTCTTCCTTGGCTTTGTACTTTTCTTTTTTTTACATTTGAAAAAAACCCAAAACCCAAAACTCAAAACCAAAACAAAAGACAAAGAAAAAGGTTGGCCTTGGTTCCTATAGCAGTTGCTTACATCCCACTTTGATAGAGACTGGACCCCAGCATTCTGAGTTTCCATAGGGAAATTAATCATTTCCTGCCACAGGGGCACTTGAAGTCCTCATTGTCAACCCAGGAACTCACTTTGGGACAAGTAAGTCAGGCTGACTAGGGAGCCTCCCACTCTCTGGGGAGAGAAGTCTACTCCATGAAGAAGACTGTGTTCCCTACAAGAAACCGGGAGCAAAGCAAAGTGCTTCCCATAGAACAACCTCTAAAGTTCACCCAAGGTGGGAGAAGAGGGTGGGGGCTCATAAGCCACAGAGTGGGGCTTCAAGACTTCAAAACAGAAAGACACAAAAGGAGGCTCTTAGTGACTTTGATACACACAGGACTTACTGGGCTGACCCAGCAGGGTCACAGAACTCCACCGGTTCTCCAAGGACGCTCAGCTTCCTTTGGCCATGCCTCTTCCGGCTCTGATCAGCATCTCTGATACCAACTTCTGGCTCAACAATCATGAGATGCCCCTTCGTGGGTTTCTAGGATTTATTCTTTCTAAAGTATTAGATTGTTATGGTTGTATGTGTGCCAGAAGTAGGCATACTCATCATTTGTCACAAAGGACAAGAGAGAGTACAGATAAGTTGAATGAGGTCCTGTGGGTGACTCCACGATCCCCGTTCCTCTGAGCCAGGTTCTCACAGTAGGCTTGACTTCTTTGGTGGTGGCAGGCAGCAGCACAGGTTTCTGAGGCAGTTCATGATTGTCTTCATTATCCCCTCACAGTATCGATGCTGGTTACCAGAGGAAGCTGGACCTGCATCCTGAGGCTGGCCATTAGTAGTGGTCTCTATCTGAATGATGGCCATTTCCTGAATGGTGGCCTCTTCCTGTGTGATGGTCTTTTCCCCTATGAGGGTCCCTTTTTGCAAGATATCCCCAGAAAAGGAACTGTGAGGGTTACACTCTTAGCTGCTGGCAGGGATCCCCAGAGCTCCTATTGGGGGACATATTCCTATCTGTGTCAATTGTAGTCTCATTCTGTATGGTCCAGGAGAGATGCTGTATAGAAATTGAGATGGGTGGACATGTGTACTTAGCTACCATAAAACACAATCTTAGACTGTGAGAAAGTCTCACTGATTTACAACCTGCCACAGGACAGTCCAGGTAGGAAATCTGGAGAGGCTGGGTCTACTTTGGCTGGCAGCACACAGCATGCTTTCTGCCACCCTGCCTGCAATTCTTCTCTTCCTCCTTCTCCTGGAGCTTAGATGAAGGTGAGGAGAAGGTGAAGGTAGAGAGAAGAGGTTCAGAAGCTCTCCTTAGGAAGCAGAGAATGTGGGAAGATCTTCCAGGCCTGGCTGCATGCATTTCAAGGCTTTCCCTCGGTGGTGGGAGCAGTCGCCCCTGGGTAACTGGTGTTGCAGAATCAGGCAGGTTGTTATCACTTCATTGAATTTTTGCTCTCTCAGAGAGTTGATGGTGTTTCTTCAGGCTTATACCCCATGACTCTCATGGTCCTGACACTGCTAGGGCTCTGGTGTCTCAGAAACTCTGTGTGGAAGTAGGTGGTAAGTGTGCCTCACTGTCCCTGATCAAGGGGTGTGTCATGATTTGGTGTATGAGGGCCCTCCTGCAGGGACTGGTCACCAGCACCTCGATGATGATGTCAAAAATATGGGTGGAAACATGAGGAGGAATGCTGATGTTTGCAGCAATGATCTGCCGCCTCAGGTCAGCAAAATACTTGCCTTGGAAAGGCAAGTGCCTGGCCACGAACAGGAAGACCACTCAACTGCAGATACCGCTGGGGCAGCCCTCATAGTCCTCAGCTTGAATGAGTTCTGGTGACAGTAGGGCAGTATGCCAAAGCTATGCATCACCTTCTGCCCAGGAATCCCTGTAGCAGCCAGGCCAAAATCTCACGGCTTGGCGTTCCTCCTGTAGTTGTTCCAAAAGTTGCTGACACAAAATATGACATAGGTCAAGTTGACAAGGACCAACTGCAAACGGAAAGTACACAACAAAGGATCACAGAAAGTAAGGTGCTCACTGGGAAGGACAACAGCCCCATGTCAGCAAGCACTGGGAGTGAAGGCACTCATGACCAAGAGAAGTGGATAAGACAACAGACACCCCAAGACCCACAATGTCCAGGCTGGGGAGCTGGCTATGGAGTCCAGAAGGTCTGCTTCTCCTTTAGAAGACATGCATTTGGTTCTCAGGAAACAGGTCAGGTGACCCACAACAGCCCTAACTCCAACTCCAGGAGACCTCACACCTAGACTCTAAGAGCACCTGCATAGTACACTCAAAGGTACTACGGGACACTTAAAATAGCGATGAAAAGCTTTCTGTATAACTTGATTTATATGACCTCTGAAGGTTAGAAGAGGGCACCAGATTCCCTGGAAGTGGAACTACAGGTAGGTGTAGTGAGCATTTGGATTCTATAAAAACCCAATTACATTATGTGAATGTTATGGTTCTAATACCAAGTGTGAAATAAGTAACTCCCAACTGCCTGTAACCCAGTTCCAGAAAATCTGACTCCCTCTTCTGACCTCCATAGATGGTACCAGGGATGTGGTGTTCAGACCACATGGAGGCAAAATACTCATAAAATGAAAATAAATTATTCTAACTTAAAAGCACTACTTAAAATTTTTAAGAAAGTAAAATGGAAAATAATAAAGACTATGAAAGTGTAAACACAAGAATCAAGGCATCAAACACACAAACTAAAACCAAAAAAACCAAAAAACCAAAAAAACAAAAAAAACAAATCAAAGTCACCTAGGTGGAGAGAAACTCACTGTCAGGGTCCATCAGCTCCAGAAAGTCCAAGTATACTCTCTCAGCAGCGTCAAACTCCAATCGCTTTCCAACCAACCAACTGCTTCTGTACTCTAAGGCCAGCAGGCAGCCACAACCACAGCTGTAAGTGGACAGGTGTCTGTCAATCCTCACCATGGTTCCTTGTGAGGTCAGAGGAGGAAATGGACCAATGGTGTCTGGGCACAGCCCACTGGTTTTCCTCCCTTTGTTTCCAAGGATGGGATGGCTGGTCTAAGTGAGTGGGGCAGTAGGAGGCTGGTTACACTCAAATGTCTGTCTCCAAAGTTGTCCAGTGACCCACTCTTCATGCTAGGGCCCCTGCCCAAGGACTATTTTCCAACCAGAGGAGGCACCTGGTGGCAAACACTTGAAACTCCGTGGGACCTTTGACACCTAAACTTTAACAAGGACACCTTCCTCCTTGATAATCAAGTAAGGAATCTCAAGGATGACACTGAGCTCCGGAGCCTTGGCCCTCCCTCGGTTATGGACTCTGATATTCGCTGGCAGGTAGATGGGCAGTGTTTTCCTTTTCACTTGGACCCCAGCCTTTATGATAACTTTGTAATAACTCATGTCTACACAAAGAGCAGTCAGTTTATTTTTTTAAAACTCAGATTGATAGGTGCTAAAGGATGTCAGCTCTTGAACTTGTTGGTAGTTGTGGCAAAATATTATTTTCCATGGCACCCAGAGAATAAGTAACACCTGGGAGGATGGGAGGAGGTGACACCAATCATTCCATGTTCCCCATGATGCCTGGGGCCTCTCACTAAAGTCGAGGATCCTGAGACAGTGGGAAGATATGTTCAAAATGATCAAGAAATCAGCTCTCAGTCAGGGTTCTGTAAACAACACATTTGGGAGATAGAGCAATTCCTTGGCACCCTATGCCATTCTGCTCTCAAAATGCCTTATTTTGGTCCTTATAAACAACAGAAACTGATTGCTTGTGCATCTGGATGTTGGTAAGGCAAGAGCAAGTGGCCAACAGATTGATTGGGTCACAGGGCTGCTTTCTAACTCTAACTGGTACTGTGTATGTATTCCCAGATGGACAAGAAAAAGCATGAAACCAGCCTATCAAGGCCTTTCTAAAGACTTGTTCTGCTCTGTAGCAAGTCTCTAGTGGTTGGGAGGGCCCAAACCTTACTACTGTTTTATTGGGGTGCAGTTTGCAGGGGAAACTGGCAGGGCACAGCCACACACACCACTATCTAGACATGATCAACTTAGCTGTGCCCAGCCTGAGGAGAGTCCTCCCAGGTCAGCTGAGAGACACTAGACAAAGTGAAAGGATAGTCTCATAAAGATGCCCAGAGCCAGCCACAGTACTCAGGGGCCCAAACAGTGTAGGAATTTGGGCTAGCTAGCCCCCTAGGATGCTGGCCCCTTGGTAGAGCTGGCCCTACCATTAGTGTCCTTGTGGTAGTGTGGATGAGGGAGAGGTACACTCCTCTGTACTTAGCCCACACCATCTGCAGCAGGTAAGATACTTGGCTCTGGGGTCACGGGAGCAGGAGAGCTGGCCCCGTCCTTCACTGGCTGCAGTACTTGGAAGAGCAATCCCTGCACCTCACCTGGGTATCACAGCACACACAGCTGGACCGAGATGTGGGCATTGTGGGTGAGATGGCCCAGAGGCCATGAGTGTGGCTGCCTCTTGTCTGCTGTGTCTTGGCATGGCAAGGGAGAGACCCCTTCCCCTGTGTTTGCCCTCACCATGGAGGCAGGAGGAGAGTTGGCTCCACGAGGTCATGAGGGCAGGAGAGCTGGCCCTGCCCCTCACCTGGGCAGCACAGTGCTGACCCTGATGGCAGGGGTACGGGGGAGCTGGCCCTGAGGAGAGCTAGCCCTGCCTCTTGTCCATTATGTGGCAGTGACTCCTATCCTCTCCCCTAGACACCTTCAGCAGGCAATGCTTTCCCTAGGCTCATGAGTGCCAGAGAGCTGTCCCTCCCCCGCCCCCCAGCCCTCTGCACCATCTGCTGCCGCAATCTGCAGAGTGGGCCCTGCAACCGTGCCTGGGCATCATAGTATAAATTGGCCCAGGATGTTGGGGTTTCAGCTGATCTGGCCCTGCTGCTTGTCTGCTGGGCACTGGCACATAAGAGCAAGAGACACACTCTGCCCCTCCCTCACCATCTATGGCAGACAAGAAAGCTGACCACAGGATTCTGAGCAGGAGAACTGGCCATGTCCCTAACTGGCTGCAGCACTCAGGGGCAGTCCCTGCACCTCACCTGGGCATCAGAGTAGAGCTGGCACTGGTTGTTGAAGTTGAAGATGATCTGGCTCCAAGACACGAGCACAATAGAACCCTCCAGCTGACAGTGTCTTATACCTTTCAGGCCCTGATCCAGGGCTTTCAATTGGTCTTTCCCAACATCAATGAACTGCTGGAGTGCACCAAGAGGCTGGTTCTGCAGATCCCAAACTGCAGGATCTCCATGACTCGGGGCAAGAGCAGTGAATCTGAGAGGGGTCCCAGTGGAGTTTCATTGTTTATAGATTAGCAGAAGCCAGAGGCTCCATGCTGGGTCAACGAGTCATTGCAAGAAACATTTACAAGCAAATATGTGTGGACAGAAGGGAACAAAGTGGAAGACCCTGTGAGACACTGCACTTCCACAAGGGGGTTTTTCTCTGTCTCAGGGGAAGGTATGGGGGAGGGGCAGCAGGTATGAGGGGGTAAGAAGAGGTGAGTGAAATTGGGGTCTATGATATGAATGAAGTTCACCAGGAACCAATAAACCTTTTAAAATTAAGAAACAAAACAACTCCACAACAAAACGCCCATTTAACAATGTTGCTTATTTACAATACCTAAGAAACATGCAACGAATAAGGGTGGGGGAGGTTAGTTCCTCTTAGAACTGATTCAGGTGGCCTTCTTTCCCCAGTGCAGGGCCATCTGCCCTGGCTTCTGAGAGGAACTGGGTCACATGCTGTATAGAAGTGAGACATCCAGGTGACCCACAGGGCTGAAAAAGCTGGGATCACATTGCCAGTCCATGAATTGGAATCTACTCAGTAATAATAAGAGTCCCCAAAGCTTGGCCTGCTGTACTCTGTCATCCAGCATCCATGGAAGAACTCCCAGGAGTTCTCAGCATTATCACTCTGCCTGAGTCTCCTAAGTCTTACCCACCAGGATGCTCCTGCAGAAAGGAGGTCAGGCCTTGCAAAGGGCTACCTGGGGCTTAAGTCGACTGTGGTCTTCTTCATCACTATATTTAGTATTCATGCATGTGCACTCACACATGATATATTTAACGTGTGTCCTTGTCCATGTGTGTCCTTGTGTACATGGCATGTGTATGCTCAACTTTATGTATACATAGTGTGTGCCTACACATGTACATCAGGCTCTTATGTCATTTCACAGGTGCTGAACACTTTGACTTGTGGACACAGGCTTTTGCAAGGCCATTGAGGTTGAAATGCACCTGTCTAGCTGGATGGAGGTGGCACATTTATTTAATCAGGAGGAAGAAGAGGAGGATCTCGGTGAGTTCTGGGAAAGCCTGGTTTACAGAGTGAGTTAGTCAGGGCTCAGTATAGAAACACTGTCTCAAAAACAAAATAACCATGAAAAAAGGGGAGGTGTGTCTGTCTCCATGTCAAAGTGCTAGGTGACAAGCTTTATCCAGCATGCTGGCTCGTCCCCTTGCAGTCTGGGGAATAAACTCAGATCTGACATGGGAAGCAGACACTGTATGCACAGAAAGAGTCATCATCCCAGCCTTCTTGTGCTTCTCAATCGCTCCCAGGCTGTAGATGTCACACTCTTGACTTGCAGCCCAGCAAACTCTCATTAAGGACCCAAGGGCCAGGAACAGCAAAAAGTGTGTCTGTGCGACTTCCAGGGAAATTCCCAGGCAGCCCAGGTATGAAAGAAATTTTGTTCCTTTATTATGGTGTGCATGAGAAAAAGGAAGGACAATATCATGGTAGGTAGGTGTTCCTGTGCACTCTCCCACCCCCCATCCCCACCCATTATTGGTATGAGTTGAAGCAGGGACCCCAGCAAACCAGGTTTGCTGACATGGTGCTGCTATAGAACTACCACAAGGGGGCAGTAGAACATCAGTTTCTGACTGGATGCATCGCCCGCAGCCTTCCTGCCTTCTTATTGTCAAAGGTTGGTGTCTCCATGCTCTCTAAACCTTCCTCCCCATTTCCTTGCAAGGGACTATCAGGGAGCACTGGGTACACACACAGCTCTTTATTGCTTCCCACAGGGACAACAGGGAGCACTGGCTGCACAGATCCCACAGGCCTCTCACAGGGCCAGCAGAGAGTTCTTCACAGCTCCTCACTGCTGTGTACAGGGGAGGGAGGAACTCAATGCTAAGGCCCATTCCAGATGTGAGTCACAGGAAATAATTACTGCACATATGGATGCCCGGTTTTCTTCTCTCCAACAGAGAGGACTTCTGATTCACAGGCAATCTGTGGCTGTCACCACCTGCCATGTTCCTTTTCTCAGATTTGTGCATTAAGATTTAGGGCAGGGGGTATTTGTTTTTAAAGGGAGTGTCATGCATTCTAGACTGGCCTCAAACTCGCAGTGTTGGAAGATGTCCTTGACACTAGCTCTGATGTTTAGTTTTAAGAAAAATCCACAAACTCCCAAGACTTGGCCAAACGTGAGGCAGGTGAGATGGCCCAAGGGGTGAGGGTACTAAACCTGCAAACAGTGGCCATCAGACCCCATCTTCCTAATTTGCCAGCTGCATGCTTGAGCTCAGGCTTGTCCTGGCTTGTGCCTTCTCTTCTGTCCATGGTGCTCCATGGAGAAGTTAGATGAGGTTAGCTTAATGGCTGTAGTCAGAACACACCTGCAAACCACCTGGCCATAAAGGGGACTGTCCTGAAAACTTCTGCATGTTGACCTGAGTTTCCTTGGGATAGCATGGGACTGGGACAGCCTCCTGTCTCTCCCTCCACCAGCTTACAGATCAGCAGCTTCAGAAGGGAGAATTCCTGCTACAGCTCACATCTGTAGTACTGGGACATATTCTCAGTAAGAAAAATAAGTCCTCTAGAAGGGAAGGAAGGGAAAAAGATACACAGGGTCAGCGGTGTAGACCTGTGTAGACTGTGGAGGCAGGAGGAACAAGAATTCAAGGACATTCTCAGTTTCTGAGTGAGTGCCAGGCTAGCCTGACCTACAGGTGTGACACCTCAGTTAGAACAGCTCTTGTCCAGTGGGCAGGAAGCCCTGGGTTTCTTCCCCAGAACCAAGTAAAGCAGGCTTGGTAGGAAAATTCTGGAATAATCACATTTAATAGTGAAAGACAGAAAATTCAAAGTTCATAGTCATCCACAGCTACATAAATTTAAAAAAGAAGACAGTGAAGGCAAGGTGCACAGCTCTCTCCCCTACATCAGTTGGTGTGAGGCTAGAGGATCAACAATCCTTGGCTGCCTGGACTGCACACAGAAAGCTGGAGTCAAAACAAGAGGAGACAGAGGGGGAAAAAAGGATCCCTCAGTAGAAAGACCTGACAGTTATGTCACCATGGGAATTAACTCTATATTCATTGGCAAAGAAAGGGCATGAGTGTAAAGTGTAGACAGTAGTGTGAAGGGAAGGGTAAAAACAGAGATGGATTAAAAAAAAAAACAGAGATGGAAATCTCTAGATACTGCTACAAGGACTGAATTGTGCATGATACACACATGACCACAGATATAGGTCTCATTCTCTCTCTGTCTCCCTCTCCCCCTCCCCCTCTCTCTATCTCCCTCTCCCTCTCCCTTTCTCTCTCCCTCCCCCCCCCTCTGTATCTATTTGTTCTCACACGTGTAGGACAGGTATAATCATCAATGCTTTCCACCTTAATTTTGAGACAGGGTATGCCAGTGATCTCAGGCCAGCAAGCTCCCACTTCTGCCTCTCTGGACCTCCAGGCCAAGGAGGACACAAGGATGCTGCCTTGTCTGGTTTCACTGGGTCCTTTTGTTGCACTGTGACACTTTACCTAACACCTGTCTCCCTAGACCCAGCGACCAGATCTGATAGTTCGAGATATTTAGACTGTGCATGTCCTTTTTTAGGCAGGATTCCACTCAGCCTGGAACCTACTCTTGCCTACAATGGCCTTGAGCTTTTAGTAATTAACAGGGCTGAGTGGCTCAAAATTAAAATTTCTGCCCTTGTGAATTATAGACAGAAAGAGGAGGGTCCTGCTCAAGGTCATCATTGGCTATGAGTTGGCCAGCTGGGTTCCTGGCATCATAACCCTGACAAAAACACCAATGCTAATAGAGTTAACAGTGCACCTAAGGAGAAACTGAGGCAGCAGGGTCCACAGGAAGTCAAAGCCAGCTGGGCCACACCCTGAGTTCCATTCCTTCTGAATTATAGGTGAGACTGTGTGAACACTAAAACCAGCATAGCAATACTATTCCTACTAACCAAAGCTGAAAGAACCAAGTGTCAGAATATACAATGGAAGCCTGCCTAAGACATCTGAATACACCTATCAGCAGAAAAACAGATTTCCATCTTCTCTTGTAGGTAGAATGTGTTCCCTTAGCATACTTCTGTGACTGTTACTATGAACAGCGACACATTAAAGGATCTTTCTTTCTCTCTCTCTTTCTTTCTTTCTCATTTAATTTTTATTAGATATTTTCTTTATTTACATTTCATTCAAGGATTTTTGTTGTTGTTAGTGTTGTGTGTCTGTTGATTTTTAATTTCCATCATTGTGATTTTTAATTTATGTTTGTGTTTTGTTTTTGCTGCCTAGGGCCATCTTCAGTGTTACATGAATCCCTAGGAGCCCAGTTTAAGAAAGAGCACGTGAGACCTGCCAGACTGGAATTTGTTCATGTACAAGAAGAGACAGAGACACACACACAGAGTGAGCCTCACCAGGGGTTCCACATCCCAGTGCCAGATGGAGAGGAAGCATCGGGATGAGGCCAGCACTGCAACCCAGGCTGGCCAGAGCCTCCGTGAAGTCCTTGGTTTTGTCTGCTTAGCTAGCCTGGCATGGTGGCTGCAGCAGGAACACAACCCGTGATAGGAACTTTCCTAGAGTGTGCACTGTGCCTTGGGGAACATAGGGTCCTGTTCCTGCCACTTCCTGCCTGAGTGGAATAAGACACCCATCTCTTTTCAGATTAGGGAGAAAAAAAGTTCTGTCCTAAGAGAATCTAGTGTTGCTCAGAGGACAGTGCAGCTAAGAGATATAAAGTTGTCATAGAGGAGTGGACCATAGGACAGTATGCTGAAGTCAGCAGAATCCCAGCAGGGTTACTATGCCAGGAACCTTGTTGTCCTGTGTTCAAAATAGGTGAGACATTTGGTTGGCAAGACCTTCTGTGTCTGTCACAGGGGCTTCTGTTTACCTCATGCTGTGACAGATGTTTGATATAGTCTAGGGAGAAAGAACACAGGAGATGACATCTTACCAATGTGACAGTGGGAGGGACAGGGAAAGCTTCACAGAAGCTCTCTCAAAGGATATGCAAGGCTGCTTACCTGGGCAAATACTCAGAGAAACCCCAAACCCTTCTGGATTTGTCCAGCTGAGTGCAGACTCCAGGTAGAGGCCTGAAGTTGTCAGGAGAGAGGGCCACAGCAGTTTGCTGCCCCATCATGAGGGTCTCTTGTTTCACCAGGTTGCAATAGGCATTGCTACCTCACGGTGTGGCATGTGGTGGTGAGTGAGAAGGTATGTTGCCATCTTGAAGATTGGCCTTGAAGGAACAAGAATATATATAGAGAGGATTTGAGTTATTAGAGGGAAGAATTGGTGGAGAGAGAGAGGGGGCACAGCTGCCCCTGGAGTCACTCCACGTGTGGTTTTTACACTTTCTTTGAGTTTTGTCTCAGGACTCAAGCAATGTAAGCTGTGATGGCTTTTGTGGGGTTGTAAGAGGTAAAGATTCTTGTAAGAGGTTAGCAAGAGGCTGTTGTGTAATGGAGTCCCACATGGGCACTTGCAGGCCTCATTCTCAACCTGGGGGCCCATTTTGGGGAAGGTGGGACAGGCTGACTAGGGAGACTTCTTTGGGGAGAGAAGGCTACCCCCTGAACAAGTTCGTGTTCCCTCTGTGAAATAGGGAGCAAAGGACAGACATGCCCCATAGAACATGAAGAGTCATGTGTGACTGTCCTTTACTTCCTGTTTGCCCAGGATGGGGGAGCAGGCAGGGCTACTGTTCCACATACAGCTTTAGGGCACTTTTGCATCTCAGCCTTCTCCTCTGAGCAAGACCCAGTGAGCACCAGGCTTCCTGTCTGGGATTTTACCTGGACAGATCTGTGCTGGGGTGGACAGATCTAATTGTGCAGGAGGGGCTTGTGACACTTGCTGCTGAACATCTGGCCTGGATCTCCTGAGCCAGGCTGACCCCCAACCCGTGGCTCACAAACTATGGAGCTGGGGCTGGTCTTCAGGACTTCAAAGCAGAAAGCCACAGGAAGGAGGCTCTTAGTGACTTTGAAACACATGGGACTTACTTGGCTGGCCCTGCAGTGCCATAGCACCCCAGTGGTTCTCCAAGGCCTCTCTGCTTTCTTTGGCCCAGCTTACACCCTCCCTTCTCCCTGCCTTGATCAGCATCTCTGTAGTCCACTCCAGGTCAACAAGCTTGAGGTGGCCCTTCAGGGCTTTCTATGGAATTGTTTTTGAAGCGAAACACTATTAAGTTCCTCAGTGTGCCAGAGGTGGGCACACTCATCATTTGTCACAAAGGACAAGAGGATGTATGGATGAAATGAATGAGGACCTGGTCCTGTGGGTGACTCCACGATCCCCTTTCCTTGGCCGCAGGTTCTCACAGTAGGCTTGACTTCTTTGGTGGTGGCAGGCAGCAGCACAGGTTTCTGAGGCAGTTCATGATTGTCTTCATTATCCCCTCACAGTATCGATGCTGGTTACCAGGGGAAGCTGGACCTGCATCCTGAGGCTGGCCATTAGTGGTGGTCTCTTCCTGAATGGTGGGCATTTCCTGAATATTGGCCATATCCTGAATGATGGCCTATTCCTGTTTGATGATCTCTTCCTGTATGGTGATCTCTTCCTGCATGGTGATCTTTTCCTGTGTGAGGGTCTCTTTCTCCAAAGTATACCTACCCAGAGGAAGAGTCTCTGAGGGTTATGTTCCTGGCTGCCTGCAAGGATCCCCAGAACTCTTTTAGGGACTTCAGGTCATATTTGTGTGTGTGTCAACTGTCCTAGGAGACAAAGTATATAGAAATCAAGACAGTTAGACACATGCAGTCAGGATACCATATAACACAATCTTCGACTGTAAGAAATTCTCAGTTATTTCCAACCTGCTGCCCATGAAGGAGTCAGCCACAGGACAGTCCAGGTTGGAGACCTGGGGAGGTTGTGTACTCTTTGGCTGGCAGCACACAGCATGCTTTCTGCCACCCTGCCTGCAATTCTCCTCCTCCTCCTCCTCCTGGAGCTTAGAGGAAGGTGAGGAGAAGGTGAAGGTGGAGAGAAGAGGCTCAGAAGCTCTCCTTAGGAAGCAGGGAAGGTGTGAAGATCTTCTAGGCCTGGCTGCATGCATTTCAAGGCTTTCCCTTGGTGGTGGGAGCAGTCGCCCCTAGGTGACTGGTGTTGTGGAATCAGGTAGATTGTTATCACCTCATTGAATTTTTGCTCTCTCAGAGAGTTTGGTGTTTCTTCAGGTTTATTCCCAGTGACACTCACTGTCCTGACAGTGGTAAGGCTCGTGTTGCCTGGGAAGTAGTCGGTATACCTACCTGCCTTGCTGTTCCTGTTCATAGAGTGCATCATGATTATGTTCGTGGTGGGTTTCCTCCTGGACTGAACAGCAGCAGTTCAAAGATGTCCTTGAAAATGTCGGTGGAAAATGCTGAAGTTTGAGGTGATGACCTGCCATCTCACCTCCCCCAAATTTCTGCCTCAGAAAGGAAAGCACATGGCCACCAGGAGGAAGAGAAGGATGCCTAAGCTCCAGATCTGGACTGGGCAGTCCTCATATTCTTCTGCATGTAAAGTATTTACAATGCATTTCCAGGGCACTGTAGGGCAGCATGCCACAGAAATCCACCAGCTTCTGCCCAGGGATCACTTTAGCAGTCAGGCGAGAATCGTACAGCCTGGCACTCTCCCAACAGTTGATGAAAGTAATGCTGGTCTTTATGTCTCTGTGGGCAATGTGATTGTCCCGACAGTACTGCACCCCATGTGGTATCTGGGCAAACATCCTTCAAGCTTCACTCTTTTCTAATGACCCCCATTCATGGATGCTGTCTAGAAGCTCTCCCTAGAGGCTTGCTCCATCACCAGGTAGGTGGTTATTCTCCCTTGGACCACATGAAACAGCCTGATAATATTAGGATGGGTAAGGGATTCCATAATGGTGACTTTGCCACTGATAGTTGAGGTGTACTTCTTTGCATTCCTCAGAAGTTTTACATCCACACAGGTCAGTGTGGGTACATGGTAGGCCAGTTTGACCATTGAAATGTTTCCTTTGCACAGGTTTGTCATCCTGTCTGCCAACATCTTTGTTTTTAGTTAAGACATGTTTTATATCCTTCCAAGTTCATCTGCTTACACATGTATCCTTGAGAGACTGTCCAAGCCAGAATGAAATGGCCTTAGTCAATCATGGATACTGTGCATCATAAACTTGCTGTATATGCATTTGTGGTCATTGTTTATGCTTTGTGTTGCTTGCCTTTAAAAGACACTGAGAAAATATATTCATTGCTGGCATGGTATTGACCAGCAGCCCTCTCATAATTGTCTCTTGCATCTTCTTTCTGCGTTTCCTATAAATATCCTCACTCTCCCAGTCATGGTTCCTAAGTTGACTGGCTTCTGGCATGGTGGCATAGACTGTCTGAACATGCCAGAAGGGGGCTTAGATGTGTCCTCCATACAGACTTAGGGAGGTGAGCAATGGGTGTCCCCAGTCATCAGAGAGGAGGCATCCCAGGGTGACAGCTCTCCAATAGGAATTACATCTCAATGACCTGGTCTGCAATCAAGTTGGCCATGGGGCTACAGACTCCAGGAAAGCATGCTGGGAAGTTAGGTGAGAATCCCTCCAAGCCTCCTCCTGGAGGCCAGTGGAGGGAATGGTTAGACGAGAGATTTGAATAGAGGAAGGGGGGCCCATCCTTGCCCGTTCCTTTGTCTTCTTTCTGTAGTTTGGAGCCAGGGACAAGTGCTGATCTTCTCTGAGACATCATAGAGCCCACCCTAGGAGGTCTGAGTCACCTTCCTCCCCAGAGACATCCCTGTCTTTTTTTTTTTTTTTGCTTCTTAGCAAAGAGCACCTTCAGATCTAATAGCCCTAACTGGAGTTAGGAGGCTGGACATAACTTTTAGTGATTTTTAATTTTAGTGAGGCGCTGAGAAGAAAAATTCCTGTCTTGTTTGGGATCCCCCATATTATAGAACCTTCTACACATGACTCAGAGACTCTGTTTTACCTCAGCTAGACAACCTAAAAGCAATATCAGGGTCCCTTAATTACTTAGTACCTTTCCCTAAAGCGAAGGAAGAGAGAGGCTCTCACTTCTTCCCAGACCTGAGGGAAGCTCTCAGGAGGGTAAGACGTCTCTGGCCCACGCTCTGCCTGCTAAGGCCTGACTGGCTCACACAGTACTGGCATCTAGGATTGGTATTTTCTATATCCCATTACCTTTAACTAGTCGCAGGGCACCACAGAAATTTGCTGAGATTTTCTGAAAGGTCGGTGAGTTGTTACCAGAGTGAACCCCATGCAAATGACAGGAGAGAAGCATTGTTTTCTAGAAGTAAATTAGGCATTTTTTTTGTGTGTGTGTGTGCATGTATTATGTGTCTGTTTAATGGAATATATATATATATATATATATATATATATATATATATATATATGCATAGTCATGCACACACACACACACACACACACACACACACACACATTGCCAGAAGTCAAAGTCAGGTGTCTTCTTTCTTTCTTTCTTTCTTTCTTTCTTTCTTTCTTTTTTTTTCTTCCGAGATAGGGTCTCTCGGTGAACCTACAGCTCACCAATTCAGCTGCACTGGCTGAGCAGAGACTTCCAGGGATCCTCTTGTCTTTACCTTCCCAGCACTGGAATTACAGACTCATACCACTGTACCCAGCTCTTTACAAGACAGCTAGAGACCTGAACTCAGGTTTTAATGTTTTAGCAGCAAGTGTTTTACACACTGAGCCATTTCCCATGTCCCCAAGACTTGCATGAGACTCAAAAGCAACCAGGGGCAAAGTTAGAAAGGAAATACCTCTTTGCTTGCTGGAGCATCAGACACAGAAAGCAAACTAGGCCTGGTAAGGATGAAAGACTGGGGCAGGTGAGCAAAACCATGATGGAGAAAGAGCCAGAAACAGGGAGCCCAGAGAGGAAAGCAGTAAGATCCTGAGGTTCAGGAAGTTAGACTTTTATGGTGGAAGAAGCCACACACTCCTACTTTCACATGTATACCTACACAAACACACATGCACACGGACACACACACACAAAGGCTTGTCCTCATGCAGCCACCCTAAACCCTACTGGAAATAATCCATCTTAGTGCAAAGCTGGAAATAATCCATCTTAGTGCAAAGCTGGAAATAATCCATCTTAGTGCAAAGCTGGAACCTCAGCTGCACAGGCGGCCTGTCTGGGTATCTGTCTACCTCTGTGTGTATGTATGTGCTTGTCTCCTCTCTCTCTTTCTCTCTCTCTCCCTCTCTCTTCCCCCTCCCCCTCCCCTCCCTCTCCCTCTCCCTCTGTTTGACTCTCTCTCTCTCTCTGTGTAACGCCATTTATTTGTGTGTGTGCCTATCATTGTATGCATTCCTCTCTGTGTGTGTACCTCTATGTGTGTGCCTGTCTGTACGGCTAGTTTTGTGTCAACTTGACACAGCTGGAGTTATCACAGAGAAAGGAGTTTCACTTGGGGAAATTCCTCCACGAGATCCAGCTGTAAGGCATTTTCTCAATTAGTGATCAAGGTGGGAGGTCCCCTTGTGGGTGGTGCCATCTCTGGGCTGGTAGTCTTGGTTCTATAAGAGAGCAGGCTGAGCAAGCCAGGGGAAGCAAGCCAGTAAGGAACATCCCTCTATGGCTTCTGCATCAGCTCCTGCCTTCTGACCTGCTTGAGTTCCAATCCTGACTTCCTTGGTGATGAACAGCAATGTGGAAGTGTAAGCCAAATAAACCCTTTCCTTCCCAACTTGCTTCTTGGTCATGATGTTTGTGCAGGAATAGAAACCCTAACTAAGACACTGTCTGTGTCTGCCTCTGTCTCTTTCTATCACACACACACTCACTCACACACACACACACACACACACACTCACTCACACACACACACACTTTTCCAAATGTCTGCTGTGTACAAGGCAGTGGCCCAACTATCACCTGCATTTACTCATTGACTCTTGATTAAATACCAGATTCCATGATTTAGATCCAATTATCAGTTAAGGAAACCACCACAGTAAGTTAAACAATCTGTCGAAATCACCTTGAGTGCATTATAAAACACTTGTCTTTGCTTGTCATGGTTTGCTTTTCTGTTCCTGTGATAAAATGCTAACCAAAAGCAACTTGCAGAGGAAAGGGTTTGTTTGGCTTATATTCCATTATTGAGGGAAACTAGGACTGCAACTCAAGGCAGGAACTGAAGCAGAGGCCATGAAAAGCTGCTTACTGGATTGCTTTTTTTTTTTTTTTTTTTTTTTTTTTAAGCAGAACACAGCACCATCTGCCCAGGGATGGTACTTCCCACAGTGGGCTGAGCCCTCCCACATCAATCCTTAGTCAAAAAATACCCACAGGTCAAACACAAGGAGGTAACTCCTCAATGGACATTCCCTCCTCCAAGGTGACTCTAGGTTGTATAGATTGAAAAAAAAAGATTATTACAATTGACATTTTGTCAACCAGACACACAAGTGCATAACCTTCAAACCATGACTTTTCCTTTCTTGTTTATCCTCAAGAGCTTAGAATACTCTCATAATATAAAACATAATGCAACTTTTAAAAATCCCACAATTTTCTCAACACTTTAAACCTTTACTATCAAGCCAGGTGTAGTGGCATTCAGAATGTAAAGGATGGAGGATTTCTGTGAGTTCCAGGCCAGCCAGGGATACATAGTGAGACCATCTCAAAAACAAACAGTCTTTTTTCAATGTCCAGGGTCTCTTGATTGTGGGTGCCTACAAAAATAAAAACATGTTAATTTTTATTCCAAGAGGAGGTAACTAGGGCACAATTGCAATCAGAGTAAAGCAAAATGAAAACTAGTGGTGTAAATAGATTGATGTCCAGTGTTTGGGGCTCATGAACTTCTGAGCTCCAAAGAGCTTGAACAGTTCCTAGCTCCGACACCCACAGCCCACAGCTTGTCTCTTGGCTCCATGCACATTTGCTGTTGAATTTGGTGGACCTCCCACAATAGTGGCAATTCCAATTTCCAGGGATCTTCATAGCAACCGAGGCTGTAGTTTCATGAAATGTCTCCTGACCTGGTTTAGGGACTCCAAACCTACCACGTGGTGACAAGCCTCAGACTCTATGACCCCTGCTGATTGCAGGGGTGCCCAGACCTCCACTTGGGGACTGGAGGAGGACATATTCCTATCTGTGTCAACTGTAGACTCATTCTTTTTTATGTATTTATTTATTATTTACTTACTTATTTTTGGTAACATTTAATTTCAAAAATTGAATAAAAAATTTATCATACTGGGTGTCTTAGTCAGGGTTTCTATTCCTGCACAAACATCATGACCAAGAAGCAAGTTGGGGAGGGAAGGGTTTATTCAGCTTACACTTCCATATTGCTGTTCATCACCAAGAAAGTCAGGACTCCTTGAGTTCGTCCAGTCCTTCGTCCTCGACTACGTCTCCGGTACCTCCCTACGAGAAATGACCGAACGAAGGGGGTACGCTTGCTCAGCCTGCTCTCTTATAGAACCCAAGACTGCCAGTCCAGAGATGGTCTCACCCACAAGGGGCCTTTCCCCCTTGATCACTAATTGAGAAAATACCCCACAGCTGGATCTCATGGAGGCACTTCCCCAACTGAAACTCCTTTCTCTGTGATAACCCCAGGCTGTGTCAAGTTGACACGTAAAACCAGCCAGTACAATTGAACCCTTGTCAACTTGACACACAAACACATCACTAGTAAGCCTCAACCCTTAGTTCTTATTCATCCCCAAGATCTAAACAACTTTAAAAGTCCTACAGTCTTTACATATTAAAAGTTCAATCCTTTTAAAATATCCAATATCTTTTAAAATCCAAAGTCTTTTTACAATTAAAAGTCTCTTAACTGTGGGATCCACTAAAATATTTTCTTCCTTCAAGAGGGAAAAATATCAGGGCACAATCACAATCAAAAGCAAAAATTAAACTCCAACTGTCCAATGTCTGGGATCCAACTCACAATCTTCTGGGCTCCTCCAAGGGCTTGGGTCACTTCTCCAGCCATGCCCTTTGTAACACACAACTTGTCTTCTAGGCTCCAGCTGCCTGTACTCCACTGCTGCTGCTGTTCTTGGTGGTCATCTCATGGTACTGGCACCTCCAAAATGCTGCTGTCTTCCACTGTAACTTGGCTTCAACAATAGCCTCTCATAGGCTCTCTTCATGGTGCCAAGTCTCAACTCCTTTGCATGACCCCTTCAGTCCTGGGCCATCAATTGCAACTGCGGCTGCACCTTCACCAATGGACTTCTGTGGCCTCTCACAGTGCGTCTATGGCCTCAGCTTCTCTGTGTGACCCCTTCATGCCTTCAAAACCAATTATCACCTGGGTAACTCTTACACATTACCAAGTCCTGCTGCAGCACGAGGTACAACCTTGGCTATCTCTGGAACACAGCCTCTGTGCTCTCAGAAAACACTTCCCAGAAGATGTCACCTCAATGATGCTGGTCTCTTCTTAATCACCGCTAACTTCTTAGCTCCAGCAAACAAGCATCAATAGTCCCAGTAAGGAAAAGTTTTTACTTTAGTAGTTCTGGTATCTTGTTAATCACAGATGACTCTTCAGCCACAGGTAACCAGAACCACAGAATCTTCACAATCCAAAATAGCAATGGCCCTGAAAAGAGTCTTTAATTTTCTGTCTGAAATTTCACAAGCCAGGCCTCCATCTTCTGCACTATTCTCAACATTATCTTCCAAGCTCCTATACAACATCTGACAGAGCACTTAACACCAATCTTCTAGCCCAAAGCTCCAAAGTCCTTTCACAGTCCTCCCCAAATCATGGTCAGGTTGTCACAGGTTATGGGGTGATACGACCATGGTTAAACAGAATCAGTCCCAAAGATAAGGACGTGTTTGTAGATGACCAAGAAGCAAGTTGGGGAGGGAAGAGTTTATTCAGCTTACACTTCCACACTGCTGCTCATCACCAAGAAAGTCAGGACGGGAACTCAAGCAGGTCAGGAAGCAGGAGCTGATGCAGAGGCCATGGAGGGATGTTCCTTACTGGCTTGCTTGCCCCATGGCTTGCTCAGCCTGCTCTCTTATAGAACCCAAGACTGCCAGTTCAGAGATGGTCTCACCCACAAGAGGCCTTTCCCCCTTGATCACTAATTGAGAAAATACCCCACAGCTGGATCTCATGGAGGCACTCCCCCAACTGAAGCTCCTTTCTCTATGATAACCACAGGCTGTGTCAAGTTGACACATAAAACCAGCCAGTACACTGGGGAATGCTATATATTCTTTTAAAAAAATTTATTTATTTTTCTTAAAAAATTTTTTGTAGACTCGTTCTTATCTACTCTAGGAGAGATGGTGTTTTAAAATTGAGATGGCTGGACACATGCAATCAAGTTACCATATAGCAGAGTTATGGTCTGTCAGAAATTCTCACTGATTCCAACCTGTTGCCTAAGGGAATCAGCCACAGAACTGTCCCAGTGGGAGAGCTGGGGAGAGTGGGTCCTTTTTGGCTGGCAGCACACAGCATGCCTTCTGCCCCCATTTGGAATTCTTATCCTCCTCCTCCTGGACCTTAGATGAAGGTGAGGATGAGGGGAAGGTGGAGAGAAGAGGCTCAGAAACTCCCCTTAGGAAGCAGGGAAGGAGTGAAGATCTTCCACGCCTGGCTGCATGAATTTCAAGACTTTCCTTTGGTAGTGGGACCAGATGCCTCTGGGTGACTGGTGTAGAATAAGGTAGATTGTCATCACCTCATTGAAGTTTTGCTCCCTCAGAGAGTTGATGGTGTTTCTTCAGGCTTATACCCCGTGACTCTCCTGGTCTTGACACTGCTAGGGCTTGGAGCACCTGGGAAACTCTGTTGAAGTAGTTAGTAACTGTGCCTTGCTGTCCCTGATCATAGTGTGTGTCATGGTTTGGCGGATGGTTGGCCTCCTTCTGGGACTGATCATCAGCAGTTCTAAGACGACATTGAGAATATCAGTGGAAACATGAGAATGCTGATGTTTGTGGTGATGGTCTGACACTTCACCTCTGGAATAGATCTGCTTAGGAAAGTCAATCACCAGTGCCAGACCCAGCTGGTCAGTCAACATGAAAACCACAACTGGGGGAATGAGGATGATTATAGGCAAGAAAGAAAGAAGAGACAGATATGGGAGTGCTGCAGTTCAATACTATGCCAGCAGTGAGTGTATTTTCAGTGTCTTTTAGGGCAGTAACACAAAGCATGGCCACTTCTAGAAATTTAAACAATGAGCATAAATGCTTAAGTGTTAAGTTCATGGTACACAGTATCTGTTGGTACCATTTTTGCTTGCTTCTGTGAAGGCCTGCCTGCCAGGAGTCACCAAGGTCGGTCAGGGTCTGCTGGCAGATTTCCTAGCCTACTGATGCAAGAAATGATAACAGGAGCTATACTTGAAGCTCAAGGTAAAGGGCTGAACATTATATTAACCTTGGTGAAAGGAACAGGAGGCCTCTGGATGTGGGCAGATATCTTATGTAAGTCATTGTTTCTGCTAGCTTGTGTTTTTCCCCATGACACTGCAAAGTATGTAAAGGCTATAAGAAATATATTTGAGGCTGGCATGGCATAGACCTGCAGCCCTCTCCCTTCTTTCTTTTGTCTCTGAGTAATCTCTAGGTCTTCTTACGATCATCCTAACTACCCCCTACCTCCAGGACTTACCAACTGCATACCAGCAGGAGTAGTACAGGGTGACACCCAGACAGGCTGATCTGACAGTTTGGGGATTTAAGTGGGTTCACCACTTAAACTGAGTGCTTGGAAAAGTTAAAGGTGGGGTGAGTATCTCTCTGGAGTAAAGCCATAGGAAAACACAGATAAGAGAGCTCAGAAAAAGCAAGGGAGCTTGGAAAAGGAAAAGGACTAAGAAGAAGAAAAAAGAAACAAAAATGGGAAATGGAAGTGGACCTATGATTGTGTACAAACACTTAAGAAAATGCTGTGCACTCACAGGACTAAAGTAGTGTGACAACAATTATATAACATTTTAGATTTTTCAGAGAAGGTTTGTCCTTGGATAAATTTAGCAACCTGTAAAAAATTTGGGGAAAGACTTCAAGATTATTATGATGTGTATGGACCAGGTAAAATGCCTATAGATATTTTCAGTCTCTGGACCTTTATTAGAGATAATTAAGACCCTAGACATGAGAGGGAGAAATAGGTTTCAGGAAGGCAGCCTCCATCTGGGGATTCTTCCAAGAAGAAGGGAGAAAATAAAACTAAGCCACCTCCTCTTGCAGAATTTTCTCTAGAGTTATAACCAACCATTTTCCTTTGATGCCTATTGTAATTGGGCATAGACTTGCAGTAAAGAACCTTCATTTTTATCAGCTAACAATATATCATCCATATAATGAACTATGCACACATGTGGATATAAACATCTAACAATGGCAATTGCTTGAGCTACAAATTTTTGGCATAAAGTGGGAGTTTTAACTATGCTCTGTGGTAAAACTTTCCAGTGGTATCTCCTCATAGGTCCTTTAAAGTTGGTAGAGGGACACTAAAGGCAAATAGCTTCCAATATGGGGATGAAAGGGAATGGTATAAAAGCAGTCCTTTAAATCTAGTGTAATCTGAAGTGGAAACTTAATGATTCTTTGGAAAGTCTGTTGGATGGTGTTTTGCTGGGGCAAACACATGAAGGAACAGTTTGTAAAAGTGGACACAGGTGTTAAAGGCTAAGGCAGACTTGTGAAGGACTGTTTCACTGAAGCAGGCACAGGAGAGAAGATGTTCTGCTAAAGCATGTAAAAGGACAAATGCTTAATGATTCTTTGCTAATGACACACATGTACTGGTCTGCCTTACATTGTTTAGTTGAGCTGCATTTGTCAGAATGCTATAGAAATGCTCCAAAAAGACTTCTGGTGCTGTACTGCCTTTTGTTGCTGCTTTCAAGGACTCAGGCTGGTTGGATGCATGTGCTGAGGTAAGAGCTGTGCTGAGGCAAGGCACATGCAGGACATGGGATGTATGGAGGGTATAAATAGGACTCCACAGAGTGACAGAGACAGCTTGGCCTGCTGGTACAGCTATCTGTGCAACAGTTGTGGATCTCAAGTCTTCACTTCCCTGATGCTGGTGAGAATCTGGAGAAAGAGGAACACTCCTCCATTGCTGGTGGGACTGCAAACTGGTACAACCACTCTGGAAATCAGTTTGGTGTTTCCTTAGAAAATTGGACCTAGTCCTACCTGAGGACCCAGCTATACCACTCCTGGGCATATACCCAGAAGATGCTGTAACTTGTAATAAGGACACATGTTCTACTATGTTCATAGCAGCCTTATTTATAATAGCCAGAAGCTGGAAAGAACCCAGATGTCCCTCAACAGAGGAATTGACACAGAAAATGTGGTACATTTACACAGTGGAGTACTATACAACTATTAAAAACAACATATTTATGAAATTCTTAGGTAAATGGATGGATCTGGAGGACATCATCCTGAGTTAGGTAACCCAGTCACAAAAGAACACACCTGATATGCATTCACTGACAAGTGGATATTAGCCCAGACACTCAAAATACCCAAGATATAATTTGCAAAATACATGAAACTGGAGAAGAAAGAAGACCAAAGTGTGGATACTTTGATCCTTCTTAGAAGGGGGAAAAATACCCATGGAAGGAGTTACAGAGACAAAGTTTGGAGAAAAGACTGAAGGAATGACCATCCAGAAAGTGCCCCACTTGGGGATCTATCCCATAAACAACCACCAAGCCCAGACACTATTGCAGATGCCAACAAGAGCTTGCTGGCAGGAGCCTGATATAGCTGTCTCCTGAGAGGCTCTGCCAGTGTCTGGCAAATACAGAAGTGGATGCTCACAGTTATCCATTAGATGGAGCACAGGGTCCCCAATGAAGGAGCTAGAGAAAGTATCCAAGGAGCTGTAGGGGTTTGCAGCCCCATAGGAGGAACAACAATATGAACTAACCTGTAACCCCCAGAGCTCCCTGGGACTAAACCTCTAATCAAAGAAAACACATGGTGGGACTCATGTCTCTAGCTGCATATGTAGCAGAGGATGGCCTAGTCAGCCATCAATGGGAGGAGAGGCCCTTGGTCTTGCAAAGATTCTATGCTCTAGTATAGGGGAATGTCAGGGCCAGGAAGTGGAAAAAGGGGGAGGAGGGAGTGGATAGGGGATTTTCAGAGAGGAAACTAGGAAAGGGGATAACATCTGAAATGTAAATAAGGAAAATATCTAATAAAAAAAAATCTACCACAAAAGGTACAGATCAGTAGGGACCAATTGCAAACTCTTAAATGATTTTCAAAAATTATTGGGAGATATTAACTGTCTGAGGCCTGCAATTGGATTAAGTATGAGTAATTTGTTTCAAACTTTACTAGGAGATTTGAATTTAAACAGTCTAAGATGTCTAACAGCTGAAGCAGAAAATTTAACTCTTGTTGAACAAACACTGGAAAAGGCATAGGAGCATAGAATTGACTGTAAACTTGATGGTATTCTGATCATTTTACCTTCAATACATTCTCCAACTGGGCATATTATATATACAAAGGGAAGATAGTATTATGGGATGGATTTTTTTTAAGCTCATAAAGTACAAGATTGATGACTTTACTGGCTCTGTCAACTTGACACAGGCTAGAGTTATCACAAAGAAAGGAGCTTCAGTTGGGGAAGTGCCTCCATGACATCCAGCTGTGGGGTATTTTCTCAATTAGTGATCAAGGGGGAAAGGCCCCTTGTGGGTGGGACCATCTCTGGACTGGCAGTCTTGAGTTCTATAAGAGAGCAGACTGAGCAAGCCAGGGGAAGCAAGCCAGTAAGAAACATCCCTCCATGGCCTCTGCATCCGCTTCTGCTCCCTGACCTGCCTGAATTCCAGTCCTGACTTCCTTTGGTGATGAACAGCAATGTGGAAGTATAAGCCGAATAAACCCTTTCCTCCCCAACTTGCTTCTTGGTCATGATGTTTTGTCCAGGAATAGAAACCCTGACTAAGACAATGACATATATACAAATGATTTCTGAATTGATTATTAAAAGTTGAATAAGATTGTGTCAGTTGGCAATTGAAATTGTGGAACCTCTTACAAATGCTGAGGTTATGTCATTATTAGTGATTAGTGATGATTGGCAAAAAGCTTATAGCAACTTCTTGGGTAAAATTAATAACAAATATCCAAAAACCAAGCATATACAGTTTATAAAAAGAACTAATTGGATTCTTCCATGTATAGTACAGAGAACACCAATTCCAGAGGCACCAACATTTTATACTAATGCAAACAAGATGGGGATGGCAAGATATAAAGCAGATTAAGACAAGCAAGGTTGTCAAAATTCCATATACATTGGTTCAAAAAATAGAACTATATGCTATCCTTATGGTATTATTAGATTATCCTGAACCTAACATAGCAACTGATTCTTTATATGCAGAAAGAATTATTTTAAATATAGGACTGCTGAATTTGTACCCGATAACTTGGAATCAACTTTGTTATTTATACAATTACAACAGGCCATCAGAAGTAGAAATTGTCCATTATATATTATTCATATTTGGTCTCACACAGGTTCACCTGGTCTATTAGCTCAAGGAAATGATGAAATTGACCAATTACTAATAGGAAATGTGTTAGAGGCCTCAAAATTTCATGAGAAACATATTAATGGGAAAGGTTTAAAGACAATTTCTATCACTTCTATCAATTTCTATCAAGTCAAAGAAATAATTAAAATAAATTCCTATGTGTTCTCTATACAACCAAATTTTGCTACCTGCTGGTAGTGACCCTAGGCAGATGGGTGTTTTCCATTTTGTGGAATTTGGAAAGTAAAGGTATACACACCATACCATTGACACATTCTCAGAATTTTGATGAGCAACTGCCCCAAGTTCTGAAAAAGCTGATTGTATAATTACACATTTATTGGAAATTATGGCAAAATATGAGAGATTGGGTTGTCATGGAACAGCTGCAAATTGGAAGAAGAAAACAAAGGATCCCACAAATTAAGAGCTGGTTATTGCTGAGTAGTACTCCATTGTGTAAATGTACCACATTTTCTGTATCCATTCCTGTGTTTAAGGACATCTGGGTTCTTTCCAGCTTCTGCTATTATAAATAAGGCTGCTATGAACATAGTGGAACATGTGTCCTTATTACAAGTTGCAGCATCTTCTGGGTATATGCCCAGGAGTGGTATAGCTGGGTCCTCAGGTAGGACTAGGTCCAATTTTCTAAGGAAACACCAAACTGATTTCCAGAGTGGTTGTACCAGCTTTCTTTTTTTTTTTTTTTTTTAAGATCTATTTTTTATCTATTATATGTAAGTACACTGTAGCTGTCCTCAGACACTCCAGAAGAGAGCGCCAGATCTTGTTACGGATGGCTGTGACCCACCATGTGGATGCTGGGATTTGAACTTATCACCTTCGGAAGAGCAGTCGGGTGCTCTTACCCGCCGAGCCATCTCACCAGCCCCCTGTACCAGCTTTCAATCCCACCAGCAATGGTATTTTCCACATCCTTGCCAGCATCTGCTGTCATCTGAATTTTTGATCTTAGCAATTCTGACTGGTGTGGGGTGAAATCTCAGGGTTGTTTTGATTTGCATTCCCCTGATGATTAAGGATGTTGAACATTTCTTTAGGTACTTTCCTGCCATTCAATATTCCTCAGTTGAGAATTCTCTGTTTAGTTCTGTTCCCCAATTTTTAGTAGGGTTATTTGGTTCTCTGGAGTCTAACTTCTTGAGTTCTTTGTATATATTGAATATTAGCCCTCTACTCAGCTATTAAAAACAATGACTTCATGAAATTTGCTTGCAAATGGATCTAGAAAATATCATCCTGAGTGAGGTTAACTCAGTCACAAAAGACCACACATGGTATGTACTCACTGATAAGTGGGTATTAGACAAAGAGCATGGAATACCCACGATACAACTCATAGATCACATGAAGTTCAAAAGGAAGACCAAAGAGTGGATGTTTTAGTCCTACTTAGAAGGGGGTGTAACGTCCCCTCCCCCATCAGCATGGCTGATGCTAAGACGTGCCTTGGAGAGCCACAAGAGGTGGCATCCTTTGTTTTGTTAATTAGCACCTGAACTAGCCTGGTGCTCAGCCTGCTCCTGTGTGTCTTCCTGGACCCCTGCTCTGCCCAGCTCACTGGTGGGACATCCCACAATGCTTCAGGCTTCCCGTCAAACTCCAGATGCCTGCGCAGAACCGACTGGGGGGGGGCGGGGGGGGGCGGGCCCCCCCCCCAAGAGAAATCCCTTCAATAAATCAGACGCTTCGAGCAGCCACGTTGTTCTAGCGTTATTCTTTTCTCCCCAACCCTAGCTTATCGTTTCAGCCCTGGACCATCCCCAGAGAACCCAGTCTGCTATGTGGGGGTTTACTGCAGGCAGTGGACACCAACAAGGGAGAACAAAATAATTAAGGGAAGTAGAGTGTGGGAGGGACTTGGGAGGAAGAGAAAAGGGGGAGAGGAAAAAGGAAGGGAAAAATCAGGTATGAGAGGAGATGGAGGAGATGTACAGAGGGACACCAAATTGAACAGAGGTGTGTAGCAATGGGGATGGGGACCTGAGGGTAGCAACCAGAAAATCCCAGATGCCAGGAAAGCAAGAGCCTTCCAGGACCCCATGGGGATGACATTAACTGAAATACCCTGCAAAGGGGAGGGAGAACCTGTCAAGACCATATCCAGAGGTTAGGCATGGGCCACCCACCCAACTCCAAAATTTTAACTCAGAATTGCTCCCATCTAAAGGAAATACAGAGACAAAGAGTAGGGCAGAGACTGAAGGAAAGGCCATCCAGAGACTGCCCCATCTGGGGATCCATTCCACATGCAGACACCAAACCCAGACACTATTGCTGATGCCAAGAAGTGCTTGCTGACAGGAGCCTGATACAGCTGTCTTCTGAGAGGGTCTGCCAGATCCTGACCAACACAGATGCGGATACTCGTACCAACCATCAGATGGAGCACAGGGACCCCAATGCAGGAGTAGGGGAAGGACTGAAGGAGCTGAGGAGCCCTTACCTGGCATTAGTGGGAGGGGAGGCCCTTGGTCCTATGAAGGCTTGATGCCCCAGTATAGAGGAATACTAGGGCATTGGCAATGAGGCAGGAGTGGGTTGGTGTGTGGGGAGCTCCCTCATAGAAGCAGGGTAAGGGGGTTGCAGAGAGGAAACCTGGAAAGGGGATAGATAATATTTGAAATGTAAGTAAATAAAAAATAAATAAATAATAAAAAAGAGCTGGTTATTGGATCAGACAATTCACTGAGCTCAGCACACACTATGAGCAAATGCACCATGAAATTCAGGTTCAAAAGAAGTTGATAAGAAAATGGATATCCCAAAACACACATTGTCCAGGCTGGGGAGCTGGCTCTGGTGTCCAGAAGGTCTGTTTCTTCCTCAGAAGACCTGCATTTGTTCTCAGGACCCAGGTCAGATGGCCCACGACTGCCCTAACTCAATCTCAAGGAAATCTGACACCTCTGGACTCTAATGGCACCCATACTGCACACTCAAAGGTATTATACAACACTTAAAATAATGATAAAAAATCTTTCTATATAATTTTATTTATATGACCCCTGAAGATCAGAAGAGAGCATTAAATTTCCTAGAAGTGGAATTATAGGCAGTTGTAGTGAGCATTTGGTTTATTAAAAAACCCAGTTAAGATATGTGAATGTCTCACAGCCATCCACTGGAATGAGTGAAGAAGCTAGAAAAAGGACCTAAGGAGCTGAAGGGGTTTGCAGCCACATAGGAGGAACAATAATATGAACTAACCAGTACCCCCAGAGCTCCCAGGGACTAAACCACCAACCAAAGAATATACATGGTGGGACTCATGGCTCCAGCTGCATATGTAGCAGAGGATGGCCTAGTTGGCCATCAATGGGAGGAGAGGCCCTTGGTCCTGTTAAGGCTCTATGATCCTTTGAATGCTGGACACACACTGCACTAGCCTTCGAAATTCTAATGTATGTGTGATTTTGCAAATCTGATTCCATAATTTATGGGTTTGTGTACCTCTCATGATAATTTTTGTCTCTAGGTATTTTGTGAAATATTCTTTATATGGAACATTTCTTAGAACTGATTTGTTTTGTTTTGTTTTTCAGGACAGGGTTTCTCTGTGTCGCCCTAGATGACCTGGAACTCACTTTCTCAATCAGACCGACCTTGAACTCTGAGACCTGCCTGCCTCTGCCTCCAAGTGCTGGGATTAAAATTGCATTCAGTTTATTCATAAAATTGTCCTATATTGTCCGGTGTGTGAAAAAATTTGAAGTGTAGAATTGTCATGTAGGAACCTAGCAGCTATGAAATGAATTGTAGAGAGGAAAAATTGCAAAGTTCTTAAGTGCTTATTATGAGAGAATCATTAAAGTAAAGAAACCAAAGCCTGAATGAGGCCAGCAACAGTGAGTTAGGAGTGGAAGAAAAGGTGAACTCCCAGGGCATCACTGAAACAGAGAGGCTCCCATAGGTATGTCTGAGTGCCTGACTCCACGTGTTCCACAGAAAGGAGGACTCCAGAGAGCCACATGTGTGTAAGGAAGATATAGAGGCTAATTATGGAGTAGAGTACAGCGACTGTCTAAGGGACCTGATTTGATCTGAGGAAACCCACAAACTTGTGAGGAACCTGCATCAAGATAGAAAGAGAGCTGTGGAGATGGTTCAGTCAATAGAGTGTTTCTGTGCAAACAGGAAGACCTGATTTCAGATCTCCAACACCCACATAAAAGGACAGGTATCACAGTACATGTCTGTAACCCTAGCACTGGTGTCCTAGTTTCATTTCTGTTGTTGTAACAAACAGCCTGACAGCAACATCAGGGAGAAAGGGACTAACTTGGCTCACAGTTCCAGGTTATAGTTCATCACTGCACAGAAGTCAAGACAGGGACTTTAAGGTATCACATTCACAATCGAGTGATCAAGTGAGGAGAGACACAATACATTCAAATGGTGCCTGCTTCATCTCATCTAGGTCTCTTCTAACTCATAGAGCTTAGGATTGCCTGCCTAGGGAATGGTGCCACCCATGATGGGCTAGGTCTTCCTATAACACTTAACAGTCAAGAGAATTCCTAGAGAGGAACACAGGTCAACCTGGTCTAGACATTTTCTGAATTGATGCTTTCTTCTCAGCTGATTTTTCTTTGTGGCAAATTGACATTGAAAACTATCAAAACTAGGGAAGTAGAGATAGGAAGATCTCAAAGGTTTGTTGGCCAACCTAGTCTAGAAAAATCAGTGAATGCTAAGTTCAGTAAGACCCTGAATCAAACAATAAAGTGGAGCCAGGAGTGGTGGCTCATGCCTTTAATTCCAGCACTTGAAAGGCAGAGACCAGACAGATCTCAGTGAGTTTGAGGCTTTGTCTGCAGAGCAAATTCCAGGCCAGGTAGGTCTGCAAAATAAGACTATGTCTTAAACAAAACAAAACAAAACAAAACAAAACAAAACAAAACAAAACACCAGACAGTCATGGTGAAATGTGCCTTTAATTCAAGTAGAGGCAGGCAGATCTTTGTGAATTTGAAGCTAATACCAGGAATGCCAAGGAAACACAGAGAAACACTGTCCCAAAATAAATGAATGAATAAACAAACAAATTAATTAACACAGTGAAGAGTAATTGAAAAAGGCATCCAAGACTGACCTCTGCCTCCACACAGATGCAGTACTGTGTGCACATTCAAACATGGGTGACTACAAGATAGACAGAGCAGATGATAGTAGAATAATTGAGTGGGCTGAAAAGAGAATTAGACTAAGGAAAAGGACACAGTGATGGACATCTACTGTGATGGACACCATGAAGGAACAGCACTCAGGGCAGTGGACTCAGACGCGGGCCCTTTTGGAAGACAAGGGAAGGAGATTTCTAAGGATTTTTGAAAGACAGGGCAATTGCAAGTGTTTGATGCTGCAGAGTCCACAGACAATTATGACTGAAAAGACAATTCTGAAATTTACATAGAAAAGAAAGATGGACGTGCAATATGATACAGCTAGAGGCCTGAGTAAGAGGTAGCAGTACAGCTCAGTTGTAGATTAATCAATCTAGCATGCTTATGGCTTTGGGCTCCATTCCCAACACACATACACATGCACACACAAACAGACACACAGACACAGACACACACACACACAGACACACACACAGGCAAAGGGTGTGATCCTACAAAGCACACACAAACAGTTCAATCAAGTGAAACTTTATAACGAGTAAAAATTATCCAACAGCAAATATTTAATGAGAAGAAAATATGCTTTCAATTGATGGGAAAATATAAGGAAACATGTTATAAAACTGTACAAGTGAGTCTATTCTCCTCTGAGACTGAATTTGAGATTATCTTGCCTCAGCCTTCTGGGTGCTGAGATTACATGGGTCATCTGGCTCCTCCTCTTCCTCCTCCTCCTCTTCCTCCTTCTCTTCCTCCTCCTCCTCCTTCTTCCTTCTCCTCCTCTTCCTCCTCTTCTAGTTTTTTTTAAAGGCACCCATATAGGATTTACAGATCTACTCTAAGACTTTCCTGGTTGGGGCTGAGAACACAGCTGACTTGACAGAGTGTAGTTCAAGGTCATTCTTTACATTATTAAGGCTAATCTGGAATTCATGAGAACTTGTCTCAAAAAAATAACAATAAAATAAATACTTTAAATTCATTTTCCCTTCTCCCAAGTTTCTTTACTTTTTATTTTAAAATCTATTTTCTGTAGCAACTCTGTTTTCTAAAATGTAATATGACACACAGAACTTTAAGTGTTACAGAAACTGTATTGAATATTTAAAAAGAAAACAGAGCTGGATGTGGTAGCAGAGGCAGATGAACCTCTGTGAGTTCCAGACTAACCAGGGCTGCATAAGATCCTGTCTCAAGAACAACAACAAAAGTGGAAAAAGAAAACAGAAAAAAAATTAATAAATTTCATTTAATCTGATATGTTCATTTTAATGTACATCTAACATAGAAAATGTTAATAAGATATTTTACATTTTAAAATTGCTGTCTAATACCCAATAATCCAATATTATGTACATTATTAAATATATATATATAGAGAGAGAGAGAGGGAGAGAAAGAGAGAGAGAGGGAGAGAGAGAGAGAGAGAGAGAGAGAGAGGAGTTTCCCACACAGCCAAGGATTCTGATGGAGAAATTACCTGCTCTGGCTAGACATTGCACCATTATCTTGTAGCTAAAGGGATGTCTTGAAGATGCTTGTTTAGGTCATCCAAACAAAGAGGGTAGCTGTTATCCAGGTGACTTTTCCCCAGGGCTTCTATGGAGTGGATGTTGGCCTTGGGCATCACATGTTACCTCATTTAGTATTTGCAGAATTCCCATAGAACCTTACAAGCTATGTCACTTACAAGCTATGCACTGGAGGCAGGATGCTTGATCAAGTCTCATGGTCAAGTAAACAGAGTCTGGATTTGGTCCGTGCCATCCCAGAGACTGAGGGGAGAGAAACAGACAGAATGGTACAGATGGTTCAGGTTGGATCAGCAGAGTAGGAGCCAGGATCTCTGAAGAAATCGAGGGAAAAGGTTGGATAGATGTGGAGTGAGCTGGCACAGCCAGGCAGATGTGTGGAATGTAGGAGCTCTTACTGTGTGTGATGGGCCTCCTTATCCTGCAGAGTCCAAGATTTTGGATGGGAAGGGAGACCACAGGATGATGAAGTGGGCAGCAATCTGAAGGTGAAAGGGGTGTGTGTGTGTGTGTGTGTGTGTGTGTGTGTGTGTATTTTGGTAAAGGAAGGTGGTAGAAGGACAGGTGTGCACACTGTGGGGTCGGGGGCAGAGCAGGGTGGAGGGCAGGAAGAGAGAACTGGGTGAAGGTCAGAACTTCCATGCAGAATCCAGAAAGGGATGTAAGCCTTGGCTGCTTCTCCAGCTGCTGCAGGAGAGTAGCTAGGAAGAGGAGTCCCTAAGGGGAGCAGAAGAGAGGAAACCAGGCAGGTATCAATGCCTGTAGACTGACAGGAGGGGATTAGGGAATTCTGGAGAGAAATAGGAGGAAGGCCAGTGAAGAACTGCCCAGGAGAAAGAGGTCATGAACCAGAGCAGGTTCTTTAGATGCAAGACTGGGATGGTGGAGACAGTCCAGCTTCCCACCTGATCACCTCCTTTAAGGGGTTCTTAGCTACTGCCCAGGCTAGACAGGAGGGGAGGAGGAGGAGCCTGAGGATGACCTGTGGGACTCAGACCACACAGACCAGCGAGGGGGCCTGTTCTGTCATCTCCCCATAGAGCCCAGCACTTGATTGTCCCCAGATCTCAAGCCTAGACAGTTTTATTCAATGGAAACTCCGTTTCTGCCTAGACCTTGCTCCAAGGAGACTTTGTTCTGATGCCCACCTCTGCCACTTTAGTGATCAACACCCCCACCAAGTTTAATATCTATTAAACATGAAATTTCAGGAACAGCATCTCAGCTTCAGAATAGGAATCCCGAGGCCAATGGTGGAGGAGCAGGAGAGCTCCCTTAGGTTAGGTGAACGCAGACCAGGGATTCTGGAGAATCTAGGCTGGACCGAAAACAGCCTTCCTAAGCTTGGATCCATTCTCTAAGAACTGAGAGGACATCCCAGGACGAATGGAGGGGGCTCAACTGAGGTTGACACTAAAGTGTTGTTTTTCCCCTCAAGCTCAGGATCTGCAGATGTCTTCCTCAGAATAGACTGCTGCAGTTGCAGAGAGGAAGGTGGGAGGCAGACATTAGATCAAGCATCTAACATAGAAAATGTTAATAAGGTATTTTACAGTGTGTTTTTGCATCAGACTGGGACCACATCCCTACCTGACATCCATCGCTCTGCACCCTTCCCCACCCCACCTCTGCCTCCCACCTTAGGGTAGCTGCGCGGAGGCCAATGGCAAATGCCTGTTAACTAAGTTCAATACAAAGCAACCGCATTCCCGAGGTTTCATTGACCCAAGGATTCCTCACATCTATTGATTTCACGAATTCCAAACTTCTGAACTATCCGTCTTGATAGATATTCTGTCTTTCCTTAGTAATGTTTGCTTCAAAGTTGCAAAATGAGTCTTTAATGACAAAAAAATTTGGGTTCTTGTAAAAAACAAACAAGCAAGCAAACAAGCAAACAAACAAACAAACAAACAAACAAACTGCTGCTAAATCCTAGCTCAGCAGAGCTTGGAGGATGAGGGCGGTGTGACTTATAAGGGAGAGATCCAAGAGGTCATCACGAGCTGCTCATGTGGTACTTGGAGAGCGCGCTCAGGCAGTTGCTCAGAGTTGTCCCGCCCTCCATGCTCCCAGCGGTGCGCAGCGGCCCAACTTGGTGCTAGGGGTCTCACAAGCCCCTTCCTTTAGGGCTGCGATCATGTTCCAGCCTGCGGCCAAGCCGGGCTTCATCATAGAGTCCTTGGTGGCCAAGTGCAGTGGCTCTGGCAGGAGTATAGGCAGTGGGGGCTCAGGTTCCCATCCGCTGGCTGTGACTGCCTCAGAGTAACTGCTCAGGCCCAAGGCTCTTAACTACCCTCACCCCACTGAGGCCAAAAAGGCTTTGGTGAGTCCTTGTTGCTTCTTCTGCTTGAGCCAGCCTCTTGCTCATGGAGGGCCCTGGCTGGTGTTGCCCCAGACCATGAACCAAAGGGCCCTAATGATGCATCGCGCTCACCAGCTGGGCTCCTCCTTGCTTCAACCCCTCACTCTTTCTTCAGCGTCCAGCATCCGGACCCTCTCCACTTCTACCCCTGGGTGCTTCGGAATCGTTTCTTTGGTCACTGCCCCCAGGGTGAGTGTCCATTCTCTGCTGGTGACCCCGGGATGCCAGGGAGGCTTGGTGCAGCTGCACAACTGTTCAAAAGTTGTCGGGGGCAAGGCTTAGGGATCAGCCTTGACAGTATGTAAGCCATCACATTAGCCTGTGGTCTGTTGTGTTGGGCTCCTACCTAGGAAGTGAGATTGGGACCTCAAGCTTCCCAAGGAATAATGCCAGTTGGGACAGAAGGAATAGATAGAGCTTCCTAGGAGCCTTTTCAGGCCTTCCAGTGATGAACCCCATTCTCCTTTAAGGCTAAACTAGTCCCATTCCTGAAAGTGCTGACCCTCTGCCCTTCCAGAACTTTGAGCTGTAATCATACTTATCTGCCTTGTCACCACAACTTGTGGCACATCTTGTCAGGGGAAAGTCCACCTGCACTCCATGGCTCTGTGGGAAGCAGGGCAGTGTGGTGCGTTGACTCAGATGTCTTGACTTTTCTCAGCGTCCTAAGCCAGACTTTGCCCAATCACATTGGCCTCTCTGACCCAGAATGGGCTAAAGGTTGGAATCAGCAAGCCGGCTTTCTTCACCAATGGCCTCCAGGAGCCCACCTCGTTGCTTGAGCTCAGGACAGTCCTCTTGAATGAGTGGTGGGAGAGGAGGGCTTTTAAGGTCATATCTAGTCTCACCCCACCCTGTTTCTAACTGGTTTCCTAATTAAGACCCCTCCAAAAGACTTAAGCCTGAAGAAACACCATCAACTCTGAGAGAGCAAAAACTCAGTGAAGTAATGACAACCTACCAGATTCTACAACATCAGTCACCCAGGGGCGACTGCTCCCACCACCAAGGGAAAGCCTTGAAATTCATGCAGCCAGGCCTGAAGATCTTCACACCTTCTCTGCTTCCTAAGGAGAGCTTCTGAGCCTCTTCTCTTCACCTTCTCCTCACCTTCATCTAAGGCACACACACACACACACACACACACCAGTTATCTGACTTTCCCAAGGAAAAGAGAGTTGTGTTCATTGCAGATAATTTTCTTCCTTGGATTTTTAGTTTTCTTTCACTAAAAGACAAAAAAAATTGGCCTTTATTACTATAGCAACTGCTTAGATCCCACTTTGACATAGACTTGACCTCAGAGTTCTGAGTTTCCATATAGAAATTAAGCATTTCCTGCCACAGGGGCACTTGAAGGCCTCATTCTCAACCTGGAAATGCATTTTAGGCATGTGAGACAGGCTGACTGGGGAATCTCCCATTCTCTAGAGATAGAGAAATCTATCTCATGAAGAAGACTGTGTTTCCTGTAAGAAACAGGGAGCAAAGAAAAGTACTTCCCATAGAACAACCTCTGAAGTTTACCCAGGGTGGAGTAAGAGGGTAGGGGATCACAGGCCAAGGAGCTGTAGCTAAGCCTCTTTAAGACTTAAAAGCAGAAAGACACAAAAGGAGGCTCTTAGTGACTTTGGAACACAAGGACTTATAGGGCTGGCATGGTAGGGCCATAATAGCTCACTGGTTCTCCTAGCGCTCTCAGCTTTCTTTTGCCATGCCTTCACCTACTCGTCTTGGTGCTTTGACCAGCATCTCTGTAGTCCACTCTCCTTCAACAAGCATGAGGTGGCCCTTCAGGGGTTTCTATGGAACTGGTCTTTCTAAAGTGACACACTGTTGAGTTCCTAAGTGTGCCACATATGGGCAAACTCATCATTTGTCACAAAGGACAAGAGGGAGTATGGATAAATTGAATGAGGACCTGCACCCACCTGGTCCTGTGGGTGACTCCATGATCCCCTTTCCTCTGAGCCAGGTTCTTACAGGAGACTTGACTTCTCTTCAGTGGTGGCAGGTAGCAGTAGCACAGGTTTCAGAGACAGTTCATGATTGACTTCTTTCTTGGTACCCTTCCAGTGGTGAAGCTGATTACCACAAGGAGCTGGACCTACATCATGAAGGTGCCCATAAAAAAATGGTCTCTTCCTGAATGATGGCCATTTTCGGAATGACGACCTCTTCCTGGATGAAGACATTTTCCTGAGATAGGGTCTATTTCTCCAAGGTATCCCCAGAGGAAGATCATGTGAGGGTTACACTCTTAGCTGCCTGTAGGGATACCCAGAGACTGCAGGAGGATATATTTCTGTCTGTCAACTGCACACTCATTCATGTGTGGTCTAGGAGAGGGGGTATATAAAACTTAAGATGGCTGGACACCTGGAGTCAAGCTACCATATAACACAATCTTAGACTGTAAGAAATTCTCATTGATTTACAACCTGCCACAGGACAGTACAGATAGGATATCTGGAGAGGCTGGGTCTACTTTGGCTGGCAGCACACAGCATGCTTTCTGCCACCCTGCCTGCAATTCTTCTCCTCCTCCTTCTCCTGGAGCCTAGATGAAGGTGAGGAGAAGGTGAAGGTAGAGAGAAGAGGTTCAGAAGCTCTCCTTAGGAAGCAGAGAATGTGGGAAGATCTTCCAGGCCTGGCTGCATGCATTTCAAGGCTTCCCTCAGTGGTGGGAGCAGTCACCCCTGGGTAACTGGTGTTGCAGAATCAGGCAGGTTGTTATCACTTCATTGAATTTTTGCTCTCTCAGAGAGTTGATGGTGTTTCTTCAGGCTTATACCCCATGACTCTCATGGTCCTGACACTGCTAGGGCTCTGGTGTCTCAGAAACTCTGTGTGGAAGTAGGTGGTAAGTGTGCCTCACTGTCCCTGATCAAGGGGTGTGTCATGATTTGGTGTATGAGGGCCCTCCTGCAGAGACTGGTCACCAGCACCTCGATGATGATGTCAAAAATATGGGTGGAAACATGAGGAGGAATGCTGATGTTTGCAGCAATGATCTGCCGCCTCAGGTCAGCAAAATACTTGCCTTGGAAAGGCAAGTGCCTGGCCATGAACAGGAAGACCACTCAACTGCAGATACTGCTGGGGCAGCCCTCATAGTCCTCAGCTTGAATGAGTTCTGGTGACAGTAGGGCAGTATGCCAAAGCTATGCATCACCTTCTGCCCAGGAATCCCTGTAGCAGCCAGGCCAAAATCTCACGGCTTGGCGTTCCTCCTGTAGTTGTTCCAAAAGTTGCTGACACAAAATATGACATAGGTCAGGTTGACAGGGACCAACTGCAAACTGGAAGAATAAAACAAAGGATCACAGACGTAAGAGCTGCTCACTGGGAAGGTCAACACTCCTCTAGCCTGATGTCAGCAAGCACCGGGAGCCAAGGCACTAAGACAATCAGGTTCAAGAGAAGTGGGTAAGACAACAGACACCCCAAGACCCACACTGTCCAGGCTGGGGAGCTGGCTATGGAGTCCAGAAGGTCTGCTTCTCCTTTGAAAGACATGCATTTGGTTCTCAGGAACAGGTCAGGTGACCCACTACTCCAGCTCCAGGAGACTTTACACCTAGACTCTAATGGCATCTGCACAGTACACGCGAAGATACTACAAGACACTTAAAATAGTGATGAAAAGCATTCTGTATAACTAAATGTATATGACCTCTGAAGGTTAGAAGAGGGCATCAAATTTCCTGGAAGTGGAACTACAGTTAGGTGTAGTGAGCATTTGATTTCTTAAAAAACCCAAATATACTATGTGAATATGTTATTGTTTTAATACCAGGTATGGGATAAGAAGCTCACAACCACCTGTAACCCAGTTCCAGAAAATCTGACTCCCTCTTTTGACCTCCATAGATGGTACCACAGATATGGTGCTCAGACCACATTGGAGGCAAAATACTCATACACATAAAGTAAAAACAATAAAATATTCTAACTTAGTAAACATAACTTAAAACTTAATAAAAAGTAAAATAGAAGATAATAACATGGAAGAGTAAACGCAAGAATCAAGACATCAAATATACAAACCAAACCAAAGAAAGCAAATCAAAGGCACTAGGTAGAGAGAAACTCACTGTCAGGGTCCATCAGCTCCAGAAAGTCCAAGTATAATCTCTCAGTAGCGTCAAACTCCAATTGCTTTCCAACCAACCAACTGCTTCTGTACTCTAAGGACAACAGGCAGCCTCAGCCACAGCTGTAAGTGGACAGGTGTCTGTCAATCCTCACCATGGTTCCTTGTGAGGTCAGAAGAGGAAATGGACCAATGGTGTCTGGGCATAGCCCACTGGTTTTCCTCCCTTTCTGCCTCCATGGAAAGGAAGGCTGGTCTTGGTGAGTGGGGCAGTAGGAGGCTGGTTGCACTCAAATGTCTGTCTCCAAAATTGTCCAGTGACCCACTCTTCCTGCTAGGCCCCCTGCCCAGGGTCCACAATTTCACCTAAAGGCATCACTTGCTTGCAAGAATGGTCAAACACTTAAAACTCCGTGGGACCTTTGACACCTAAACTTTAACAAGGACACCTTCCTCCTTGATAATCAAACAAGGAATCTCAAGGATGACACTGAGCTCCGGAGCCTTGGCCCTCCCTCGGTTATGGACTCTGATATTCGCTGGCAGGTAGATGGGCAGTGTTTTTCTTTTCACTTGGACCCCAGCTTTTATGATAACTTTGTAATAACTCATGTCTACACATAAAACAGTCAGTTTATTTTTTTAAAACTGAGATTGATAGGTGCTAAAGGATGTTCGCTCTTGAACTTGTTGGTAGTTGTGGCAAAATATTATTTTCCATGGCACCCAGAGAATGAGAGTAACACCTGGGAGGATGGGAGGAGGTGACACCAATCATCCCATGTTCCCCATGATGCCTGGGACCTCTCAATAAAGTCAAGGATCCTGAGACAGTGGGATGATATGTTCAAAATGATCAAGAAATCAGCTCTCAGTCAGGGTTCTGGAAACAACACATTTGGGAGATAGAGCAATTCCTTGGCATCCTATGCCATTCTGCTCTCAAATGAAATGCCTTATTTTGGTCCTTATAAACAACAGAAACTGATAGCTTGTGCATCTGGATGTTGGTAAGGCAAGAGCAAGTGGCCAACAGATTGATTGGGTCACAGGGCTGCTTTCTAACTCTAACTGGTACTGTGTATGTATTCCCAGATGGACAAGGAAAAGCATGAAATCAGCCTATCAAGGCCTTTCTAAAGACTTGTTCTGCTCTGTAGCAAGTCTCTAGTGGTTGGGAGGGCCCAAACCTTACTACTGTTGTATTGGGGTGCAGTTTGCAAGGGAAATGGCAGGACACAGACACATACACTACCATCTAGATATGATCAGCTTAGCTGTGCCCAGCCTGAGGAGAGTCCTCCCAGGTCAGCTGAGTGACACTAGACAAAGTGGGGGACGGCAGGTATGAGGGGAGGAGGTAAGTGAGGTTTGTATGAATGAAGTTAACAAAGAAACAATGAACCTTTTTAAATTAAACAACATCCCCACAAGCAAATGCCCATTTAACAATGTGATCTTACTTCCAATATATATAAGAAATACGCAGTGATTAAAGGGTGGGGGTTGCTAATGTTAGAAATTGATACACGTGGCCTTCTTTTTGCCACGTGAAGTTAACAAAGAAACAATGAACCTTTTTAAATTAAACAACATCCCCACAAGCAAATGCCCATTTAACAATGTGATCTTACTTCCAATATATATAAGAAATACGCAGTGATTAAAGGGTGGGGGTTGCTAATGTTAGAAATTGATACACGTGGCCTTCTTTTTGCCCCAGTGCAGGCCATCTGCCGTGGCTTCTGAGAGTTGCCTGGTCCCATGCTGTATGGAAGTGAGACATCCAGGTGACCCACAGGGATGAAAAAGCTGGGATCACATTGCCAGGCCACCAATTGGAAGCTACTCAGTAGTAATGAGATTCTCCCAAACCATCCAGCATCCATGGAAGAACTCCCAGGAGTTCTTAGCATTATCACCCTGCCTAAGTCTTCTAAGTCTTACTCACCAGGATGCATGCTCCTGCAGAAAGGTCAGGCCTTGCAAAGGGCTACCTGGGGCTTAAGTCGACTGTGGTCTTCTTCATCACTATATTTAGTATTCATGCATGTGCACTCACACATGATATATTTAACTTGTGTCCTTGTCCATGTGTGTCCTTGTGTACATGGCATGTGTATGCTCAACTTTATGTATACATAGTGTGTGCCTACACATGTACATCAGGCTCTTATGTCATTTCACAGGTGCTGAACACTTTGACTTTTGGACACAGGCTTTTGCAAGGCCATTGAGGTTGAAATGCACCTGTCTAGCTGGATGGAGATGGCACATGCCTTTAATCATGAGGAAGAAGAGGAGGATCTCGGTGAGTTCTGGGAAAGCCTGGTTTACAGAGTGAGTTAGTCAGGGCTCAGTATAGAAACACTGTCTCAAAAACAAAACAAAACAAAACATGAAAAAAAGGGGAGGTGTGTCTGTCTCCATGTCAAAGTGCTAGGTGACAAGCTTTATCCAGCATGCTGGCTTGTCCCCTTGGAGTCTGGGGAATAAACTCAGATCTGACATGGGAAGCAGACACTGTATGCACAGGAAGAGTCATCATCCCAGCCTTCTTGTGCTTCTCAATCTCTCCCAGGATGCAGAAGTCACACTCGGTTTTTTTTCTTAGATATTTTCTTAATTTATATTTCAAATGCTCTCCTGAGAGTTCCCTCTACCCTCCCCTACCCACCCACTCTTTCTTCTTGGCCCTGGCATTCTCTTGTATTGGGGCATATAAAGTTTGCAATACCAAGGGGCCTCTCTTCCCAATAATGGCCGACTAGGCCATCTTCTGCTACATATGCAGCTAGAGACATGAGCTCTGGGGGTTCTGATTAGTTCATATTGTTGTTCTTCTTATAGGGTTGCAGACCCATTCAGCTCCTTGGGTACTTTCTCTAGCTTCTCCATTGGGAGCCCTGTGTTCCATCCTATAGATGACTGTGAGCATCCACTTCTGTATTTGCCAGGCACTGGCATAGCCTCACAAGAGACAGCTATATCAGGGTCCCTTCAGGAAACTCTTTCTGTCCTATTCAATAGTGTCTGAGTTTGTTGACTGATTATGGGATGGATCCCTGGGTGGGGTAGTCTCTGGATAGTCCATCCTTTCATCTTAGCTACAAACTTTGTCTCTGTAACTCCTTTCATTCATATTTTGTTCCCTATTCTAAGGACTAATGAAGTATCCACACACTGGTCTTCCTTCTTGATTTTCTTGTATTTTGGAAATTGTATCTTGGGTATTCTAAGTTTCTGGGCTAATATCCACTTATCAGTGAGTGCATATCTAATGCCTTCTTTTGTGATTGGGTTACCTCACTAAGGATGATATCCTCCAGGTACATCCATTAGCCCAAGAATTTCATAAATTCATTTTTTAAATAGCAGAATAGTACTCCATTGTGTAAATGTACCACATTTTCTGTATCAATTCCTCTTTTGAGGGACATCTGGGTTCTTTCCAGCTTCTGGCTATTATAAATAAGGCTGCTATGAACATAGTGGAGCATGTGTTCTTATTACCAGTTGGAACATCTGGGTATATTCCCAGGAGAGGTATTGCTGGGATGATGGTAGTATGTCCAATTTTCTGAGAAACTGCCAGACTGACTTCCAGAGTGGTTGTACCAGCTTGCAATCCCACCAGCAATGGAGGAGTGTTTCTCTTCTCCACATCCTCACCAGCATCTGCTGTCACCTGAATTTTTGATCTGACCCATTCTGACTGGTGTGAAGTGGAATCTCAAGGTTGTTTTGATTTGCATTTCCCTGATGATTAAGGATGTTGAACATTTTTTCAGGTGCTTCTCTGCCATTCGGTATTCCTCAGTTGAGAATTCTTGGTTTAGCTCTGTACCCCATTTTTTAATGGGGTTATTCGTTTTTCTGGAGTCCAGCTTCTTTAGCTCTTTGTAGATATTGGATATTAGTCCCCTATCAGATTTAGGATTGGTAAAATCCTTTCCCAATCTGTTGGTGGCCCTTTTATCTTATTGACAGTGTCTTTTGCCTTACAGAAGCTTTGCAATTTTATAAGGTCCCATTTGTCAATTTTTGATCTTACAGCACAAGCCATTGCTGTTTTGTTTAGGAATTTTTCCCCTGTGCACATATATTTGAGGCTTTTCCCCACTTTCTCCTCTATAATTTTCAGTGTTTCTGGTTTTATGTGGAGGTCTTTGATCCACTTAGACTTGAGCTTTGTACAAGGAGATTAGAATGGATCAATTTGCATTGTTTTTCATGATAACCACCAGTTGTGCCAGCACCATTTGTTGAAAATGCTGTCTTTTTTCCACTGGATAGTTTTAGCTCCCTTGTCAAAGATCAAGTGACCATAGGTATGTGGATTCATTTCTGGGTCTTCAATTCTATTCCATTGATCTACCTGTCTGTCGCTGTACCAGTACCATGCAGTTTTTATCACAATTGCTCTGTAGTACAGCTTAATGTCAGGCATGCTGATTCCCCAACAGGTTCATTTATTGTTGAGAATAGTTTTTGCTATCCTAGGTTATTTGTTATTCCAGATGAATTTGCAAATTACCCTTTCTAACTCAGTGAAGAATTGAGTTGGAATTTTGATGGGGATTGCATTGAATCTGTACATTGCTTTTGGCAGGATAGCCATTTTGACTATATTAATCCTGCCAATCCATGAGCATGGGAGATCTTTCCATCTTCTGAGATCTTCTTCTATTTCTTTCTTCAGGGACTTGAAGGTCTTGTCATACAGATATTTCACTTCCTTAGTTAGAGTCACACCAAGGTATTTTATATTACTTGTGACTATTGTGAAGGGCGTTGTTTCCCTATCCTTTGTGTAGAGAAAGGCCATTGCTTTGTTTGAGTTAATTTTATATCCAGCTACTGCACTGAAGCTGTTTATCAGGTTTAGGAGTTCTCTGGTGGAATTTCTGGGGTCACTTATATATACTATCATATCATCTGCAAACAGTGATATTTTGACTTCTTCCTTTCTAATTTGTATCCCCTTGATCTCCTTTTGTTGTCTAATTGCTCTGGCTAGGACTTCAACTACTATATTGAATAGGTAGGAAGAAAGTTGGCAGCCTTGTCTAGTCTCTGATTTTAGTGGGATTGCTTTGAGTTTCTCTCCACTTAGTTTGATGTTGGCTACTGGTTTGCTGTAGATTGCTTTTATTATGTTTAGGTATGGGCCTTGAATTCCTGATCTTTCCAAGACTTTTATCATCAAGGGGTGTTGGATTTTGTCAAATGCTTTCTCCACTTCTAAGGAGATGATCATGTGGTTTTTGTCTTTGAGTTTGTTTATATAGTGTATTACGTTGATGGATTTCCATATATTAAACCATCCCTGCATCCCTGGGATAAAGCCTACTTGGTCATGATGGATGATCATTTTGATGTGTTCTTGGATTTGGTTTGCGAGGATTTTATTGAGTATTTTTTCATCAATATTCATGAGAGAAACTGGTCTGAAGTTCTCTTTCTTTGTTGGATCTTTGTGTGGTTTAGGTATCAGAGCAACTGTGGCTTCATAGAATGAATTGGGTAGAGTATCTTCTGTTTCTATTTTGTGGAATAGTTTGAGGAGAGTTGGAATTAGGTCTTCTTTGAAGATCTGATAGAACTCTGCACTAAACCCATCTGTTCCTGGGCTTTTTTTGGTTGGGAGACTATTGATGACTGCTTCTATTTCTTTAGGGGAAATGGGACTGTTTAGATTGTTAATCTGATCCTGGCTTAACTTTGGTACCTGGTATCTATCTAGGAAGTTGTCCATTTTCATCCATGTTTTCCAGTTTTGTTGAGTATAGGCTTTTATAGTAGGATCTGATGATGTTTTGGATTTCCTCAGGTTCCATTGTTATGTCTCCTTTTTCATTTCTGATTTTGTTAATTAAGATACTGTCCCTGTGCCCTCTAATGAGTCTGGCTAAGGGTTTATCTACCTTGTTGATTTTCTCAAATAACCAGCTCCTAGTTTGGCTGATTCTTTAAATAGTTCTTTTTGTTTCTACTTGGTTGATTTTGGCCCTGAGTTTGATTATTTCCTGTCATCTACTCCTTTTGGGTGAATTTGCTTCCTTTAGTTCTAGAGCTTCTAGGTGTGATGTCAGGCTGCTAGTGTATGCTCTCTCTAGTTTCTTTTTGGAAGCACTCAGGGCTATGAGTTTTCTGCTTAGGACTGCCTTCATTGTGTCCCATAAGTTTGGGTATGTTGTGGCTTCATTTTCATTAAACTCTAGAAAGTCTTTAATTTCTTTCTTTCTTTCATCCTTGACCAAGGAATCATTGAGTAGAGTGTTGTTCAGTTTCCACGTGAATGTTGGCTTTCTATTAATTATGTTGTTATTGAAGATCAGCCTTAGTCCATGGTGGTCAGATAGGATGCATGGGATAATTTCAATATTTTTGTATCTGTGGAGGCCTGTTTTGTGACCAATTATATGGTCAATTTTGGAAGAGGTACCATGTGGCACTGAGAAGAAGGTATATCTTTTTGTTTTAGGATAAAATGTTCTGTAGATATCTATTAAATCCATTTGTTTTGTGACTTCTGTTAGTGTTCATGTGTCTCTGTTTAGTTTCTGTTTCCAGGATCTGTCCATTGATGAGAGTGGGGTGTTGAAGTCTCCCACTATTATTGTGTGAGGTTCAATGTGTGTTTTGAGCTTTACTAAAGTTTCTTTAATGAATGTGGCTGCCCTTGTATTTGGAACATAGATATTCAGAATTGAGAGTTCATCTTGGTTGATTTTACCTTTGATGAGTATGAAGTGCCCCTCCTTGTCTTTTTTGATAACTTTTTGTTGAAAGTCAATTTTATCTGATATTAGAATGGCTACTCAGCTTGTTTCTTTGGTCCATTTGCTTGAAAAAATGTTTTCCAGCCTTTCACCCTAAGGTAGTGTCTGTCTTTTTCCCTGAGGTGGGTTTCCTGTAAGCAGCAAAACATTGGGTCATGTTTATGTAGGCAGTCTATTAGTCTATGACTTTTTATTGGGGAATTGAATCCATTGATGTTGAGAAATTAAAGAAAAGTAATTGTTGCTTCCTGTTATTTTTGTTGTTAAAGTTGGGATTCTGTTCTTGGGGCTGTATTCTTTTAGGATTGTTGAAGGATGACTTTTTTGTTTTTTCTAGGGTGTAGTTTCCATCCTTGTGTTGGTGGTTTCCCTTTATTATCCTTTGAAGGGCTGGATTTGTGGAAAGATGTTGTGTGAATTTGGTTTTATCATGGAATACTTAGATTTCTCCATGTATGGTAATTGAGAGCTGGATATAGTAGCCTGGGCTTGCATTTGTGTTCTCTTAGTGTCTGTATAATATCTGTCCAGGATCTTCTGGCTTTCATAGTCTCAGGTGAGAAGTCTGGTGTAATTCTAATAGGCCTGCCTTTATATGTTACTTGACCTTTTTCCCTTACTGCTTTTAATATTCTATCATTATTTGTTGTTTTGATTATTATGTGTCAGGAGGAATTTCTTTTCTGGTCCAGTCTATTTGGAGTTCTGTAGGCTTCTTGAATGTTCATGGCATCTCTTTTTTTTAGGTTTGGGAAGTTTTCTTCTATTATTTTGTTGAAGATATTTGCTGGCCCTTTAAGTTGAAAATCTTCTTTTTCATCTACTCCTATTATCCGTAGGTTTGTTCTTCTCATTGTGTCCTGGATTTCCTGGATGTTTTGAGTTAGGATCTTTTGCATTTTGCATTTTCTTTGATTGTTGTGCCCATGTTCTCTATGGAATCTTCTGCACCTGAGATTCTCTCTTCCATCTCTTGTATTCTGTTGCTGATGCTCACATCTATAGTTCCTGATTTCTTTCCTAGGGTTTCTATCTCCAAAGTTGTCTCACTTTCGGTTTTCTTTATTGTTTCTACTTCCCTTTTTAGGTCCTGGATGGTTTTGTTCAATTCCATAACCTGTTTGGTTGTGCTTTCCTACAGTTCTTTAAGGGGTTTTTGTGTTTCCTCTTAAAGGACTTTTACCTCTTTAGCAGTGTTCTCCTGTATTTCTTTAAGTGAGTTATTAATGTCCTCCTTAATGTCCTCTACCAGCACCATGAGATATGATTTTAAATCTGAGTCTTGCTTTTCAGGTATGTTGGGGTATCCAGGACTGGCTGAGGTAGGAGTGCTGGATTCTGATGAAGGTGAGTGGTTTGGGTTTCTGTTATTAAGATTCTGTTATTAAGATTTGCCTTTTGCTATCTGGTAATCTCTGGAGTTGGTTGTTATAGTTGTCTCTGGTTGGAGCTTGTTCCTCCTGTGATTCTGTTAGCCTCTGTCAGCAGTCCTAGGAGTCCAGCTCTCTCCTGAGTCTCAGTGGTCAGAGTAGTCTCTGCAGGCAAGCTCTCCTCTTGCAGGGAAGGTGCACAGAGGTCTGGTGTTCAGACCTGCCTCTTGGCTAAAGATGAAGACCGGATAGAGGGCCTGTCCCAGAAGATGTGTTGCCTCTGCAGCCTGCACACTCACCTGCACAGACTGGTCTCTGAGGGACCTAGGACCCAAATTGGCTCCCCTATGAGTTCAGGCAGGCAAAGCCCTCCTGGGCGGACACCTCTCCTCAGGTGGAGAAGGTGCCCAAATGTTTAGAGCCGGAAACTGGGCCTGTCCCAGAAGCTGTGTCACTTCTGCAGTCCTCACTCTCACCTGCGCAGACTGGTATCTGTGGGACCTGGGACCCAAGATGGCTCCTTCTCGAGATCCAGCAGCCAAAGCCCTCCCTGGCAGGTACCTCTCCTCAGGCGGGCAAGGTGCTGGATGTCTAGAGTCAGAAACTGGGTCTGTCCCAGAAGCTGTGTTGCTTAGCAGTCTGCTCACTCATCCTTTGCAGTCATAGCTGACCTGAGCAGATTGGTCTCTGAGCGACCTGGGACCCAAGTTGGCTCCCTCATGAGCTCAGGCAGGCAAAGCCCTCCCAGGCAGACACCTCTCCTCACCTCTCCTCTCCTCATCTGGCTCCGGATGTCTAGAGCCAGAAACTGGGCCTGTCCCAGAAGCTGTGTTGCTTCTGCGGTCTGCTCACTCAACCATTGCAGTCCAAGAGCTGACCTGCGCAGACTGGTCTCTGAGCGACCTGGGACCCAAGATAATCACCATGGGAATTAATTCCATGTTCACTGGCAAAGAAAAGAAAGGGCATGAGTGTAAATTTAGACAGTCAGTACAGAGGAGGGAAGGGTAACAACAGAGTTGGAAATCTCTAGATACTGCTATAAGGACCGAATTGTGCATGATACACACATGACCACAGAGGTAGGTCTTCCTCCGCCCCTGTGTGTGTGTATGTGTGTGTGTTTATGTGTCCTCACATGTATAGGACAGGAATAATCATCAATGTTTTTCCACCTTAATTTTGAGACAGGGTATGCCAGTGATCTCAGGCCAGCAAGCTCCCACTTCTGCCTTTCTGGACCTCCAGGCCAAGGAGGACACAAGGATGCTGCCTTGTCTGGTTTCACTGGGTCCTTTTGTTGCACTGTGACACTTTACCTAACACCTGTCTCCCTAGACCCAGCGACCAGATCTGATAGTTCGAGATATTTAGACTGTGCATGTCCTTTTTTAGGCAGGATTCCACTCAGCCTGGAACCTACTCTTGCCTACAATGGCCTTGAGCTTTTAGTAATTAACAGGGCTGAGTGGCTCAAAATTAAAATTTCTGCCCTTGTGAATTATAGACAGGAAGAGGAGGGTCCTGCTCAAGGTCATCATTGGCTATGAGTTGGCCAGCTGGGTTCCTGGCATCATAACCCTGACAAAAACACCAATGCTAATAGAGTTAGCAGTGCACCTAAGGAGAAACTGAGGCAGCAGGGTCCACAGGAAGTCAAAGCCAGCTGGGCCACACCCTGAGTTCCATTCCTTCTGAATTATAGGTGAGACTGTGTGAACACTAAAACCAGCATAGCAATACTATTCCTACTAACCAAAGCTGAAAGAACCAAGTGTCAGAATATACAATGGAAGCCTGCCTAAGACATCTGAATACACCTATCAGCAGAAAAACAGATTTCCATCTTCTCTTGTAGGTAGAATGTGTTCCCTTAGCATACTTCTGTGACTGTTACTATGAACAGCGACACATTAAAGGATCTTTCTTTCTCTCTCTCTTTCTTTCTCATTTAATTTTTATTAGATATTTTCTTTATTTACATTTCATTCAAGGATTTTTGTTGTTGTTAGTGTTGTGTGTCTGTTGATTTTTAATTTCCATCATTGTGATTTTTAATTTATGTTTGTGTTTTGTTTTTGCTGCCTAGGGCCATCTTCAGTGTTACATGAATCCCTAAGAGCTCAGTTTAAGAAAGAGCACGTGAGACCTGCCAGACTGGAATTTGTTCATGTACAAGAAGAGACAGAGACACACACACAGAGTGAGCCTCACCAGGGGTTCCACATCCCAGTGCCAGATGGAGAGGAAGCATGGGGATGAGGCCAGCACTGCAACCCAGGCTGGCCAGAGCCTCCGTGAAGTCCTCCTTGGTTTTGTCTGCTTAGCTAGCCTGGCACAGTGGCTGCAGCAGGAACACAACCCGTGATAGGAACTTTCCTAGAGTGTGCACTGTGCCTCGGGGAACATAGGGTCCTGTTCCTGCCACTTCCTGCCTGAGTGGAATAAGACACCCATCTCTTTTCAGATTAGGGAGAAAAAAAGTTCTGTCCTAAGAGAATTTAGTGTTGCTCAGAGGACAGTGCAGCTAAGAGATATAAAGTTGTCATAGAGGAGTGGACCATAGGACAGTATGCTGAAGTCAGCAGAATCCCAGCTGGGTTACTGTGCCAGGAACCTTGTTGTCCTGTGTTCAAAATAGGTGAGACATTTGGTTGGCAAGACCTTCTGTGTCTGTCACAGGGGCTTCTGTTTACCTCATGCTGTGACAGATGTTTGATATAGTCTAGGGAGAAAGAACACAGGAGATGACATCTTACCAATGTGACAGTGGGAGGGACAGGGAAAGCTTCACAGAAGCTCTCTCAAAGGATATGCAAGGCTGCTTACCTGGGCAAATACTCAGAGAAACCCCAAACCCTTCTGGATTTGTCCAGCTGAGTGCAGACTCCAGGTAGAGGCCTGAAGTTGTCAGGAGAGAGGGCCACAGCAGTTTGCTGCCCCATCATGAGGGTCTCTTCTTTCACCAGGTTGCAATAGGCATTGCTACCTCACGGTGTGGCATGTGGTGGTGAGTGAGAAGGTATGTTGCCAACTTGAAGATTGGCCTTGAAGGAACAAGAATATATAGAGAGAGGATTTGAGTTATTAGAGGGAAGAATTGGTGGAGAGAGAGAGGGGGCACAGCTGCCCCTGGAGTCACTCCACGTGTGGTTTTTACACTTTCTTTGAGTTTTGTCTCAGGACTCAAGCAATGTAAGCTGTGATGGCTTTTGTGGGGTTGTAAGAGGTAAAGATTCTTGTAAGAGGTTAGCAAGAGGCTGTTGTGTAATGGAGTCCCACATGGGCACTTGCAGGCCTCATTCTCAACCTGGGGGCCCATTTTGGGGAAGGTGGGACAGGTTGACTAGGGAGACTTCTTTGGGGAGAGAAGGCTACCCCCTGAACAAGTTTGTGTTCCCTCTGAGAAACAGGGAGCAAAGGACAGACATGCCCCATAGAACATGAAGAGTCATGTGTGACTGTCCTTTACTTCCTGTTTGCCCAGGATGGGGGAGCAGGCAGGGCTACTGTTCCACATACAGCTTTAGGGCACTTTTGCATCTCAGCCTTCTCCTCTGAGCAAGACCCAGTGAGCACCAGGCTTCCTGTCTGGGAATTTACCTGGACAGATCTGTGCTGGGGTGGACAGCTCTAATTGTGCAGGAGGGGCCTGTGACACTTGCTGATGAACATTTGCCCTGTATCCTCTGATGGGCTGTCTAGCTCACAGCCAGTGCAATTCCTCAGCACATGCTTCACAAGCTATGTAGCTGGGGCTGGAGTTCAAAACAGAAAGTCATAGTACAGAGGCCTTTCATGCCTTTGAAATACACAGGACTTTCTTGGCTGGCCCTGCAGTGCCATAGCACCCTAGTGGTTCTTCAAGGCCTCTCTGCTTCCTTTGGCCCAGGTACCAATCTCACTTCTCCCTGCTTTGATCAGCATCTCTGTAGTCCACTCCTGGTTCAACCAGCTTGAGGTTTCCCTTCAGGGTTTCTATGGAATTGGTTATTTTGAATTGACACACTGTTAAGTTCCTCGGTGTGCCAGAAGTGGGCACACTCATCATTTGTCACAAAGGACAAGGGGGAGTACAGATAAATTGAATGAGGGCCTGCACCCGCCTGGTCCTGTGGGTGACTCCACGTTCCCCTTTCCTTGGGTTCACGTACTTACAGTAAGCTTGACTTCTTTGGTGGTGGCAGGCAGCAGCACAGGTTTCTGAGGCAGTTCATGGTTGTCTTCATCATCCCTTCACAGCAGTGATGCTGGTTACCAGGCGAAACTGGACCTGCATCCTGAGGCTGGCCATTAGTGGTGGTCTCTTCCTGAATGGTGGGCATTTCCTGAATATTGGCTATATCCTGAATGGTGGCCTATTCCTATTTTATGACCTCTTTCTGGATGAAGGTCTTTACGTGTGTGGGGTTTTCTTTCTCTAAAGTATACAAGTGGAAGAGCCCATGAGGGTTACACTCCTAGCTGCCTGTAGGGATCCCCAGAACTCCTTTTGGGGCTGCACGTCATATTTCTGTCTGTGTCAATTGTGGGTTCATTGTCTGGTCTAGAAGAGGAAGTATATAGAAATTGAGATAGGACAGGTTCAGTCAGGCTACCATAGAAGACGAGTTTAGACTGTGTGAAATTCTCACTGATTTCTAATCTGTTGTTCATGAGGGAATGAGCCACAGGTAGGTCCATGTGGAATAGATATGGATGGTGGGTCTTATTTGGCTAGCAGCACGCAACATGTTTTCTGCCTCCCTGCTGGTAATTCTTATCCTCCTCCTCCTTTAGCTTAGATGAATGTGAGAAAAATGTATAGAGTGAAGATTCTCAGATGCTTTCCTTAGGACTCAGAGAAGGTGTCTTAGTCAGGGTTTCTATTCCTGCACAAACATCATGACCAAGAAGCAAGTTGGGGAGGAAAGGGTTTATTCAGCTTACTCTTCCACATTGCTGTTCATCACCAAAGGAAGTCAGGACTAGAACTCAAACAGGTCAGAAAGCAGGAGCTGATGCAGAAGCCATGGAGGGATGTTCTTTACTGGCTTGCTTCCCCTGGCTTGCTCAGCCTGCTCTCTTATAGAACCCAAGACTACCAGCCCAGAGATGGTTCCACCCACAAGGGGCCTTTCCCCCTTGATCACTAATTGAGAAAATGCCTTACAGCTGGATCTCATGTAGGCATTTTCTCAACTGAAGCTCCTTTCTCTATGATAACTCCAGCTGTGTCAAGTTGACACAAAATGAAACAGTACAGAAGGTGTGAAGGTCTTCCAGGCCTGGCTGCATGCATTTCAAGGTTTTCATTTAGTAGTGGGAACAGTCTCCCCCCAGGTGACTGGAGTTGTAGAATCAAGTAGGTTGCAGTCACCTCATTGAAATTTTGCTCTCTTATTTTATTTCTTCATGCTTATACCCCATGGCTCTCATGGTCCTGATCCTAGGGTTTCAGTTGCCTGGGAAACTCTGTGTGGAAGTAGCTGGTAAACCTGCCTCATTGTCCCTGTTCATGGGATGCCTCGGGATGATGTGTATGGTGGGCCCTGTGATGGGATTAATCATCATTATTTGAAGGTGTCTTTGAAAATATTAGTGGAAAGATTAGGAGGACTGCTGAAGCTTGAGGTGATCTGCCCTTACCTCCATAAAAGTCCTGCCTTGGAAAGGAAAGTGCCTGGCCACCATGAGGAAGATGAGGGTGCCTAAACTCCAGATATGGGCTGGGCAGCCCTCACATTCCTCCACATGTAGGATTTCCAGGGCACAGCAGTGCATCGTGCCATAGAAATCCACCTGCTTCTGCCTAGGAGTCACTTAGACAATCAGGCCAGAATTGTACAGCCACCTGCAGTCAATCAAAATGTTGCTGGCCTTTATGTCTCTATGGACAATGTGATTGTCATGACAGTACTGCACCACATGTTGTATCTGGGCAAACATCCTTTGAGCCTAACTCTCCTCTAAAGACCCCCATTCATGTATGGAGTCTAATAGCTCTCCCTAGAGGCTTGCTCCATCACCAGGTATGTGGTTATTCTCCTCTGGACCATGTGGAACAGCTTGATAATGTTAGGATGGTTTAGGGATTTCATAATGCTGACTTCGCTACTGATACAGGAGGTATACTTCATGTTCCTGAGAAGTTTTACATCCACACAGGTCAGTGTGGGTACATGGTAGGCCAGTTTGACCACTGAAATGTTTCCTTTGCACAGGTTTGTCATCCTGTCTGCCAAGATCTTTGTTTTTAGTTAAGACATGTTTTATATCCTTCCAAGTTCATCTGCTTACACATGTATCCTTGAGAGACTGTCCAAGCCAGAATGAAATGGCCTTAGTCAATCATGGATACTGTGCATCATAAACTTGCTGTATATGCATTTGTTTTCATTGTTCATGCTTCATGTTGCTTCCTTTAAAAGACACTGAGAAAATATACTCATTGCTGGCATGGTATTGACCAGCAGCCCTCTCATAATTGTCTCTTGCATCTTCTTTCTGCGTTTCTTATAAATATCCTCACTCTCCCAGTCATGGTTCCTAAGTTGACTGACTGGCTGGCTTCTGGCATGGTGGCATAGACTGTGTGAACATGCCAGAAGGGTTTAGATGTGTTCTCTATACAGACTTAGGGAGGTGACCATTGTGTCTCCCTAGTAACTTTCCAATAGGAATTGCATCTTAGTGAACTGGTCTGCAATCAAGATGGTCATGGGACTACAAACTCTGGGATAGCATGCTGGATAACTGGGTCAGGGATCCCTCCAAACTTCCTCCTCGGGCCCAGTGGAGGGAGTGGTTACATGAGGGAGATTTGAATAGAGGAAAGGGGGCCATCTTTGCCCAGCTCCCCTGTAGTCTTTCTGTAGTTCAGGGAAAGGTGCTGGGCATCTCTGAGTCACCTTCCTCTCCAGGTAGTCTCACCCTGTCTCTTTTGCCTGTAGGAAACAGCACCTTCAGACCTAATAGCCCTAGGTGGAGTTAGGAAGATGGTCTTAATTCTCAGTGAATTTTAATTTTAGTGAAGAGGTAAGAAGAGAGATTCTTTTTCTTGTTTGGGATTACCCCCATGATAGAACCTTCTATATATGACACAGAGACTCTGTGATACCTGAGCTAGGAAACCTGAAAGCTGTCTAAAGGTCCCTTAGGACCTAATACCTTCCTACTATCACAGGAGAAAAGAGGCTCCCACTTTCTCACAGACTCGAGGGATGTTCTCAAGAGCTTCAGAAGATTCTGGCCCATGGTCTGGCTTCTAAGCACTATCTGGTTCATGTTGTACTGGCATCTAGAATTGGTGGGGGTTTTTTTGTTTATTTTTTAAATTTATTTCTTCCTTGACCAAGTTATCATTGAGTAGAGCGCCCATGTGTATGTGTGCTTTTTTTTTTTTTTTTTTTTGTATTTAAGACCAGACTTAGTCCATGGTGATCTGATAGGGCACATGGGATTATTTCAATCTTGTATCTGTTGAGGACTGTTTTGTGACCAATTGTATGGTTAATCTTGGAGAAGTTACCAAAGGTGCTGAGAAGAAGGTATTTTCTTTTGCTTTAGGATGAAATGCTCTACAGATATCTGTTAGGTTCATTTGGTTCATAACTTCTGTTAGTTTCACTGTATCTCTGTTTCCATAATCTGTCCATTGCTGACTGGGGTGTTGGTCTCCCACTATTATTGTGTGGGATGCAATGTGTGCTTTGAGCTTTAGTAAAGTTTCTTTTATGAATGTTAGTGCCCTTGCATTTGGAGCATAATTGTTCAGAATTGAGAATTCATCTTGATAGATTTTTCCTTTGACTAGTATGAAGTGTCCTCATCTTTTTTTTTGATAACTTTTGGTTGTTACCCTATTTTATTCAATATTAGAATGGCTACTCCAGCTTGTTTCTTGGGACCATTTGCTTGGAAAATTGGAAATTTTTTCTGAGGTAGTGTCTGCCTTTGTCACTGAGGTGTGTTTCCTGTATGGAGCAAAATGCTGGGTTCTGTTTACATATCCAGTCTGTTAGTCTATGTCTTTTTGGGGCAATGGAGTCCATTGATGTTAAGAGATAGTAAGAAAAAGTGATTGTTACTTCCTGTTATTTTTGTTGTTAGAGGTGGAATTATGCCTGTGTGGCCATCTTCATTTGGGTTTGTTGAAAGATTACTTTCTTCCTTTTTATAGGCTGTAGTTTTCCTCCTTGTGTTGGTGTTTTCCATATATTATCCTTTCTAGGGGCTGGATTTGTGGAAAGATATTGTGTAAATTTGGTTTTGTCATGGAATATCTTGGTTTCGCAATCTATGGTAATTGAGAGTTTTGCTGGGTATAGTGGCCTAGGCTGACATTTGTGTTCTTTTAGGGTCTGTATGACATCTTCCCAGTATCTTCTGGCTTTCATAGTCTCTGGTGAGAAGTCTGCCTTTATATGTTACTTGACCTTTTTCCCTTTTAATATTCTTTCTTTGTTTAGTGCATTTGGTGTTTTGATTATTATGTGATGGGAGGAATTTCTTTTCTGGTCTAGTCTATTTGGAGTTCTGTAGGCTTCTTGTATGTTCATGGGCATCTCTTTCTTTAGGTTAGAGAAGTTTTCTTCTACAATTTTGTTGAAGATATTTACTGGCCCTTTGAGTTGGGAATCTTCACTCTCTTCCATACCTATTATCCTTAGGTTTGGTCTTCTCATTGTGTCCTGGATTTTCTAGATGTTTTGGGTTAGATTTTTGCTTTTTGCATTTTCTTTGACTTTTGTGTCATTGTTTTCTATGGTATCTTTTGTACCTGAGATTCTCTCTTCTATCTCTTGTATTCTCTTGGTGATGCTTGCATCTATGACTCCTGATCTCTTTCCTAGGTTTTCTGACTCCAAGGCTGTCTTCCTTTGTGATTTCTTTATTGTTTCTATTTCCATTTTTAGATCTTAGATGGTTTTGTTCACTTCCTTCACCTGTTTGTTTTTTCCTGTAATTCTTTAAGGGATTTTTGTGTTTCCTCTTAAAGGGATTCTAGCTGTTTACCTGTGTTTTCCTGTATTTCTTTAAGGGATTTATATATGTCCTTCTTAAAGTCCTCTATCTCCATCATGAGAAGTAATTTTAGATCTGAATCTTGTTTTTCCGGTGTGATGGTGTATCCAGGACTTGCTCTGGTGGAAGAATTAGGTTCTGTTGTCAAATAACCTTGGTTTCTGTTGCTTATGTTCTTAACTTGCCTCCCAACATCTGCTTATCTCTAGTGCTACCTGCTTTCGCTATATCTGACTGGAGCCTGTCCTTCCTGTGATTCTGGTTGTTTCAGAAGTCCTCGGAGTTCAGCTGTCTCTATGATCCTGTGATTCTGGGATCCTGAGATCTTAGGTGTGTCAGAGCTCCTGGGTGTAAAGCAGTCTCTGGGACCCTGAGATCCTGGTGTGTCCAAGCTCCTGGGATCCTGGGATCCTGTTATCTTTTGGACCTGGGTGTATGAGAGCACCCGGGAGTGGAGCTTCCTCTGGGTATTGTGGGACTGGCTGCAGAGTTTGTGCCCAAGGTCTGCTCAGGGCACTGGCCCAGACAGGAAGGAACTGGTGCCACTTGTCAGGTGGATTTCCTTGGTCTCATTGGTCCCAGTTACTTCTGGTGTTGGGGTAAGTGTTGTGTCCTCCTCACTTCTGATCCTATGATCCTGGGAATGTTGGAGTGTCTGGGAGTGGATCTTCCTCTGGATGTTGTGGGACTGGCTATGGAGTTCATGCCCAAGGTCTTTTCAGGGCACTGGCTCAGACTGGAAGGGGGTTGGTGTTTTGTATATAACATTTAACTAGACTCAGGATACCAAAGACATTTCCTGAGATTTTTTGAAAGGTGAGTGAGTGGCTACCAGAGAGAACCCCATGCAAATGGACAGCACAGGGCATTGTTTTCTGGAAAAGAATTAGGTTTCTTGTGTGTGCGCATGTATTGTTGTGTGGTTTATGGATATATATATATATATATATACATATATATACATATATATACATATATATACATATATATACATATATATGCATATATATACATATATATATATGCACACACATATAAATGCACACATATACATATATACAAATACACACATACACACATATATGTATACATATATATGGAGACCAGAAGTTAAAGTCAGGTATCTTCTTCCTTTCACATTTTTTAACATAGGGTCTCTTCGTGAATCTAAAGCTCACCAATTCAGCTACACTGGCTGAACAGAGTTCTTCCTGTCTTTACCTCCTCAGCACTGGAATTACAGACGTGTACCACTGTACCCAGCTTTTTACAAGACTGCTAGAGACCTGAACTCAGGTCTTAATGTTTGAGCAACAAGTGTTTTACCACCTGAGCCCTTTCTTGTGCCACTAAGACTAATCTGAGACTCAAAAGTTACCAAGGACAACGTTAGATAGGAAATACCTCTATGCTTGCTAGAGCATCAGACACAGAAAACAAACTAGGCCTGGTAAGGATAAAAAACTGGGATAGGTGAGCAAAACCACGATGGAGAAAGAGCCAGAAACAGGGAACCCAGAGAGGAAAGCAAGATCCTGAGGCACAGTAAGACAGACTTTTATGATGGAAGAAGCCACACACTCATACGTTCACATGTACACATGCACATGCACACAAGCATGCTCACAAACACAGATGGCTTTTGCTCATGCAGCCACAGTTAGCCTTGTTGGAAATAATCCCTTTTAGTTGGAAAGCTGGGGCCTCAGCTGTACAGGCAACCTGTCTCTCTCGGTCTCTCTCTGTGTATGTCCCCGCTTCCCTCTCTCCCTTCCTCCTTCCCAACCCCCTTTCTCTCTGTAACCCTGCAGTGTGTAATAATTTAAAACAATCCAGGCTATTGCAGGCTACACCCCTACAATGCTGTCTCCCCTCCCCTACTGGGAGCTGCAAGCCATGGTCTTCCTAGGTTTGCTTCTGCCAAATTGCTCGTATCTTCCCAGGCCATCTATGTCCTGCTAATTCCATAAAATGAAAACTCCAGAGGCTAATATACCAGCCAGATTTATAATAGTAAATCCTATGGGAAGATAACCATAATGCCCACACAAAGAACTCAAAACTCAATTGATATTGATACAATCTGCATATCTAGTGTGGTTCAAATGTGCCCTACTCTATTGCTTCTGTGATATCCATAGCTACCTATGGCTATTTCAGGCCACGTGGATCCGGTTCATCATCTTCTATATGTTCCATCTTGTCTCTTATCTCTCTCCCCTGTCTATCCCCTCTATAAAACTTTTCAGCTCTGCCTTCTTTTTCCACTACCCAATCAGAGGCTCTAGCCTTATCTGACTAAGATTTCATTGACCTCACCTGCTTACATTCAGCAATCTACATTTCCTTCTTTTTGTCCAATTAAAAGGCTTTTCCTCTCAGATATAAATTGAGCACAACTATTACCATTCTTCAATTTATTAAGTATAAGATACACCTAACATCCTATCCACCATTTTTGTCAATTAAATAAAGCACTCTGCCATCTATCCTAACTTTAAAAGGCTTATAATTCTACACATGTTATGTTCTGGCTTGGCTTGTATACTATCTGAAAACCATCTTCTCACATAATATATATTATCTTAATGCTGAATAGCTTGGGTTGGCTTAGAGTATGATAAGTCTTCAATTCTGCCAGAATTCCAAGAGCAACATAAAATTTACCTGAAAATATAGGAACACAGCTTCCAATACTGAAACAAAACATAGAGACTACGTACACAGTCCCGTTTCTCAACACGTTGTAGCATCAGTCTATGGCTATTTGTCCCAGGATCATCTTACAGACATTTGTAACACAGAATTATGAAGGATTGATTACCCTGTCTTGGCAGAGATAATCAGTCGACTATTCCAAATAGCCTGTCCTTTTTCTGGACAGTAATTATACAACCTCACCTGTATATAAGATGGTCAGTTTATGGTGTCAGCTGTCAGTGCTGGCTCAACTGGCAGTTATCATGTAGAAGAATATGAATTGATCCATTCTTATCTCCTTGTACAAAGCTCAAGTTTAAGTGGATCAAGGAACTCCACATAAAGCCAGAGACACAAACTTATAGAGGAGAAGGTGGGGAAAAGCCTCGAAGATTTGGGCACGGGGAAAAATTCCTGAATAGAACAGCAACAGCTTGTGCTGTAAGATCAAGAATCGACAAATAGGACCTCATAAAAGCTTCTGTAAGGGAACAGACACTGTCAATAAGACAAAAAGGCCACCAACAGATTAGGAAAGGATCTTTACCAATCCTAAGTATTATAGGGGACTAATATCCAATATATACAAAGAACTCAAGAAGCTGGACTCCAGAAAATTAAATAACGCCATTAAACAATAGAGTACAGAGCTAAACAAAGAATTATCAACTGAGGAATACCGAATGGCTGAGAAGCACCTGAAAAAATGTTCAACAACCTTAATCATCAGGGGAATGCAAATCAAAACAACCTTGAGATTCCACCTCACACCAGTCAGAATGGCTAAGATCAAAAATTCAGGTGACAGCAGATGCTGGCGAGGATGTGGAGAAAGAGGAATACTCCTCCATTGCTGGTGGGATTGCAAGCTGGTACAACCACTCTGGAAGTCAGTCTGGCAGTTCCTCAGAAAATTGGACATAGTACTCTCAGAGGATCCAGCAATCTCTCTCCTGGGCATATACCCAGAAGATGTTCCAACATGTAATAAGGACACATGTTCCACTATGTTCATAGCAGCCTTATTTATAATAGCCAGAAGCTAGAAAGAACACAGATGTCCTTCAACAGAGGCATGGATACAGAAAATGTGGTAGTTTCAGGCTGCTCTGAGTCAGGAGAAGGAGGATGGAAGTTGCCTACTTCTTAGGGCAGAGATGGATTGAACTGTGAATTTATAATATTGGGGTTATTTGCTTTTAAGATAGATTTATATACAGATCCTGTCCAAATTACATGGGGAAATTTGCCTGTGGTTCAGAACTAAGATAGGGAAAGTCAGTCACTGACTCCAAATAGAGAGGACAGTGATAATTACCTGCTACAAACAGGTATTAATTAATAATATCTGTGGCTTCAGACAGAGAGCCAACAGATAGATGGTATAATAAGATGGCTGCTCTAGGCAGATTGCTGAACAGAAAGATGGTATAAAGATATATTGCTCTAATACATCTTACAGGATACTCAAATTCTGCCTACATGGGCTCCATGGGGATTCTAGGTTTAAGTCCTTGCTTTGACTAGCTGCCTGCTTATAAGCAGGTATAGATAGAAGTGTGAATCAATTGTTTTAAAGATGGTATAAAGATATTGCTCTAATACGCCTCACAGAATACTCAAATTTTGTCTAATGAAGACTCCACGGGAATCTTGGATTATTATCCTGCATGGCAAAATAGAAAAGGCCTAAGAATAGGCACATACAGTATTTTAGTTTATTCATTTATTTTGGATTGTTTTCACTTTCAAAATGGGTGTGATTTTGAGTTTTGTAGTTATGCTATTCCTTTGGGAGAGAGATCAATATAAAGTTTTTTCTGGTGACTGGCTCAAGGATATGCTGATTTGGGAGAAAGGTTTTGTCTTTGAGTTTTTAGAAAAGGTGATTCGTGTCTATACACCTTTCAGAGTAATATGTTTCAGATTTGATAGAGATCCCAGAGAACAAGATTCCAGGGAATCAAACTAAACAGTTGTCTTGATGATACTAAAATTTTACTTTGAGATTTGTTTATTACAGAATATACAGCCTTGGCCGGTCCATGTCATGCTAGCCCCATGCTTCCAACCCCCCATAGCCTTTGTGGTACACATCTGGCAAACCTATGCTTTGGCACCGTACCTTTCTCTCTTGAACCCAGTGGAAATGCTGTGTGAAGGAAAACGCCACACAAACTTAGTTCAGAAACAATGGTAACTCAATCGCTGGGCCTAACGATTAAAATCCTAATCTTGTAAGACATATTAAATCTAAATCCTCTGGCAGTGAATCCATCAGGATTTGCTATATAAGCCAGGAGACACTAATAACTACATCTTGACCTCTCGCTATCCCAGTCCAAAAAGACCATATCTTCTGCTTCTTCTCTTCCTCAGTCCAACCCGGAAGTCCCGCCTACTCGCCCAGTGATTGGTCCCTTTATTCATTGAGGGACGGCTCACAAGAAGTCACCTGAGTGCTGACTCATTCCTCATTCCAGACAGCTTCTTCTGGGAAAGCAGAATTTGCATCAAAATACAGGCCTCACCAGGGTCATCCACAAAGGGTTCTTGTCCCTCAGGCTGCCCTGGAACTCACTATGTAGTCAAGGATGGTCTTGAACTCCTGATCTTCCTGCCTGCTCTTCTCAGAGTCTGAGAGGACAGGCATGCTCTACGATATTCAACAATTACTAAAATTTGGAATCCTTTTCAGGGCCTGCAAGATAACTCAGATAGTCAAGTGCTTGCTGCACAACCTTGAGGACCAGAGTTTGATCCCAAGAACACACATTAAAAGCCGAGTATGGTGGGTTGTGCTCGTAATCCTAACTCTAGGGAGGAAAGGACAGGTGATGTCAGGGGCTCACTAGCTAGGAAGCCTAGCATGAGGTCGCAGTGAGAGATTCTGTCTCAGAGATCCCAGGTGAGTGGTAACCAGGGATCCACACCCGCAGGTCGCCTCTGCCCTCCACAGGCATGCATGCACAGCATAGAGACAACAAGCAAGCACGAGGCCTGCATTTGCCTTTTGCTTTGTGTACTTTAGGCTGTTGGGGTTGCTGATAATTATTACTCCCCTCCCCTACTCTCAAATCTCAGATCACATGTGGAGCCCTGGTTAGAAACGAGCTGCCCGGCTACCCAGCCTCTGGTGTGCCAGATTTTCATCCTTTTGGAGAAATCCGTTCTTCCTGCTCTGCTGCCAATACCTGGCCTGGAGTTCCCAGAGTTGTAGGGGATGTAGATCTCATTGCCCTTCAGGGTTCAGGAGATTAGATGTGAGCGCTCAGTGTGTGCTCTGGCTAGTTCAAAGCTCTGGGGCAGTAACTAGAAAGCAGAAGTCTCTCTGGTTTCCTTCCTGCCATATGAGACCAAGGACTTAGTGGGTCCGAACCCCCTAACCCAGAGTCTTCTTAGGCCACATCACTCTGGAAGTTAGGGGTGGAAATTTTGCAGAGTACAGGTTCTAATAGTCAATTGCCCTCTTGCTCTCATACTTAGTGCCTGAGATGGAAGCTAGTCTGACCAAAACTGTTCAGAGATAGCTAGTAGCAGGTCACAGGTCTCATGTCCAAGAGTCCAGGTTGCCACTGCCACCCAAGAACCTCTGGCCTGTCCTCTCCAGGAGCCATGTGTATCATAAGGCCAGCTTTAATAAGAAAGAGCCACCCAAAGACTCCATTTTGGCCTTGTAATCAAATACTAGAACCCAAGAAGTGGAAATTGCTCTGCACTTGAGGGCAATGGTCTGGTGGGAGACAGTTGTTGGGCAGGGAGCTTAGCAAAACCCGCTGCATCAGAGAGCTGAGAACTACTGTAGGAGAGCTGCAGAACAATGGGTTCTGTGGCTTCTCCCTGGACAGTGCAAACCTGGCCCCTGGGAAAAGAATGCATGTCCTGTTCCCCTGAATATTAAACGTGGAATTTCAGGAACATGACCGCAGCTTCAGATTACGGATCCAGAGCCCAATGGTAGGTAAGCAGGAGAGTTCCCTTAGGTTAGACAAAGGCAGACCAGGTTCTCTGGAGAATCTAGCTTGACCCCACACACCCATCCTAAGCTTGGATCTAACTTCTCTAAGAAGTGGAAGGACATCCAAGACGAAGGGAGAGGATCAACAATGGTACACGCTAGAAGAGGGCTTGATATTTTTCCTTAAGCCCAGGTTCTGCAGATGTCACCCTCAGAGCAAAACTGTGGTGGAGGCCAAAGGGTCGAGTCAGCGAAATCACCATGCTGAGTGGAGTGTGGGGGTTGCAGCAAAGAGCCCAGCTGGTGTACCTGGTGCACCTTCAGTGCCTAGTGGTTCATGGCCCGGAGGAACACCAGCTCGGGTCTTCCATAGTGTGAGCAGCCAGCACCCTAGGAAGCAGCTGCAGGAAAGCCACTCAGGAAGGCCTCCTAGGCTGCACAGAGCTGGGGGTTGAGGGATGGGGGAGTTGAGCGCTGTGGACCTGAGCAGTTCCAAAGGATGGGAGCCTGTGTTCCCGCTGCCAGGAGTCTCGCCAGTGCCAACATCCTTGGCCACTAAGGACTCAATGGTGAAGCCCCGCTTAGCCGTGGGCTGGTACATGGTCGGGGCCACCAAAGCAGAGTGAGGTAGAAAGGGTTCTGGGAAATAATAGGTACCCAGGCGCTACCGTTTGGGGTGTGCAACAAGCCAGGCACATGCACTCACGCCTGCAAACCTCCCCTCCCCTCACCTGCCAACTCTCCGGTGCACACACCTAGGGGGCGAGTCAGGCACAGGGCATCGAGGGGCTTGCAAGAACCCTAACACCGAGTTGGGCCACTGTACACCACCTGGAGAGAGGTCCCTGCGGCCCAGCGGGCACCTCCTGGCAACCGGGGCACGGGCTTCCTTTGCTACTGAGGGCCGCATCTGTGGTCTTCCTGACTACCTTGCTTACAAATTGCATCAGGACCGACCCCTACTGGTGATCCTCCAGTTCTGCAGGTTCATGCCTGGGCAGAAGCTCTGGATGGTGAAGAGTTATGGGGCACCTGCCCGTTGGTCGCTGCTTACCTGCCCCAGGTGTGGGGCGGGACTGGGCTGGGCTGGGCGGGGCGATGGGTGGCAGGTGGCGATTAGCCTGGAGTTTGCTGTGTTGGTCTCCCACCCAGGAAGTGAGGTTGGGACCGCCACACTTTCCAAAGAAAGAAGTCAGTTAAGACAGAAGGCCTTGAGCATCTTAGGAAGTTTTTTCAGTCCCTCCTTTTGACAGTCTTTTTCTCCTTTAAGACTAAAGAGGTCCCATCCCCGAAAGTTCTGGCCCTCAGCCCTTTCCATGTCAGACCTTTTTAGCAGTGACAATACTTAGTTTTCTTAGTCACCACAACTCTTGGCACATTGGCTCAGGGGAAAGTTCACCTGTACTCCCTGGCTCTGTGGGAAACAAGGCAGCATGGTGTGTTCAATCAGATGTATTGAGAAGTTTCTCAGCAACTTTGGTCAGACTTTTCCCAGGTCACATTGGCCTCTCCTGCCCAGAATGGGAAAGGCTTTCAATAAGCAATCCGACTTTCTTCACCACTGACCTCCAGGAGCCCACCCCATTGCTAGAGCTCAGGACAGTCCTCTTGAGAGGGAGGTGGGAGAAGAGGACTTTTAAGGTCATAGCTAGTCTTACCCCACCCTCTTTTGCTTGTAACTGTAACTGGTTTGCTAAATAAGACTTCTCCAAAAGCCTTAAACACACACACACACACACACACACACACACACACACACACACACCACACCAGTTATCTGACTTTTCTAAAGAAAATAGAGTTGTGTTCACTGCAGATAATTTTCTTCCTTGGATTTTCAGTTTTCTTTTCTTTCATTAAAAAACAGAAAAAGAAAATATTGGCCTTGATTCCTATAGCAATTGCTAAGTTCCCCATTTGATATAGACTCAACCTCAGCATTCAAAATAAATTAAGTATTTCCTGTCACAGGGGCACTTGAAGGCCTCATTCTCAACTTGGGAACTCACTTTGGGGCAGGTAAAACAGGCTGACTAGAGAGCAGTCTCTGGGAGAGAGAAGTCTACCTCCTGAACATGTTCCCTGCAAGAAACAGGAAACAAAGGAAATTATTTCCCATAGAACAATCTCTGATGTTTACCTAGGGTGGGGGACAAGGCAGGGGGCTACTGTTCCACATACAACTTTAGGGAACTTTTGCCAATCTGCCCTCCTCTCTGAGCAAGACCCAGTGAAAAGCCAGCCCTTCCTGCCTGGGTTCTTACCTGGGCAGATCTGTGCTGGGGTGAACACTCTTCCTATGCAAGAGGGGACTATGACCACCTTGAGTCCTGGCCATCTGGCCTGGTTCCCCTGAGGGGATATTTTATCCTATTTAGGAGTTCAAAGCAGAAAAACACAGGAAGGAGGTTCTTAGTGACTTTGAAACACACAGACTTACTTGGCTGGCCCTGCAGGACCATAGCACTCCACTGGTTCTCCAAGGGGTCTGTTTTCTTTGGCCAAAGTCCTACCACCTCCTCTCTCTGCTTTGATTAGCATCTCTGCTGTCCACTTCTGCCTCAACAAACATGAGGTGGTCCTTTAGGGCGTTCTGTGGGATTGGTCTTGCTGAAGTGACAGATTGTTAAGTTCCTAAGTGTGCCACAAGTGGGGGCACCCTCAACATTTGTCACAAATGACCAAAGGCAGTATAGATAAAGTAAGTGAGAAAGTGCATCAATCTTGTCCTGTGGGTGACTCCATGATCTCTTTTTTGGAGCCAGGTTCTTACAGGAGGCTTGACTTCTCTTTGGTGGTGGCAGGCAGCAGCACAGGTTTTGGGGGTAGTTCATGATTGTCTTCTTCACTCCCTTCCAGTGGTGATGCCTTGTTACCAGGAGGAGCTGGGGTCTGCATCCTGACGCTGCTCGTTAGTAATGGTCTCTTCCTGAATGATGGCCATTCCTTGTTTGATGGCCTCTTCCAGCTTATTAGCCTCTTCCTGGGTGATGGCCTTTTCCTCCATGAGGGTATGTTTCTGCAAGGTATCCCCAGTGGAAGAGCCTTTGAAGGATAGTCTTCAGCTGCCTACAGGGATCCCCACAGCTCCTCTTGGGGGATGTCAGGAGGACATATTCCTGTCTGTGTCAACTGTAATCTCATTCTTGTCCGTTCTGGGAGAGGACGTGAATAGCAATTGAAATGGTTGGACACATGAAGTCAAGCTACTTTATAACACAGTCTTGGACTGTAAGAAATTCTCACTGATTTCTAATCTGGTGCCCATAAGGGAATCAGCCACAGGATAGTCCAAGTGGGATGGCTGAGGAAGTTGGGTCCTCTTTGGCAGCACACAGCATGCCTTTTGCCACCAGCCTGGAATTCTACTTATCCTCCTTCTCCTGGAGCTTAGATGAAGGTGAGGAAAAGGTGAAGGTGGAGAGAAGAGGTTCAGAAGCTCTCCTTAGGAAGCAGGGAAGGTGTGAAGATTTTCCATGCCTGGCTGCATGCATTTCAAGGCTTTCCCTTGGTGGTGGGAGCAGTCGCCCCTGGGTGACTGGTGTTGTAGAATCAAGCCCTCTCCTCATTGAATTTTTGGTCTCTCAGATGCTCAATAATTTCTTCAGGCTTATACTCCATGACTCTCATGGAACTGACAATGCTAGGACTTGGGGTACCTAGGAAACTTTAGAAGTCAGTGGTAATCATGCCTTGCTGTCCCTGGTTATGGGGTGTGCCACATAATTTGGTGGATGGTGGACCTCCTGCTGGGACAAAGATGACATTGAAAATGACATGTTTCCTCGGTGGAAACATGAGGAATGCTGAAGTTTGCAGCAATGATAAACCACCTTGCCTCCTCAAAAGACCTGCCTAGGAATGGCAACCACCTGTGCCAGAGCCAGCAAATCAGATCGGTTGCCAACACCGCATTGAATTTTTGCTTTCTCAGAGACTCAATTTCTTCAGGCTCATACTCCATGGTTCTCATGGTCCTGAGAGTGCTAGGGTTTGGGGTGTCTGGGAAATTCTGTGTGGAAGTAGGTGGTAAGCAAACCACAACTGGGAGAGTGATGTTGATTATAGGAAAGGGAGAAAGAAGATGCAAGAGAGAGATATGGGAGTACTGCAGGTCAATACCATGTCAGCAGTGAGCATGTTTTTACAGTGTCTTTTAAAGACAGGCAACAGAAAGCAGGACTAATTCCAGGAAGTTAAACAATGACCACAAATGCTTATGTGATGAATTTATGATACACAGTATTTGTCAGGAGCCAATTTTGCCTGCTTCTGTGAAAGCCTGTGTGTCAGGCAGAGTCAAGGCAGGTCATGGTCTGCTGGCAGACTTCACAGCCAGTTGATGCACAAAACGATAAGAGCTGCTACACTTGAAGTTCAAGGTGAGGGGCTGAACATCTTATTAATCTTAGTGGAAGAAACAGGGAGGCCTCCAGATGGAAACAGATATATCCTATGTACATCAGCCATGGTCTTAGCTAACCTGCAACTTTGTTTCCTACAATACTGTAAAATATATAAAGACTATGAGAAATGCATTTGGGGCTGGTATGGTATAGATCTGCAACCCTCCAGATTTCTAACTTTTGTCTCTTGAGTCTTTTTTTCTGTCTTTACTATAATCATCTTCACCCTACCTCCTCAGAGGACCAGTTGACTTTGTACCAGCCGGACCAGTACACCTGAAATGAATACCACTTTGAAGTTGTGGCTATTTAAATGGTGGAAGCCATGGGAAAAACTCAGTGTTCAGAAAAGGTAAAGGTGCAGTGAGTATCTCTTGGGAGTAAAGACAGAGGAAAACATAACTGAGGGAGTTTAGAAAAAGTTAGGGAGCTCAGAAAAAAGTAAGGGAGCTCAGAAAAATAAAAGGATATATGAAGAAGAAAAAAGACACAAAAATTGGAAATGGAAACAGCCACATGAGTTTTGTGCAAACACTTAAGAAAATGATTTGTACTCGCAGGGCTAAAGTAGTGCAACAGCAATTGCATAACTTTTTAGGTTTTGTAGAGAAGGTTTGTCCTTGGATAAAATTAGCAACTGGGAAAAAGTTGGGGGAAAGACTTCAAGATTATTATGATATGCTTGGACCAGGAAAAATGCCTGCATATGCTTTTAGTCTCTGGACCTTGATTAGCGATAATTTAGACTCTAGATACGAGAGGGAGAAATGGGTTGCAGGAAAGCAGCCTCCATCTGGGGACTCTTCCTGGAAAAAAGGATTAAAATAAAACTAAACCACCTACTCTTGCAGTCAAGTCTGTATACAGAGTCAGCATTTGAGCTGCTGTTATTTGAGTAGGACAGGAGACCCTAGAGGGACAGAGGGACTGAACAACTTGAAGAGGAAGCTACTGGACATTCACAGGGAGGAGAATTCTTTGCCGCTTGCTGCCATGGCAGAACTCGGAATTCCTTCCAAGGGCAAGTTAGTTACAGAGAAGGCACAATAGCTGTAACCACTTTTACTTCCCAGTCCATGTAAATGCAAACATTAGAGTCTGGACAAGCTCAAGGTGAGATCTTGGGATCATAAGAGAGGATTCCTAAGCTGAGAGCTAGTAAAAGCCAAAGAGTCCTAGCTGGACCAGACTGCCTCCCCTCCAGAGGTGGCGGTGGAGATGCCAGTTGTAGCAATAGTGAGAAAGCCATCTGGGAAACAGCCTTCACAGAGGCTTTTATCTCCCTTACAAGTGTTCTTGAAAGAGGCTGCTAAGAGAGGAGATGATGTTCAGGGATTTCACTTGGCATTTCCAGTTATAGAACAGGTAAGTCCTCAAGGTAATAGAGTCAGAGTTTATCAGCCTCTTCAATTTAAACAGTTAAAGGAATTAAAATCTGCTTATGCACAATATGGGCCAACAGCTCCATTTACTCAGGCGATGCTTGAGTCATAGTCCACAGAGGCTCTTCTTCCTGGGGACTGGACACAATTGGAAAGGGTGTGCTTCTCAGGAGGAGATTTTTTTTTTTATTATGAAATTCAGAATTAGCCAAGCAGTGTCAAAGCACTGCCAAGACCAACTGAACCCAGCAAATACCTACTTCGTTTGAAATGTTAGCAGGAGAGGGACAGTATCATGAGACTGCTCAACAGTTAGATTTTCATTCAGCTATCTATGTACAAGTTAATGTTGCAGCTAAGAAAGCCTGGTATAAACTACCTTCTACAGGGAAGCAGACCTTTTAGGCAAAAAGGAAATTTGTCAGACTATATCAGATTGTGTTGTGTCCTAGGTCCCTCAGACACCCAGGGTGTTGCTATGGCAGCTGCTCTGCATGGCAGACTGTAAAGGAGGTATTGTCTCAGCAAAGAAAACCAAATAAAAGTAAATAACTGGCTTTCTGGGAAGTTGTTATGGGTGTGGGCAAACAGGACATCAGGTCAGGCAGTGTCTCAATAAAAATGTAACGAGATTTTTACAGGATGGATGACAGGATTATGCTATTCATATAAGAAAGGAAGATATTGGGCTAATGAGTGCAAGTCTAAGAGAGATGTTATTTTATTATCACATTAACAAGGAGGACTGCTACTAGAAGCTTACTTGCATCGCAGAAGGCTCTGAAAAAACAGGGCTTAGTAATAGTCTCAGAAAGGGTGCAGACTGAGCCACCTTACTCTTATTTGGGACAAAAATTATATCTGAACTTTATCATGCCTCAAAAAGCTCAAATCAGGAAGGATGGATCGAAAATGTTAAATTATTTTCAAAAATTACTGAGACATAAATTGGCTTAGACCTCATTTGAAAAAAAATCTACAGGAGTGTAACCTCATCTTAGTCGTTTTTTGCCATGTGGTAAGGAGACTGGTATTAACTAAAAGACTATTCTATGAAGAACATGCTATACTAACAAACTCTACTTGTATAATATGCTTGGCTCAGGCAGATATATTGTTGACTAGTCTGAGAATCAGGATTGGAACCGATGAGTGAGGGAAAAAGAACTCTCTGCAGGACTTTGGTGGGTAGACACTGGATTACCACAGATTTACATCTGAAGATTTACGTCTGAAATCTGCTGCAGCTTTGGGAGAGATTAGGCTCACTAATATGGCTGCTAAATAGAGATGGAACACTAGGTATCATCATCACTAAAGGATCCTGCCTCTTCATAGGTAGATCTACTCCTGCTGTAATACCAGGCCTGGTAATATTCTCTTCAGCCTCCTTTCCTTCAGTCTGTAACATTCCTAATTTTTTCCCCCATTAAATGGGTAAGATCTTGTATGGTGGTTTGGTGAAGTTGCTCCTTCTGTTTTCTCAGGCCCATGGGTGTCATAATGATCATGCACTTCTTGTCCAACCTTTAGGTTTCTAAATTTATGGTCCCTTCTTCAGGGAACCAAGGACATACTTCCTCTACAAAATCTAATAATGCAAGCAACTGCTGCTGGCTTACCTTAGCGCCCAATACTGTAAGCATATCTCTGAGCATATGCACAAAAAGCAAGCAACTCTTTCCCTGTCCCACTTTTCTTGTTTCTTTTCTAATTTTTTCTTTTTTTTTTCCTATGTCTTTTGGGTTTTCTGACCCTTATCTTTCTCAAGCTCCCTTACTTTTTCTGAGCTCCCTTATCTAAGTTCCCTATGAATTACACTCCCCAAAATTACTCACTGCTGCCAACAATTTCACATTTTCCGAGTGTCCCACTTCCAGCAGTGTCCTTCACTGCATCTCCCACAGTTGAGCCTTCACATTGGGCACCACTTGCCAGAGACAGCATGTCAGTCAACACGAAAATCACAACTTAGGGAGTGAAGATGATTATAGGAACGGGAAAAAGAAAATGCGTGAAACAGATGTGAGAGGGCTGCAGGTCAAGACCACTACAACGGTGAGTGTATTTTAACTGTGTCTTTTAAAGGCAAACAACAGAAAGCATGACCATTTCCAGGAAGTTAAACAATGAGTACAAATTATTATATGGCAAGTTTATGGTAAACAGTACCTATGTTTGACTAAGGCCATTTCCTTCAGGCTTGGAGAATCTTTCAAGGACATATGCATAAGCAGAGGAACTTGGCAGGATATAAAGCATGTCTTACCTAGAATCAAAGCCAGACGTCAGCGAATGCTTCCATGATTAAATATAAGGAGGAAGTCAGCCAAAGTTAACTCTGTATATGCTCCACACACGTCCGGCCACCCTGAGGATGAGGAGGATCCTTAAACTCCAGATATTGACAGAGTGGTCCCCCATATTGTATTACTTCCTTTGAAGGAGCTCTGGGGCACAGTAGAGCAGCATGCCACAGAAATCAAATCCACCAGCTTGTGTCCAGTGTCCAGGAATGACTTTATCACCCAGGCCAAAATCAAACAACTTGGCATTCCCCGTACAGTCAATTGAAATACTCTTGGCCTTTATGTCTCTATGGGCAATGTGGTTGACATGACAATACTGCACCCAATGTAGTATCTGGGCAAATATCCTTTAAACTTCACTGTCCTCTAAAGACTCACATTCCTGGATGCTGTCTAGCTGCTCTTCCTCTTGCTCCATCAATAGTTAGGGGGTCTCTCTTACCTGGATGATATGAAACACCTTGATACTATTAGGAATGGTAAGGGATTTAATAATGCTAACTTGCCTGCAAGCTTTCTGGTGTTCCTGACAAGTTTTACAGCCATAGAGCTCAGTTTGGGAACATGGTAGGCTAGTTTGACTACTGAAAAGGTTCCTGTACCCAGGATTGTCATCATCTTATAGTCAGTAGTGAAGTTCTCCTCAATAGAGTAACACACCTCCAGGCCCTGCTCCATGACCAGGCCCTCCTTCATATGGCTAGAATCAAACTTGAAATTAGAAATTAAAAAAAACATTTAAAATTGGACCCAAGTATATGTTTATAGTTACAAATTTCTACATCAAAATGACAAGAAAAAAAAAAGTCAAATATGTCAGACAACCTAGTCAGGTACTTTGAGTACTTGAGAAGTAAACGACAGAGCACCTTCTAAAGCAGTAGACACAAAATATGACATAAATCAGGTTGACAGGGAACAACTGCAAACTGAAAGAACAAAGGATCACACACAGTAAAAGCTGCTCAACGGGATGAAACACCATCACTCACCTGAAATCAGCACACACTGTAAACAAAGACAGCAAGAGAATCAGGTTTGAGAGAAGTTGTTAAGATGACACCCCCAAACCCACAGTGTCCAGGCTGGGGAGTTGGCTCTAGAGTCCAGAAGATCTGCTACTCCCGCAGAAGACCTGCATTTGGTTCTCAGGACCCAGGTCAGGGGGCCCTCAACTGCCCTAACTCCAGCTCCAGGAAATCCTACATCTCTGGCTTCTAAGGGCACCCATACAGCACATTCACAGGTTTTACAGGTCACTTAAAACAGTGATTAAAAATCTATGTAATTTTATTTATAAGACCTCTGAAGGTCAGAAGAGGGCATCAAATTCCCTGGAAGTTATAATGAGCATTTGGTTTCTTTAAAAACCCAAGTATGTAAATACGTTACTGTTTTAATTCCAGCTGTCAGATAAGAGGCACACAACCACCTGTCATTCCTGTTCCAGAGAATCTGACTCCCTCTCCTGGCCTCCACAAAAGGCGAGTAGTGATGTGGTACTTGGACATACATGGGGGGCAAAATACTCACACACATAAAACAAAAACAATAAAATATTCTAACTTAACAAACATAACTTAAAAACTAATAAGTAAAATGGAAGATAATACATGGAAAAGCAAACATAAGAACACAGAAACCAGCAAACACAGAAACCAGCAAACAAGGAAACCAGCAAACACAAGAATCAAGCCAGTAAACACAGAAACCAGCAAACAAGGAAACCAGCAAACACAAGAATCAAGCCAGTAAACACAGAAACCAATCCCCGCCCCCCAAAAAGCAAATCAAAGTCACCTAGGTGGAGAAAAACTCACTCTGTCAGTGGCCAACAGCTCCAGAAAGTCCAAGTATAATCTCTCAGCAGCGTCAAACTCCAATTGCTTTCCATCCAACCAATACCTATACTGTAAGACAGCAGACAGCCTCAGCCAGAGCTGTAAGTGGATAGGTGTCTGTCAATCCTCACCATGGTTCCTTGTGTGATCAGAGCAAGGAATGGGCCAATGGTGGCTGAGCACAGAAAAAAGGTTTTCTTCCTTTTCTCTCTCCAAGGACAGGAAGGCTGGTCTTGGTCAGTGGGGCAGTAGAGGGCTGGTTACACTCAAATGTCTGTCCCCAGTGTTGCTCCAATGATCCATTCCTTCCACAATTGCTCTCTAAATAGCACCACCTGGTGGAAACAACATTCAAGCACTTAACTCTCTGTGGAACCTTGACAAGGACACGTCCTTTGTTAATAATAAAACAAGGAATTGTAAGAAATACAGAGCTGTGACCCTCTGACTATATTGGTAGTTGTGACAAAATACTGTTTTCCATGACACCCCAGGCCATGAAACACCCGTGGGGCTGAGAGGAAGATGACACCAGCAATCTCAGATCTAATGTTCCCCATTAGATCTGAGATTTCTCACCAAAGCCTAGGATCCAAAGTGGACTGATATATTCAAAATGGTCAAGAAAACAACTGTCAGCCGGGATCCCATGAACAGCAGGTGTGGAACCATATCCTGTTACCCAATGCCCTATTGCTCTCAAACGCCTTAGTTTTGTCCTTATAAACAAAAGAAATTGGTTGTTCGTGCATCTGGATATTGGCAAGGCAAGAGCAAGAAACCAACAGATTGATTGTAAAACAAGGCTGCTTTCTAACTCTAACTGGTACTGTGTATGAATTCCCAGATGGTCAAGAAAAAGCATGAAATCAATCTATAATCCCTTTCTAAAGGCCACAGCTCTGTGGCAAGTCCCTAGTGCTTGTGAGGCCACAAACCTTACTCCTCTTGTGTTGGGGTTGAAGTTTGAAGAGAGTTGGCAGGACACAGACAACACATCACACATCTAGACACGATCAATTTAGCTGTGGCCAGGCTGAGCAGACTCTTCCAGGGTCAGCTGACAGGCATGAGATAGTGAAAGTCAGGAGAGTCTCCTAAAGATGAGCCCACGGTAATTATAAAATTGATGAAAGTGGAGGCAGGAGCATCAGCTGTTCAAGTCATCTTTGGCTACCCAGTGATGCTGAGGGCAGCTTGTGCTCCAGGAGACCCTGTCTCATGAAACTAAATGTGGTCAAAGTTCTTCATGAACACGAATGGAAATGTCACTGTGAGATTGCTCATGTTGTATAGTGAATATAGACTAATGAATGTTTTTAAACTGTTGTGGAGGAATACATTCAAAATGAAAACAAGATAAAGCAAGAATGCAAAAGTAAAAACGGTAGATTAGAAAGAAAAATTAGAGTAGACCCAATCATACCTGAAACGGTGAATGAATGAATAAAACCTAAAGCCACAAAACAGCAGCCACGGAAGGAAACACATCTGCTTAAACTTCAACAGCTCTGGAATGTCCTAGTGGAGGTTCACTACTGTAGAGATTCACCAACTCTGCAACCATCCAACCAAGCAACAGCTACCACAGTCCATGGACAAAACCAGTGAGTCTTGTATATTGCCAGGTATCTATCATTCCTCACTATGGCTCCTTGTGATGTCCTAGCAAGAAATGAACTTACCATGTGTGGGCATCAACCACAGTGATTTCCTCAAAGAAAGAGAAGGCATGGTAGCAGGAAAGACAGGTAGCTGGGGGAGCAGGGGCCTGTGGCAGCTGCTTGTATTCCGTTTTCTCTTGTTGCCAGTGTCCCTCTATTTTTCTTTTAAGCCTTGCTTTCTAAGGTCCACACCTTCCCCACACAGTGCCTTTTCCTGGAGCCCAGTGTTCAAACACATGATTCTTTGAAGGACATTTGCCATCTAAGCCATAAGAAGGTTATGTTCCACTTTAATAACAATAGAAAGAATTATGATAATGCCAGCAGCAGACTCCAGAGTGTTGACCCTTCCGTGGGTTGTAGACACTGATAATCACACATTCCTGGACAGATAACATGGTTCCCTTTTCACATGTGGAATTAACTAAAACCCAGGCAGTTGGGTGCAACTGAGAGGAATTTTCCTTCGTGGGATTATTTGAAGTGGAGACTCACCCTAAAACTCCCATCATTTGAATCAGAAAATCCACCCTAAATGTGGGCCATACTTTCAGTTGGCAGCCCACATAAAAGGACATGGAAGAAGGAAGCTGCTTCTTTTCTGTCTGTTGGCCTTCAGTCTCGCTGACAAGTTCATCTATTCTGATCCCTTTCTTAGCTGATGTTAGACACTACTTCTGTGTTCCAATATGGCCTGAAAGCTGGTAGCTCTCTAGGGCTTCCCTGGCCTCCAGCACTCGATCGGGGCTACTGAGATACCCACTGTCTTAGTTATTGTTCTATTGCTGTGAAGAGACAGTATGGCCAAGGCAGTTTATAAAATGAAAGCATTTAATTGGGGACGAGGTTACAGTTTTAGAGGATTAGTCCATGACCACCATGGCAGGGAGCGTGGCAGCAGGCAGGCAGCAGTTAGGCAGACAGGCATAGCACTGGAGCAGTAGTTAAGAGCTTGAGAGGCCAAATCTTTTCAATTCAGACTCCATTTTAAAGAACCTGACCTAAGTTTGAACTCAGGTAAACTAACAGGCTGGTACCTAACATTAGATTCCAAGTTGTCCCCCCAACAAACCTCAAGCCTAGCTCCAGTTTCTAGGCTAATTCTCAACAAGACCAACATCTCCAGGTTACACCCTCAACAAGACCAGTGTCCAGGTTATTCCTCCAACAAACCTGTACCCCCAGGTTACAAGCCCAACCCCTGCCTAAAGACCACACCAATGTGGAGGGGAGCAGAAATTAAGTTTATGATATGACTCCCAGCACCAGCCAATCACATTAAAGGCCACAGTAGCTTTCCAATTAGATGCTTGCACACTTAACCCTACTTGCTGCTTACTATAAAGCCTTGCCCTGATAGATATTCAGAGCTCCCCTCCCCCAAATCATCTTGTTTGGTGGCAGTATGCTGGGGTGTGTGTGCTGAGCTAGCTTGAATAGAATAAAGACTCTGCTATCAGTTGCATCAGATTGGCTCCTGTCTTTTTGTGGGGGATCACTAGCATTTCCCTGGCACACTACAAGCATACATCTTTATCTGCAGTTAGAACAGCAGCAGCAGGAGAGAGAGAGAGAGAGAGAGAGAGAGAGAGAGAGAGAGAGAGAGATTAGGCAGGTTTGAAATCTCAAAGCCCACCCCCAGTGACACATGTCCTCCAACAAGGTCATACCTCCTAATCCTTCCTAAACATTGACTTGGAACCAAGAACTCAAACTCAATTATATGAGCCCTCAATGAGTACCTGAACTCTCATGTATATAATCAATCTCAGTATCCCAGAAGACAGTGAGTTGATATATTGAAAGTGAAAGTGAGCAAGGAAAAAAAAAAGGTTGCCTGGTGGTGGTGGTGGTGGTGGTGGT